>VZSR01000920.1:4445849-4513627 GCA_013398615.1 Brachypodius melanocephalos
TGGTGGAGTCACCATCCCTGGATGTGTTTAAAAAACAAATGGATGTGGCAGTCAGTGCCATGGTCTAGTTGAGGTGTTAGAGCATAGGTTGGACTTGATGTTCTTGAAGGTCTCTTCCAACCTAGAGATTCTGTGATTCTGTGATCCTGCCCTTCCCAGCTACCAGCCCATGACATTGCACTGTTTCCAGCTCCATGCAGGAGCCACTGAGACAAAAGTGTCCTGGAGTTTGGGAAGGAAGGCCCTCAACATTTCTTGTATTGTCTTGTTATTAATGCTGTACTTGTTTTTATTTTTTTTTTCTTTGTTATCCATACGAGTAAAGAACTGTTATTTCCTATTCCCATAACACTGCCTGAAAAAAAAGAGCCCCCTTTAATTATTTTTTTTTTTCTAAATTATAATAATTTGGAGGGAAAGAATTTGGATTATCCAGATACCTGTCCTTCAAACCAAGACAGGTGGAAGTAAGATGAGAGACAGGTTGCAACAGATAGAAAATAAATGAAAGAAATCCAAGCTGGATTTACTAGTAATTAAAGATTAGCATGGAAGGAGAAATAATAATAATAAAAGAATGAGAATCTGGCAAGTTAGAAATGGACTAGAACTTGTACTCTAGATAAGAGAAAGCCAAAAATTGCAGTGTTTTAAAACAAAACAGTTATAGTGGCAGACCTGCTGAAGACCCCAAATAATTCCTGTTTTAGAGGAATCCTAGTAGTTTCTGATGGATTACTATTTAGACCTGGCTAGTTCTACATCAGTAGGTCTTGCTTCCAATTTTGTAATTGATATTATTCTTCCATTCTGAAATAAGATAGGTGTTAAATTTTAAGTTTGTGTGGAATGCTACAGTCTATAACATTTGTTTCCTCTAGATTGATATATTTCAGGTGAATGTTTGTTATTAATTTTTACAGTACCACAGGATGTAAGAAAACATTCAACTATGTTAAAAATGAAATTAAATTAAAAATCAATTTTCAAACAAACCCCCAATGTTCCCATTAAAAATGACCTATTTTCCTTGCCCAAGCAACTGTTCATAGAAGAACCATGTTTCTACAAAATATTTAATTTCAACTTGCCAGCAGTGGAAATTTGCTTCATCAGGAGCTGACCAGCCTTGTTATTGATTCAATCAAGGAAAGAGCAGAGGGAAAACCCAGTGACCAATTTACTACTGCCTTTTGCTCTTTTGCATTCATTTACACTTAAAGACAGGAAGTATAAAACACACACACATACCCCAAACCTGTGCAGTTCATAAGGTAGTTTAGATCCATGCAGTGCAGGTATAGTTACATAAAGAACAAGGCAATAGGGAAGCAGGTACAATATTTGTGTTATCCCTGAATATGTTAAATTCATACAATTTGGGTTTAATTGTCCATGAAGTATATCTGGTATTCATCTGTTTTGAGACTTTATCTGCTTTCAACTTAATTGCTAAAGAGATGTTATGTCTCAGCAAGGATAAAGACCATTTTCTTTGTATGTTGTTGATAAGGAATAAAGTGCAAAACACCAAAAAGGAAATGCAATCCCTTTAGGAATAAAACCCCTCAGCAATTGAAAACCTCTCTGTGATTGGGGATGATGATATGTCAAAAGGGTAGAGAACTTCCTTCAAATTAGAGCATGAGCAGGCTCTACATTTGAATGCTAATGCATTTGAGCAAATAGATCCCACACAATTCTTTGGATAAAAACAAAAGAAGTAATTAATTGCAAATTATATAGTGATAGCAGTTCCTGTTGAGAACTCAGCTGATTTTTCTTGTGTTTAGTAGCTCTCCATCCCACAGTGACCTCTTCTGAGATACAGGAAAGCCAGAAAATGATGGGAAGAGACACAAGCTCTCAAAGCCTTGACAGTACATCACTTTTCAGTGCTCTCTTGCTGCTTAGGGTAGGCTGCCTTAACCCAGAAGTGCACACACAGAAACTGTTTCAGTAGGCATCCCTACAGAACCTATATTTGCTTTTCTTCCATTTTCTAACCTTTCCTGTCCTTTATTCCATATCAGAGAGCTGTACTTTGCATTTTTAATTCTGATTGACTTGATTCCTGTTCACTGCTCCTTTTACTATTAGGTCAGCCATCTCCATTGATATCCAAATTTTCCCTGTCCCTTCCAGATCTCCAGATTCATCTCTTCAAGCCGTGTAACACAGTCACTACAGCCACTTTTAATCTGTGAACTGACTGACGACTTGCTAAGCTGTTTCACATGCCATTCAAAAACATCCACACCTCTATCTTGGTTCTGGAAGCAGTAAAATGCCTTGAGTTAGAGGCCAGGTCTGCTGGGGAAAATTGCTGTTAATGTGTTAAACGTGATGTTCATGCAAATTGCAGGCCTGGTGTTAATATCAGTGCAATTCCCAGGCTGTCTCCAAGAATAAAAATGTGTGGCATCAGTTTGAGGTGATGCTGCTTGTTGGGGGCTGAGTATACACAACTGTGGAAGCTGAAGCACAGATGTGGATGTTGTGTGTTTTACTGCCTTCTCGGGCATGCAAACACGGCTCCTCTGAAGTCACCCTTGCTTTTGTGCGAATTGGATGAGAATATGGTAGCTGCTATCCAGACTTTGCCCTCATCATTGTGCATTTCTGCCTGCCCGTTCTCTGTCTATTCTGCCTATTTCTCTTCCTGATTAGTTCAGGTCCTCATTCATGCCTGCTTAACCTTTCTCTGGCCAGATTCGTATGGTTGCCCACTAATATCCCTATTTATCCATACCATCTTTTTTTCATTGGTGTCTTTCCTAACTCCCATCTTAATGTTACCTACTCCTGGCATACAGACTGCCAAATGGACTGTCTGCCCTCTTCTACACTTGGATAAGCTCAAGGGTGAATTCAATATACTTTTATACTGGCAGGGGACTCTGCTCCAATTTTTCCCAGCAGTGTAGATTCTCCAGCCATTGTCTGGGAATAATCACAGTGGGGTGGGTGGCATTAAGGGCTCCCTATGCAGTGGGTCAGCAGATGGGTGGACAGAAGAAGAGGTCAATTGAGGATTCAGGGGACAGCCTGATATGTCTTGCAGATCTGCAAGATGGATGGTTTACAGATGTATATGTTGGGGTGTCTTCTCAATTTGGATGTTAAACAGGAGGTATTCATGATGCTTCACAGCTTGACATGTGAACCTTGGCTGGCTAAAATCACTTTGAATTTGAAGGTATTTTTACATTTAGTCTTCTGTTTAGAAAGCTGTGTTTCAAGTTTCAAGGTGTTTCATGGCAGTCATCTTTAAATATAAATAAATATGTTTTCTAGTAAAAGCAAAAGACCAGCATTCCACAGTTAGTCAAATATAACTTCATCCTACAGAAGTCAAATGAATGCTCTGCAATGGCACTGAAGATCCCATGATAGCCATTAGCCAATATTTGCTATACTGTAATTTTCAGGGCCTTGTTTTATTGGTGCTGGTGTGAAATGGCTGAAACAGTTTAGCCTTTATCTTAAAAGTATTTCTTGTTATTTTTCCACATCTCATGAATATATTCTGACTAGTTTACAAATTTACGTAAATTCTATTGTTTAAAGAGAAAAAGAATGTCAAAATAGCTTCAAATATCTTCCATTATGTTCTTTGTTGCTCTGCTGTGTTTCTGTCTCTATCTATATTTTATTATTAAGAAGGTCTGATTTTACTTTTATGATGTGAAGTCTGTCAAAACAATGCATTAAATAATTCTGAATCATTATTATCCAATACTACATCTGTTGCTTTCTTTTTTAGTTTTTCATCTTTCCCTTAGATGGTCTAGGATTGAAACCTGTTATTTCCTTAATACTGTTCAGCTGTGGCTGAAATATTCTTTTGTCCTCCTACTTAGAATCCTTCAAACTATTGTGTCTGTTATTCAAAGACCTTGAAGGGTCTTGCCTGTCACTGTTCCAGGTGTCTGAACAACACAGAAATGGTCCTTACACTGGTTCTTTCAGTCAGTATTGAGAAGTTGGTCTGCAGCATCTCTCGAGGGGTTGGGACAGAAAGGTGGAAAAGGCCAAATATTATGGAATGATTTTGGAAAGCGTGGTACCCAAGGCCTCAGTATTTCATGTCCTGCACAATTTTTTTGGGAGGGTTGAAACAGTTGAGATGAGGTGCAGCCTGCAGTGGTTGCTTTAAGCCTTAGGAATAATATCCTTGAGGATAGCCTTGCTCTGCAGGCTGTGGGATGCTGTATGGGAGATCTACCAGTCAGGCACCAAGGAGTAGAAAGCATAAACAAAACATGTGAGGCTTCCTAATTCTTCAACTCGGTCCTGAGAAATTGTAGAAAATCATGAACAAATGTCTAATTTCAAAATATCTGTTCAATTCACAAAAGGCTGCAAAATGTTTTCCCAAATTTTTACAAACTTATGGGCTGGCCTAAAACACAAAAAAAACCCCCAACCAAGTTGTGCTTCAGGAAAAGGTGAAGGACAAAGCCCCAGGTTCCTTCAGTGACAGGAACTGCCTTGATGAAATATTAGGTGATCTTTATATTAGGTGGAGTTTCCTCATCTTCCAGATGAGGGCAAAAATCTTCATCCAATGCTCTCATCATGCCAGAGGAAAAATTACCTGTCTGTTGCTTTATTAGCTGTGAGTACATGGACAGGGCACACAAATCCAAGACATCAGTGCCACCAGACTTAGTGCAACCAAGACATGACTGCACCAGTGCACCCACTGCAACAACTTGGGAGCAACAGGGTTTCAGAATGATGGAAACTCCTTCTCTCTCCAAAGCTGCTTTCATCATTCATTGGAGAAGCTATGTTGGCTGTGCCTCTTCCTTCTTCAGACTCTTTTAGTTTGTCTAAATGTGGTTTTCCTTAGGGTTTTCTTATGTTTTGTCTTCTTTCTGCCTTCTCTATGTGGTCATTTGCTTTGCCTTGAAGAGCTTATGGGTGCAAGATGGCACTGAATATAGAAAAACCAAAAGCAAATGTGGTCAATAAGTCAGTAACATCCGTGTTGGAAGACAGCATTAGAACTCAGTGTTATTTAATCACAGCTTTACTTTGCTGGTCTTTTCTCCTGGGCAGCCCAGGGCTAGAGCAATTGCTGCATGAGACCTCAGTTTAGAGACTGAACTTGGTCCTTTGAAATGCCAGTGTAGCTTGTAGACTGGTGGTCACTGTAGAGGTGTGTGAAAATGTATGCATGGGTGTATATGTGATCTTATATATTTCAAATTCAATTATTAAAATGTTCTCCTCCATGTGATTTATAAACGGTGTTCCAACCAAGATGACATCATTCTGGAATGAGATGGAGTAGCAGAGATGAGACAGACTGTTTATACAATGACCTCTGGTAAGAGCTGGGAGCTGGCTGTGTCTCAGCACAAGTTCCAGGGTGATGCCCCAGCCAGTGAACTCTTCACTGCATTGCTAAGAGTATTGCTGGTGCCTTCTGTTCACTTTGTGCTGCTGTGTGCTTAAAGGAGCAAACACCATGGGACCTGAAGGGGAATAGCCAGCTTGCCTTTAATTAGCACACTTAGGTGGGCAGAAAGAGATACAGAGCCTGTTCTGTGAAATGAACAGGCATTTTATGGTAGAGCAGCATCAGTTTGGGATTTTTTTAAAGTAAATGTAAGGAATTTTTAAAGTAACTGTAGGAACTCTAGGAGCTTTCTTTCTACCCACCATAGGTGAGAGTCCAGCTCCATTTGATCTGTTCACCTTCTGACTTGTAGCTCTCTACATTCCTGGATCCAGCTTCCACAGGAATTGGGCACAGGTGACTGGTTTGGCTGCCTTTCTCAGAGAGGAGAAACAGCATCAAACCTTTGCAGCCTGAGGAAAGGCACAAGCATCAGGCAGCCCTCCTCTTGTCTGAGCTGAGCAGAGTTCAGTGGCTCTGGGAGAACCAGTCTGCCTTACAGCACTGCTCCACAGGTCGCCTTGCCTGGAGGAAGGCAGGATTCCAAGCAGGTATCCAGTACTTCTCCCTAGTTCCCTGTGCTGGAGGGGTGAGGCAGACATCTGACATTGATATCTGACAGCCTCGCCTCTGGAGGTCTCATTGGAATTCACTCCACAGAATAGGAAAATCAGCTACTTATTTCCAACAGGCTGAAATACTTTCTTCTCCTTCTTTTCCCTCAGACTAGGTGGTTACATTTTGATGCACTTGCAGACAAAATGAAATGAGATGGACTGGAGCCAGTATAATACTGCTTGCAGTGCTGTAGTCAGAATCACAAAGGAGAAACTCCTGTGTTGTGCTCTACTGAAACCACATCACTGGCATCAGTTACTGCTGTTTCTAATCAATATAAATGTGCAAAACATTGTGTAAACTCTTTAGATTTTGCAGATAGTTCCACAATGCCATTAATTTTTTCCCAATGCCATTAATTCTTTATGACTACACGGGGAAGCACCTATTTACCTGGCAACATGATAAAGCATTAACATTCCCCTGTAAAGTGATAGGAAAGGAAAAAAAATGAAGGGGGAATGCAAATATTTTTCCTTCTGAAAGCTGTTTGTCATGAAAGACATTTAATATTTTTTGTGCTAGACAGAAAACAGGATTTCCATGCTGAAAAACATTTTTCCCCCTCTATTTCTAAAACTTTGGATATTTTTAGATCAGAAAGCATAGAGGAACTAACATTACTAGAAAGATGCCTTGGCCTATTGAGTACTGCAGATGAAGCATTACAGCTAGAGGTATTTATTCATAAAGTTGGCATCTCTGTTGCCAACCTGATTTGCATTTGCAAATTGCACCAGATCTTCAGACCTTTGCATGCTTTCAGAAAGCTATTTCTTCTCTAAAGTGATGTGTAGTTTTGAGTGTTTCCACCAATGTTGCTGTAGATTTGTTTCTTATTGTAAACTTTCCTGTGTAGTTTGAGGAATTTGGCCTTATGTCACAGAAAATTGTCCTCTAAAGGCAGTTTGGGAAAAGAACCTGTTGGGAAAATCAAGCCTGTTAATAATCTTGGGCATAACTCATGAAGATTGAAGAGTGTGTCTTTCTAAAAGCAACTCTAATGTTATTCATAATTACCTCTTTGAATTTAAGGGAGGCTGGAAATTCACTTTTAAGCTGCCTGAAATGCTTCTTAGTACTTTCTACTACACAGCCATAAAAATTGGACAGGTACCCAGATAGGGAATGGAAATTTCATTCTGATATCTGAAAGTATTGTGTAGTTCATTCTTGCTTGACAATCTTTTGGCCTTTAATTTTCTGAACTGTCCATAAACCACAGAGTTGTGCAGAAGTCTATGGGGCTGTCCCATGCACCTCTGAGGGTCCAGCCCTTGCAGAGAAATGGCTTTTTAATTAGTGAGACAGCTCTTCGGGTGTGTTTTGTAAAAGCAAAATGTAAAATAATGAACCTTACAGAAACAAAAGATAAAGCTGAGCACATGTGTCAGAGAAACTTCTGGCACCAAAAAGCCTTTTAGTTCCTTTGTGCATTTTCTTACTTAATGTTTGAGGATGATTCTACTGGCAAGCTGCCAATAGAAACAGGCACAGGCTTTGACAAACAGTCCTAAAACTCAGTCAGGTCTCCCGGGTGGACACTGAGCCAATTGCTGCCAGGACACTAAAGAAGTTTCTGGGTCCTTTATCTTATAAGAAATACAAAGGCCGAGTCTTAAACCTTTCCCTGTTTGGAAACACTTGCTCAGTGTGGAAAATGCATGCCTACAGAAGTCTTAGAAGTTAATTTTGCAAGATATTAACCTATGAGGCTACTTTGAAATTCCTAGTCTTCTAAACATATTCATCCTGGTAAAGTAGAGGCAGGTGGGTTTTTAACCTTCACAAGTATTTGATAAATGCTGTGTTTGCAGAGAGCATGGCCTCACACATATAAAGATTGCCATTGGCTTTATGAAATTCTTTAGAAATAGTAGCAATGGTAATATCTATTTTTCTTACCAATTGAAAGCTGATACCAGGTTAATGACAAACTTACTGTTGATGGATCTCTGTGGGGTGAGAAGGTCATGCCCAGACATCTTAAATGGAGAGTCTCATGTGATCCCAATAAGGTAGGGCTGGGAAATATGCATAATACAGACACAGTACAACAAGAGTGTTTCTACTTTGCTAACAGCTAAGTATGTGTGGCTCTTACAAATAATCTTTCCTGGATACAAATTACAGCACCCCACGAACAATTTAGATTTTTCTGAAAATTGGAAAAAGTGTATGAAAAACATGAACAAGGTCCTATAAGTTTAGCCTATTGGCTAAAAGACTGTATAGACCCCTCTGAATTAAGCATTCTTTGCATATGATTGTAGAAGCCACAACTCAGTGATGCAACTGGTTCCTCCCTTCCCTGTCTTCGTCCTTGTCAAGTGAACTGATGAAATGTCAATTTCAGAATTGTTTTCTTCAGATACAGTGAGATTTCCCATGATAATATAATCGTATATTAGTGACAAGAAAATCATGGCTAAGCATCTTCACATGAGATTGACACCTGACCTCCACATCCTTCGATGTGTCAGGATTGGATATGTATGCAATAATGAAGTGTTGCCTTGTGCCAGAGTAAAGCTAGTGTGCTGGAATACAGCTGTCCAGACTCTATAGAAATCAGGCAGGTATATAGCTTTTCAAATTAATTTCCTTGGGAGGTTTAGTTGTCTTAATGAATACAACTGGCCTTTCAGCTGTGCAGAAATGATTTGGGTTGGAAAGCCACTATTCCTGCCCTTTCCAATAGCCTGTGTCACAGGCAAAGCCTTATGCCTTTTCTGCAGCAATGTCTGTGGTAGCTACAGTGGTAGCCAGAAAGCAGACCTTGACATTTCTGTTTGTGAAAAATTGATTGAATTGTGCTTACTTCATCTCTGGCCAGAGCAAAGTGGACCTGAAGTATTTTAGAAAGGAAGAAAAACACAAGGAGATTTTTTAAAAGCAAGGGGAGGGTAGACTTTCCTTCCCTGATATCAGAAAATATCATGAGGGTACAGTATATTGAAGTCACTTGGGGTTTAGGCATTACATCTTAGAACTAGAAATTTGCACCACAGGTAAAAAAAAATACTGCCTTGGTTTTACTATTGCTCAGAGATAACTGCTAGTAAATGCTGGTGACCTTTCAGACAAGTTACAACATTTTACGAGTAAAAAGTAGGATGAAAAATTATGCTTTAATATATTAAGCATCCCATTGCTAAGGCAAAGAAGAAGCAAAAGGTGGAGATGTATGTCCAGGTCAGAGTACTGACCTAGAATGAGATGAAGGTATACTTCCCAAAGTGTGGAAATGTTCTTTCCATCCCCACCTTTAAAAAAATTGCTTTATTTCCAAGTGTTATACAAGCTTAGCAGAGGCTCTAACCTGAACTAGCTAAGAACAAATCTCACCCTGTGAAGAAATAGCTTTCCTTTGCTGGAGCAGGTGTGTTGAGAGCCCTGTCAGATGCTCATACATCAGAAGCTGTGAGGGGACTAAGTGTTTCCAAGACTGCAAGAAGAGAGTTAAAAAGAGTGAGCTTTGTACAAATGTCTCAGAGGGAACCTTAATTAAAAAAAAGGAAGGAGAAATGGACTTTTTCCAAAATCTGCAAGTCACTGACATTGATTTTTCTGGGCCCAGTGTATGATCATACATTTGCTTCTATCTTGCATGTAAGGATATCTACAAAATCTGTTTAAAGAGAACTTGTTAACAGGCTTTATACATATTGTAAACTGCATTCAGGAATACTGCAGCAGATCTGTGGCATTCCTTGCTTGTGCACTACAGGAAAATTTTGTCCTGTGCTGGATATGTAGGAGAAGGCGTCACAGAGAGAGGAAAAGGTATGAAGAGCAGGTGCACCCAAGAAATTATTTTGAGGGTGCGTGAGTAACGGTACTAATATTTCAAGAGAAAGCAGTTAAGCAATAAACGAAGAAAGGAAAAGATTTGGGGAGGGATTCATGTGAGTTCTCTACCCGAAGTGAAATGATCTCAGATGCAGGAATGGCTTTATTCTGTGCACACACCCCCTTTCTGTACAATGTCTTACATGATTAATGTGAATTTTCTCAGGCAAAGTTTGTTTTTACAATTTGAAAAAAAAGAAGAATGGAAAGAAAATTAAAAGCAGCAAGCCATTGTGAGGGTTAACAAATGTGAGTTGTGCTATTGAATCTCCAATTTGAGGTACATACCATGGAAGAATTTTATTTTTGTGTAGCGCAAATTGGTCTCAGAGCACAGCCTCTGTGTTGGCAGAGGAAGGAATGTGATGTTTGTGGCACATCCCTGCAGGAAGCACCAGAAACAGCTGAAGACTCCTGTAGGACTTCTCAGTATCACATGCTATACACTGGGGAGAAAAACCCTTTCCAGAACATTGTGTTTTATATGAACATGTGACAAGTACCTTCATTAGGACTTGAGGCAAAATCACAGCTGAGTCCTGATGTATTAGAAGGTTTGTAGGGAGCAAAATGAAAAACCAGAAGGTCAAGCTGCCACCTGATGTGTAGGGAAACTTCTACCTCTCTTGCACAGACTGGTGGCCTTTCTGGCTACTGCTCTGTTACTGAAGCTTGAACCATCAAGCTGCCTCTGAGGACACAAAATGCTTGCCCAGGCTGTAGAGTTGATGTGGCTGTCAGATGAGTTGGGTGATTGATGACTGTTCAAGGTCTTTTTGTAAATTGGCCTTGTATCCTGGATGGTGGAAGGAATAGGTTTGACAGTTACTGTGATTTTTTTAAACAGCATTCCTTGTCAGAAGTCAGACCTCTGCAGATTGCTTTCTGATCCTACTGAACAGCGTGTCAAATATATTGCTGTTTTATGAGCATCTTTCCACCTTCTCAATTCCAAAAGTTTCTGGGGAGAGTAAGGCTCATGAGCAGAGTGCTAATACAGCCCATAAATCGTGTTGATGGCAGCACAGTGCCTGAACATCCCAGGGGACAAGGTTTTACAGCCCCTACCAAAATCATTCTCTCTACATCAGGCATGATACCTGCCATAACGACCATAGCTTAATTCCATGTGGCAATTTATAGTTAGCTGCCATTCACTTTTATTTAATTTGTAGCAAGACTCAGAGGCTAACAGGGCAGGCTTAGGAAGGCAGCATGCATCTCAGTAGGTTGACACTCACCAGCTTGTGTAGTCTGGACAAGTTCCTGCAGCTGCACTTGCAGCTCCAGGGTGTGCTGGTCCCAAGCTACACCACGTACAAGTTTCATCCTTCTGTGGATTCTTCCTACTATCTGGAAAAAACTATCCAAGATGAAAGGGTTAAGCACAGTAGTGTTCAGTACTCTGTGCCAAAATAACTGGCTTTTACATGCCCAGCTCAGAGAAACAGTCCAAAATCCTCTGAATGCTGAGTAAGAGCATTATGAAACCAAAGTCCCACATGTCTTGCTCTCATTTAGCATGGCACTCCAGAGAATGAGTTTGAGGGACCATTGAATAAACCTGGTATATCTCTCCTAATGTAAAATATGCAATTAATATAACTTTTGTCTGCCTGCCAAGGCATAGTTAAGTGCCTGAGGACTAAATCCAAAAGAGGCAACATGCATAACCATTGATATGTTTACCAAATAGAGTGCTGATGCCTTAAGTTTTTAGCTTGTGTATTTTTCAGATCCTGTACTGCATTAGTGTCTACCTCTGAACTCCTTATAGATTGTTAGTAAGCTCTCTTCATATTTTGGTCAGACAAAGCAATCCTTCCAGGCCTGAGAACCAAGGTCATCCTCAGCCTCAGGCCCTGAAAAGTACAAACAAAAGTGAATTGGGAGGAAGAGCAAACTGGGGGAATATGACTTCATTACCTGAAGCTGTAATTGGACAATTAACCCCCAATATGCAAATAGACCAAACTTATATCTGTCTGAAAAACTCGTGACCATCGTCCATCTCGGGTGTAGCCTCTGTGAGGCTTTTGCATTGCCCAAAGTGTATTTACTGAAGCCTTTAATAAATATCTACTTTATTCTCTAACTCTGTCTAGCCTCTATTCTAGGTAGCTACTCCAAGGGATCAGTGCTTGGGATAAGTGTAAAGCAGGACTAATGGAAGAGGCCATAACCCAGAGCTACCCCATAGCTGGGTGTATAGTATCAGACTCACTTTGAATCTTCATTTAATTTGCTTACCAATATTTTCTTCCACTGGAAACGAAAGATATAAATGGGATGTAAGTGATTCTTGCTCTGAAGTCAAAAGAAACATTCCCACATTTCAAAGCCTGTAATGTCTTAAATAATTGAGAAAACAGTAACTTCCTTAGCTCACACAGAAAGGAAATTATATGAGATGCTTGAAGAATGAAATAATGGGAATCTTGAAAAAAGATCCCCTTAGGCAGAGATGGTGGCATTCATCACACGAGGGCTGGTGTGCCGGCTACCATGTAAAGATGTAGGGAATGACACTTTGTCCCCCAAGTCCCAGTTATTGTCCTCCTCTAGTAATGTTAAGTGCAAGCCCAGTAGCCTGTTTGCATACTCTTTGATTGGTATCAATGTTTGTATTAGTATTCAAAAAACAACAAAGGGTGTGTTAAAAATAGCAGAGATGACAGAAAGAGGGCAATTACTTGGTTGTGTGAATAGGAAGGATAATATTAAGTTACTGTGTAATTAAGGTTAGACCAAGGTGAAATAAAGATAGCAAACAAGGAAAGGAAGGAAAGGTTACTCATTCTGGACCCAAACCTATCCCTGCTGAATTTAATGACAGGTTTACACCGACCTCTCTGAAAGAGAGTAGGAGTAGACTTGAGGTTAATTTACAGACATATTCATAAGGCAGTTTAGTGAAACTTGATAATGTATTATAGGAGAAAAAAAGCACAGACAAATGAGAGGGAATTTACTGAACTGAGCTCTCATCTTGGAAGCAGTTTGATAGCTGTTCTCACACATCATGCTGTGTGCTTATTATGAGAGATGAAATGCATGGTTTTGTTTCATATTAGATTAATTATGGGATTTCTTCAGGGCAATTTGTTTTCAAAAGGCCTGAACCTGGATGTGTTCTGCCACTGGTCACTCTCAGGCTGCATGGCTGCTCACCAGCAGGGTACCAGAGTTGTTTTCATGCTTGACTGGGAAACATTTGTGGCCTAAATCTCATCTTGTTTGCAGCTATCAGAAAATGCTGTGTTCTTTTACTGAACTGGCATGGAAGTTATTGATTTCTCCTCTATGTTCATGGGCACATTTCTGGTGGGTTGTTGGGACTGCCTGAAACAGTTCAAGAAAATTGTGTGTGAAACAGAGAAGGAAACTAATTAAATCTTCAGAGAGGAAAAAGACTTAAATGATGAAAGATGGTGGTAAATTGCTTAGCTAACAAATAGGTGCCTTGGAAATTGAACTACAAATTAGGTTATCTAATTTTTCACCACAAACCTAAGCAGTTCCATTAACATGATTTCCATCTTATGATAATATTTCATGGCTCATCAGGAGCTTCCTGAGACATCTTAATGTCAGCCAGAAACAGTGGTAATACAAAGCTTTTGATTCCAGCTAAGGCAATGGCACTTTTTCGACGAAAAAGACAATAAAAGTGATGATGTTTTCATGTGTTGTTATGTTCATATTACCAGAGAAGATAGTGCTGCTTGTGTCCAGCTGAATAGAGCATTAAGTCATAGTTTAGACAAAAAGTGATCTCTTTACCATCATGCATGTTGTCAACATTGCCTGGTGGGGCTGCACTGAGGGGTTGTTGTGATGTACAATGGCCATGCTCCAGGCAAGCCTCCTCTGAGGCAGCATCCAGAGCTTTTGTTTCTTGACTGCTGCCTTCTGGCCTTTACCAACATCTTTGTAACTGTTGGAGCAGATTTTCCAGATTTCCCAGCAACTGTCTTTGTGTCCACCAGAACTGCACAAAATCACTCACTTGGAGCATATGCTGCAATTATTAGTGATTTGATTTTCTCATAGATATATTGCACCGTGTTTCAGCATTAATTCTGCAGTGAGAAAAATGCATATTGCACAGCATGTTATCTCATTCCACCTGCCTGCACAACTGATAGTCAGCAACCTCATTTTCTAATATACAGTTTATTTCCCCCTTCTTTAAAGCGTGACTTTAAATCAAGCTGTAGGTGGGAGAGCTGTTGTGAATTTGTGGGAGAATTTCGTTTCTGTCCATTCCCAGAGCACCTTGCTGCATCTCATTTTGTGGTTAGTGCAACGTGTCTAAGTGGCAGAGACAGATGAGCAAACAAACGTGGGTCTGTCTAGCAATAGCAGTATAGATTGCATGTTTGACAAAGGAGGGGGAAATATAAGTTTTCCTTTTGAGAGGTAGCTTCAACCTTTACATGATGTCAACATAATTTTGGATTCCTTCCTCCTTCCCCTCCTTGGTTTCATTCCAAGTGATTAATCAGAGAAATCTTCCAGTTGTTATTTTGCACTATCACATGTGGTGGTGTTTAGCTGCGGCAAAGACAGCGTGTCTAATGTGTGGCATTTTAAAGAATTGTGGCATTTTAAAGAATTACTGCATTTTATGTCAAGTTGAGCAGGTTGTATGGCCTCCATCATAGGTACAGTTAAGGGTGGCAAATCAGATCCAAATCCTGTGACAACTTCTTTGCCAATCTCAGACAAGGAATGTGCATTTGTTTCCAATAGCTGCTGTTTTGTCAGGTGACATTTTGAAGCTCAGGAATAGCAGCTCATCTTAAAGGCCTGAAGAAAAATAGTTCAGCAATATTGCAGAAGCAGCTCTTCCTTTCTTTTCCCATCAGCCCATCAGTGCTTCCTACCAAGGTGCTCATTTGGGCAGGACCCTGCAGAGGCTTGGCAGGGGAGCTGTAAAAGCAGGCTGACTCTTTACCAGCGATGTTCCTTCAAGCTGAGGAAATAGAACTTTTCCTCCTTTGGTTCTAACTCTACATGAACTATGTATCATCCATAAGGTGACGTACAACGTCTAGTTGCAGGATCCAGTTTCTTCATTGTTATGACATTGCTTTCCCTGTGGCTAAAGGAAAGTGACAATGTTTGTTTTTTTAAAAATTCTACAGATCATCCTTAAAATGACTGAAACCCACACAACTGATTTAGGAGCTTGTATCTCAATAAGTCTATAGGATATAATATCAGGATACTCAGAGGTAGTAAGCTTTGAATCCAAGTGAGTTGGACAGGAGGACCTGCAGCTGAACTACTAAGAGGTGGACTTAAGGATGGGATTTAGGTGCCTAAATATGCAGATGGTTTCTCATTGCTTTTTGCAACAAGCACTATGAAAAGGTATCCTGCAAGATTTAATTCTCCTAGATGTGTGCATTTGAAAGTTTACATTTAAAAATCTGCTTTGAGGCCTTTTGAAAGTATTACCCCATGAGGGTGTTATGGGCTGTATCTTGAGAGCTTTAAATGCAATATGGACTTCAGGCACCTTCTGCAAAAGTTCTGGTTTTGGCCTTTGCCACAGATGTGCAGGGGATCTGATAGAGTCTGTTTTAGTCTTCCTGAGGCGTGCATGCTTTTGGGGAAGGAGATGGATAACTGACAACACACTGAAAGTGCATTTGTTCATACATGCGAATGATTATTCATGGAATATTTTTGCTTCATTGGCTGGCTCCACTCACCTACAATAAGTGGACTCAGAATGTCACAAAAATAAGGGCTCTAATGCTTAACACACTGAAGGCTGGATTCAGATGAAGATCTGAATAACAGGTCTCTAAAACCAGTGCCTTCAAAGTCAGCCAGCAAGAACATCACAGGATTGGATCTGATGTCTGTATGGATACAAGAACTAAGAAATTCCACCACATTGAGTAAGAAACCCACTGGAAATGGGAAAAAAGAAAATGTGATATGCAGCATGTGTATGATTTAAAAAGTGATTATTGTTGGGTAGCTGAAGGCACATAAATTTGGGTAGATAAAACATTTGTAGGAGTGAGAGACTCCCTTTTAAGAGCAGCTCTGGCCTTACAATTCAATGGCAAAAATCATTATTTTCTTCCTACTTCCTTTTGAGAAAAGAAAATCTTCACCTTTAAAAAAGAAAAAATCTTCTACTTTAAGATCCTCTTACTGCTGTGCCTTCTATCAGTCTTCATCTACTTTTCTGTACAGAAAAATTAGTTTTGTAGAAGGGCATGTTTTAAAAAGTGCAGTGCAATTCCTTAGTACGACACTTGTTGAACTCTTGCCGGTTATATCGAATGAAAAATGCTGATGGTGTCTGTACCTCATCTCAATGAGAATATAATGATCAATTATTTTTTTGTCAAATACATTCTTTAATACGTTGCATTTTGTATGGCTGACTATTCCAATAAAATCAATTTAATTAACTATCAAGATGTGACAGAACATATTCAGGCAGTGTCATTCATTTCAAAAGAATAATAATTTCAATTAAAGACAAGTTGCCAACCATTCTAATGAGGTATCTCAACATCAGCAGGATTTCATGCTAATGATCAAAATGAGATATTTCAGGGCTTCTAAAAAATCATGATTATAAGCCAAGACATTGCATTAATACCAGGATACATTGTCACTATTTAGTCACCAAATCATCGGTATTTTAAACATATTGTTATTAGTTCCTGTTTGTGTAGGTTGGAAAAGGGAAACAAATTATCCTGTGTTCAGCTTGTTATTCAGGAAGGTTTCTGTGGGCAGGCAGGTGGTGTCCTTACAGCGTATCTCAGACTTTGTGGGGTGCAAGTTTCCTATGAACAAATAAGCAGTGGTGTATGCAGCTTACGAGGGTTTGCACTGATGCACTGGGCTATCGCTCCGTATCATTATAGTGTGAGGCTGAACATCAGCAGGCTCTATTACAACACTGGATGATTAAAGTACTTCTTGACTTTCCACAAGATTTTAAATTCAGGATGAAGGAAGGGGAGGCATAGTTTGTGAGAGAAACATAGAATGAAAGTGAGAGGATTATGCTTCAGCAGCCTTTGTGATAAAATAGTAGTAATTAGTTTCAGTAAAATCCCATAATAGTTTTTTTTTTTTTTTTTGTGCTTTGCAGGAAATCGAGTGGCAGACAGATAAAACAAATTACTTACTCAGGGCAATTAGCATGCTATTTCAAGGTTCTGACTACGTTTCCCCACGACTGCAAAGATCATGCCTTATTTTTCCAAGAACTTTATGTTCCTGAAAATCTCATCCATTTTAAACCTATCCTTGTGTACACAGAGCTGCCACATCTGTGAGCACAGCCCACAGTGCAGGGACAGTCCAGGAGATAATGAGTTCTGGGACCACATTGAGGGGAGGGAGAATTCCTAACACTTGCTGCTCATTCATCTGAAATAAACCCCCAGGGTCACTGTTGTGTGCCTGGCTCTCTGACACGTAGCACAAGGAAAACATTTGGGCTTTATAGCCCTGCACTCTGTGCTGCACCAGTAGATCTAAGTGAAATTGTGCACTGCCCTTTTAAGCATTCACAGTTTTGTGGCTGTTTCTTGATAGTGGCTCCATCAGAAAGGAAAAATTATTTCTTGGCAAATTAGTGCAAAGATTTCAAACGAATCAGAAATAGGAGTGAAAAATGTGTTTCCAAATTTATTTCTTTTGATTTAAGAGACTTTTCAAGTTTGTGTTTCAAGAAGTTACTTGTCTTGTTAAATTAGTGTCTTAATATATGAGTAATTTAGGCATTAAAAAAAGACAATAGAAAAGAAAATCTGAACCTGTGTGGTACAGAAAAATTACACACTTGAAATTACTATTGAGAACACATCTTAATGCCTGGTCATCATTACTTCAGGCTAAGTTTAAATAAAATTATGCAAAACCTGAAGATCATCACATTTACTAATGAGAAGTTTAATTTCCTCTTTTGAAGAGAAAGCCTTTGTTACTGGATTGAGACCAAGGGAACTATTCTGGTATAAAATGTAGGAATGGCACAGAAAGAAGTAGCATGTTGTCTGGTCAGACTTCATCCAAGGACACCAGCTCTCCTCACTTGATCTGCCTGGCTTGATAAAAGAGAAGAATGTGAGTTTCATTTCACTCCAGTTCCTGCAGAAACCTGAGCTCCATTCCTGAGCTGCAGAAGTACTGCATTTTAAATAGGCTTGGTGGTGTTCAACATGTCTTTTTACTGAATATTGGTTGTTAAAGTCAAAGTTTATTCTGCTTTTCATGAGTAGACAGCTTCAGCCTCCTCCTGTCTCATTTCTGGACATAATAGTCCAGCTATTTAATTTCAGGTTTGGCCATCTAGCTGTTTTAAATAACAAATCATAGCTTGTGCAGCTGGGATGAAACCTAGTGCTGGCATTCCAAAGAAATTTCATTGACATGAACATACAAATTTTCATATCTCATTTTGTTAGTATCACTACCTCTAGGTTGTATCAATTAGGCTGATATTACTGGATATTGAATGAGACCTTGCACATCAATTAATTTATTCCCTCTACCAGGTGGAGACAAGGACACTTACTGGTCTAAGGCAGAGACACCAATAATTGGATTGTTAAATATTCAGATTTATTAGCAGCAATCAGAAGAACAATTGACTCATTTTAATCGTGATCTCTTCCCACTACTCACCTTCTCTTCCTACCAGGGACTAATGGTGGTAAGAAAAGAAAAGAACCTAAGGGGGATGTCTTGAAACAAGTTGGAGGAAGCTAATGAGAAGTTTGTGATTCTGACAAGATGGTAACAACACTCAGCTTGCTTGAAGAACGGTGGTGGGGGAGCTTTTGGGCTGCAGGGGATACTCTAGTGATGGACTTCAAGAAGAAAGAGATTTTATCTGAATGTTTTGCTCGAACACCTTGGAAATCTCCATAGTAAAAAATCGAATCTAGCTATAAAAAGTCCAGTTTTGCTGTTTTCCCCTTGGTGAGTCATTGATTACCTAAGAAAATGTGCTTAAAGGAAATGTGGGTGCTATAAGTGTCACTCTAATTTTTTAACATTGTCTTCCAGTGAATCAAAATTAATTATTACTTTTATAGGGAAATTTTTTTACGGTGTTACCAGGACTTAATTGTGCACTTATTAAAGACAGAAGGTGGAAGAACTTGAATGTAGATCACCCTTTTAATACACCTTTCTCATAAAGCTGCTACTTAGTTACCAGAATTGTCATGCAACAATATATGCTGCTTCACAGCAATTATTGCATGCTTAGCCTTCTATTGCTATTACATAAAAATTCACAGTTGTTTTATCTGTTTTGTTAAAGAAAAAAGCAGAAATAATTTGTGCTCCTTGAGAGTGTCATGACAGAACTAATACAACTCTGAGACTCCTCAGTTGTCTTTTTCCATGGCAAAGTAATTCTGTCTCAAAATGGCAGAATTTGTGCTCTAAGTCCTGGAACTACAGGCTGGAGGAATTCACAAGGCAAGCAGATAAAAAGAGCTGCATCAAATTCCCAGTGCTAAATCCCAGGCCTCTGGGACTGGAAGCATCTCTATCCTACTCTTTTTTTTTTTTTTCTTTTTTTTTTTTTTAAGTCTGCATTGTTCAGCTTCAATGCAGAATGCAAACACTATTTAAAATGCTTGAAGATGGTGCAAGGTTCTTTGCAAACTCTGCACATTAAAACTGTGCTTTGGGTTGTATGTGGGAATTGCTCAAAGAGGAACATTAGGCTTGCAGCTTTTCCATGCCTTTTCTCACAAGGTCAGAAAATCCTGCAGGGTTATGGTTGGTAATTCCCTCAAAGTCCTGGTGTTCTCTCCCTCAGGACTATGGCAGGTGTTGGAAAGCTGAAGGCACCACTTGCTGACACACACCTCCAGCCTGTGTCTGAATATTTTGTTATCATCCTCATTAGCAACAGTTCTATATGCAGGCAAATGGCTAAAATAAGGGCTTTAAAAATCGTTGTAAATGACTTTTAGAAAGAAAAAAACAGTAGCTAAAACACTCGATTACAGTTTACATGATTATTCTCCCATGTGGTAGTCAAACTTGGATCCTATCTACGCCCCTGATAATATCAAACTTTTGTAATTGGAAGGATGCACCCAGAATGAGCTCAGCCCTGAACAGCTCAGCTAATTGACAAGTTTACCATCAGAGAAAAAAAAAAGAAGGGGAAAAAAAAATGAGAGAGAGAGAAAAAGAAACGTGAATAGAAATGGTTTATCTTTGATGCAGGAATAAACTTGGAGTTTGTGTAACATGGCCGGAAATCCTTTTGGGCTCATATGTATTCAAATGGCCAGGAACAGCAGATAAGTGCTTGAGAATCTTGGCTGTTCTGAACAAAATATTTTCCTGAGGTAAAGTCACTGTGATCCAATTGATATCTTTAATGTGAATATAAATTGAGGCAAAGAAAACTGTTCACAGCAAAATTCCTCAGCAGCACTGAGGCTGCATGGCACAGCTGATCACCCAGAGATTTACATGGACGTGTGAATTCACTGGTGTGGATGATAAAGGAGCACATTTGAAAATGATCCATTAGACTTTTCTTGGTGAGGACACTTTTACTGCCTATTGATCAGCTTGCTCTGCCAAATGGAATTGGTGCTACAAATGCACTGCCACATTAAAAGTTTATGTTTGCTTAAAAATGCAGGCAGAAAGAATGTTAATTTTGTCTTTTTATTCCTGCCAAAGTGTGCATGTAATTTGCTGCAATGATTTTGATATAAATATTCAGATATGCATCTGGTGAAAGTAATTAATATCTGTCTATTTAGTTCTGTCAAGTTTCCAGCTAACCTGGTGTTCAGTCATTGTCACATATATGTATTTCTATTCATGGGCAGGAATTATAGCAAGCCTACCTAAAAACCTCTGTTACTTCATCAACTGGGAAAAAAAAAAAAGTTTATGACAGAAAAGAAAAAGAAGCATTTTTTGCCTGAGAATAATAATGGAGACTTGTATGCTAAGCAAACCTCATGTGGGCAGAGGGAAGCTCCCAGAAAATTTCTCAGCATTTGAACCCCTGAGTCTCACTTTCAAATTGAAAAGATCATCCTTCAGTAACAGTGAACCATTTACTTTTAAAAGTTCAACTCTAAAAAATGATTGCAAAAACGGGTATTGTGATAATTTTCTGTAATGAGAAACCTCATGTGCTTGATTATAAATAAAACTGTCTCTTCTCTTCTATCAGCCAGCCTTACACACATAGCTTGAGAAGATGAAAGGTGTCCTCTCAAGAGGATGGTTTCCTTCATGCTCACAGTTTTCTAACAATAATGTACTCATCTGGGCCTTAGCAATTCTGTTTGTGATGTGCAAGATGGATTAAAACCCACATCGCTCCCCTGTAACATAATGGACTCTGCAGTGCTAACAAGAAGTAGTAAAGGCAATAAAAGTATATTTCAGGCAATAAAGCAAACAGATACTACTACTGAGTACACACTAGGTGCAGATGGCTGTAGTAAGACAAACAGTTTGCACAGACACTTTCTGAGAAAAAAAAAAAAAAAATTCCTTTTTGGTCCTGATTTCCTCCCTATATTGAAACACCATTAGTCACACCAAAGTGGCCGTGGCTTCCTCACAGAGGCTCAAGCTAAGGGTGCTGGACTATTTTACATTAAAGTTTTGTTTTTTAAGGGAAAAAAAAATTAAATGAAAGTATACATAGTATGAAAAGCATCTGCATAGCTCAGAAATTTGTTATTAAAAAAAAAAAAAAGAGTCCCAAAGCTAAAATGTTTTAGATGAAAAGATGAAGCCTTTCTGTTGATGCACTTTGCTGGGATCTTGTGGGATTTAATTTTGTTTTATCTTGTACTCTTTTTTCCCCATGCATTTAAAATCTCAGTTAAGCCACATCTCTCGTGCAGACCAGGAGCTCTCCTGGGAGATGTTGTGCATCACAGGCTGGCTGGGGAGCCAGGCATGTAGGGGAAAAATGGAAATTGGAGAAATCTTAATCAAACTTGCAGTGAAGCATTGCAACTGCGTTTTGAAATTGTATTATTTCAGCTTCAATCACATTTTTTTCCTAGGTTATTTTTTGCTACACATGGTCAGTCAGTTTTTTGATGTAAGGAAGGCTACAGCAGATGATAATGAAAAATCACTTTTAAATTTTTTTTGGGGGGGTGAAAAGAAGAGAAAAGGAAAATAACTTTTATTGAGCTCTAGCTATGATAGCAGAGGCCTCTTCTGGAGGGTTGGGACCATTGCCCAACTCTGCCCTGATGGTCACATGCCCTGGCATCCCTGGCATTCCTCCTTCTTCCAGTTATTCTGAGGGATAGCATGAACATGTGACCATGAAGATTTGGGCTGAAACAGGAGAAATTGATTTCTTCACCTGTCTCTTGATATTTCTCCCAACTGACTGAAATTGCCAACACTTTGGGAATTCAGCTTTCTTGAGCCCTAGGTTCCCAGGCAGTGAAGAAAAAGGAAAATTCTGTAGCAAAGAAACTTTCAAACTTTTAAATTGGTTTTGTCTGGCTGTAAAAGAGCACTTAATGTTTGTATCTGTTGAATCTTTTTAATTATTAAATAGTCCTGAGGGCACCTGTAAATTAAAGGATGATTGGAAGAAATAATAACATGATGAAGAATTTGGGGATACAGAGTGTTAAACTATCCTTCAAAGTGTCAGTAATTAAAATTAATTACAGTTCATGCCTTACACTGATTGTAGGACTGTGATGCTACAGGGAAATAATATGAAATAATAAGGTAGGAAATATAGGGAATGATACCAGAGGTTATTAGAATTTTTTTTCCACTGGCTATTTGAATATTACCAAAGGAACTTTGAGAAATTTTCTATAAGTGGTTAAACTTTTGAATCAGTAAATTTGTTTTGGGTCGTTTTCTTCTTCCAATAAAAACCCAAGCTCAATAAAAGGCAGGAATAATTTTTATCTCTAAAAAAGGACAAAGGAATATCTTATATTACTTTCTAATGCTCTTAATACCCAGAGGACTTGTCCCCCGGCTGTTTGTGTTCTATGGAAGGAACAATAGATCTGTTGTTAACATCTGATTTTATAAATATTCATGCTTACTTGCCTTTTAGAAGAAAATACCATGTGTATTATATGGTCAGTTTAGAAGGTGGTTATGAAGACTGGCCTTCCAAGAGAGGAAGAGGCAGCTGCTGAAAACAGAGGTGCATATGTGCATAACATATGGAGAAAGAAAAATTAAATTAAAAAATACTGGGTTCTTCCAGGCTGTGGCAGCAACTACCTTCAGTAATCTGAGTCCTGGATACAGACAACTAAAATGGCATTTTCCCTATGCTGGTGTGAGAGACATCAGTGCATCCTGTTTAAGCATTTTGCTTTTTTACACAGTGTAGTCACTAAGTCAGGTCTTGAGTATGAAAAAGAACATGTCTATCTAGTATGTCACAACAATTGGGATGGATACCTGTTCCACAGATAATTTTGCACTGAGTGATTTCTGGTGTTAGAAGAATGTAGTTGTCCTCCTTCCTCAGCAAGAACCAGGCTGACAGGACTGGGGTGACTTTTGGCCTCCTTCTCTGGAGGAATCAATATTTAATTATGTTATAAAAGATGGAAGATTATTTTCACAGAAAGAAATAAGGATTTATCATTTTCCTGGAAATCCTCTAATGTAATGGTGAGTAGATGCCTTCTGGCACATGGTGTTTGAATCTGGAGGTGTGAGGTAGATCCACATCTCCCATGCAGTGCTGTAAGCAGTGCCAGGGATTGGAGGGTCCAGTTATTTATTACTCTGGCTTGAGATGTGGGAATGAACTGTTCTCGATTTTTAGGAAGATCTACTCCTCAGACCTACATTTGTGTCTTATTTCTCATGTCACCAAAGGCCCTTCAGGACTGAGTGTCATTTCATTGCCATGACTGAAACTGTGGCTCTGGAAGGGCGGAGGGAGGAACTAGAGGGCCAGAAACAGAGAAGCCAAACTGGGCTTGTGTCCTGCTAATTCTTGTTTGGGGTAGCACTTGGCACTGTAACCACTGCATAAAATATGCAGGCAGGGTAACCTGATGGCCTGAGTCCAGGTGAGTGCCCCACTGCTCCAGCCTGTGATTCTCCTGCAGTGGGAAGGATGAAGCAGCTCCCCTGAGCATTCCCTGCTGTGAAAACACAAACCAAGACCTGGGAGGCATAAAATGCCTGCCCATGCTGTGGTGTGCTCTCCAGAGTGCAGGCTGGGGCAGGCAGCAGTGCTTTTCTCTGAGCTGCAGCCTCAGGCAATCCCAGAGCTCTGGTGACCTGGAGCTCCCCTCTGGATGGGGGCAGGAGAGCAGGGGACATGCTCACGTTGTGCTGGCCTGGAGCAAAAAAAACATTAGACACTTTGGGGCAATCAAAACAGAGTTATCTCAGGGTTCACTCAGGCTTAGCAATATTTGCTTTAAACCCAGAATGCTTGAAATTTGAAATACTTGGATATCCATGGACTGCTGGATGTCAGCCCCAGAGAGGGGTGGAGTGGTGAGGGAGGGAAAAAGAGGGATTAATGTTTTCTGAGCAGCTTCTTTCCCCTGGTATCAGAGAGGTGTTGTGGAGGTAGAAAGATAAATATTTGTGTTTTGTAAGTCAGCTGGACCCGTGGTGGATAAAGGGCTCAATAAATCCTCTTGGCTGTCCAATAAAGAAAACAGTGTTTCATGCTTGTGTGACATCACAAATATTTGCTGGGTCCACCTGGAGGTCATCAGTATGCACTTCTGCCCTTCAGCCTCTCGTTTCCAGCTAGGATTTAGGCAGCGCCTCTGCTCTGCCTTATCAATGCTGGTTTTCATCGTGCATAGAATGAATATTAACTGGTGGTTGGAAACCTGCTTCCCTGTACCTGAACAGCTTCCCTGTCTCCTCCATCACACGTAGCATTACCGTGTTATGGGGTGTGGTTCACAAACGCCAACAGAAAAAAAGGAGGCAACATGTTTAAACAAATATTTAGTGTCTTGGAAAGGCTGGGATGAAAACCTTTTCTTGCAGGACACAGATTCAGGCAAAATATTAAGATGTTTTCTCTGCACATTAGGTTTTGCCAGCACACATATTGTAAAAATAGGTCACCCACTGTTTTTTGATATGTACTTGGAGAGGTGATAGCTCTCCTCACATATGAGGCAGTGACCTCAGTTCAGGAGACACTATGAATGTAAAGGGCAATATCTATGCAGTAAATAATATTTCTTCTATCAGGAATTGTTTATTCAGAGTAACAGGAATGCTTCTGAATTGTTTTCCTAACTTGATGTTCTGTGTCATCTGGTTTTTGTCCAACGACATGCCTTTACCAGTAATAAGAGATATAAATCTTTGTTACCCATACAGATATGCCTGCATGTCATGAGAACCCTCTGTAGTTCTTGTCACTTGCAGACTAACAATATCTTACATAAGAAATGTATATTTTTGTCCATTTTTTACTCATTGCATCCTGGTTTTCTGCTACAAGAAGTAGTAATTTGAAACAATGGATTTGTTTTCTGGTACACCTATTCCTCCCTAATCTAGTCACTCAGGTGACCAGTAACTTCAGGTGCCTTTTGTGTCTCTAAACATTTTTTACTGCAAGGTGTAGACTTCTTCTAATTCTGAGTTTAAAAGAGAAAGGGGAAGAAAAGGAGAAAGAGCTATCTCTATGTCACACGTTAATTAAAACTTTCAAATAGAATTGTTTAAATCTCATTTTCTCTTTTCTCTGTAAGTTTCCCATTTTTGCCAGCTCCTTCAACAAGCCTCATTATCCTGGAGATTTCTTGAAGCTCCAGTCAGAGGATTAGTTTGATTTTACAGAGAAGTCTAACTTTTACCAACAGCAATAATAACAATAATTTAAAAGAAACAAGAAAAGGGAATTTTTGGTCTCTGTGACTAATTAAAAAACCTCAGGCACTAAATGAACAAATGGAATGAAAGGGGAAAAATGTAAAAATTCTGCTTCTTATTCACTTGCAAGTTTATAAGCAAAAGGAATATTTTATCTCTTTTTGATCTTGATACATGCTTTTCGAATGTTCCAGATTGCAGTATTACATCCTGACTTCCCTGAAAGTTTATATATTTACCAATTCTAAAAGCTGAGGGTGCATTTTCTAGGCAACACACAGTTTCAGCTAGCTAAGGAAAAGGGAGAAGTTGATCCTGGATCCAGTGCTGTACGGAGGTATTTTTGGGATATCTTAGCACTGGACAAGAGGAATAAAAGCCAGATTTGAAGTTGCTATTGAACTGTTACTTGTAACAGTACATCCAAATTATACTTACAGGGTATTTTCATGCCCTTTTTTGGGAAAGGAGTAATTTCCCAGTCTTAACATGCACATGCTGATTATACATGCTGGTTCACACAGTTTAATATATATCAAAATCAATGGGCATTGGAACAGGTAGCTTGTAAAAACTTGGCATAAACTTAATGACTCGAGTGGTTTAAAAAACGGGATAAATTTATTAAACCTTCAGAACAATTAAGTTCACCTCCTCGTTCATTAAGCATCTGCTCTGATTACAGTGAAGTGGGCCAAGAAGTTTCAGTATGCCTGAATCCTTACAGTTTTCCTTTGGAAGCAGCTGTAGTGCTCCCAGCTGGTGCACAGTGAGCTCTGGAGCTCTCACTCCATCGGGCACTCCCTGCCCGCTGACCCTGCAGGGAATGACCCTCTGCCCCAGGCTGGGGACAGCAGTGCCACTGACAGACGCAGCCTCAGCTTGCCTGCCTTTCCTGCACTTCAAAGGACACCAAGACCTTTCGAAAGCTGAGCAAATCAGAGCGCCAGTGGAACAGTAACAAAGCACACACGCAGGTGCTTCAAAATCAGTGACCTGCTTTAGGGCACCCGCAGTGCCTGCTGAATTCAGCAGGACTTATCTTAGGATGTTAGGCTACTAATTCTTGGGAAAAAGCAAAACTCTATTCCTTTAGGCTTCTAAGACACAGTCCAAGCCTAACAAATAGCTTGCAGATCTCACTTAGGTCAGAAGGTTCAAATACCACTGAGGTGATGCCCTTACTACTGCACAGCCACCCAGCCATCTTTATTATTTATTCATCATTGCCTTAAACTTGTATTTCCCTAAAGTCGATTGGGGTGTCTTCTTTCTTGTCATTCCTTTTTATTTCTTTTTGATTTAATTTTGTTTGTTGATACAAAGCATTAGGATGGTGTTTTTATTTTTTCAAATTTTATTTCATTTTATTTCTCCATAGTTTGGTTACAGATTTCCTCATGATTTCCCCAGTTACACACATGCTTCCTTCCTTGCACTTCCTCACAGATTTGATTCGCCCCTCATACTGACAGCAGTGTTCGCCCTTTTCTCATAAATGAAATACTGGAGCCATAATTCCTTAAAGTCACTGGCTTGAACTACTGGGAAAGAGCTTTTAACATTGCCACCCAGAAGGACTGGTTAAGTGATCTGCCTGTGTGTTGGCATTTGACCACCACAATACATTAATTAGAAATGCAGTTCTCTTGAATGTCAAGGGAGACCTACTTTTCCCTTTCCTTTTCTCTTTAAATGAATTGCTCGCAGCAAGAATTTGATGACTTTTTAATGGGATGTCTTGCTGTTGCTGTCATTGTTTAGATAACTAATGCCACAGTGGGGTGAAAGAGAAACCCAGATTCTGGTTGCTTTCAAATTTTATTTTTTTCATTTGACAAATATCAAAATACTGTACATTCATAGAATGAGAAAAAGCCAAAAATAAATACAAACACTGCTGATGATTAATGCTCTTCACTGAGAGCTAACAGTGACTTTTGCACAGGGCAAGAACCAGAAAAAACCACTTTGTAACAGATACAACCATGCATTGAGTGCAGGGGTGGGGGAATGAAATAGGGAAAGAATGTCAAATGGAACTGAGATTCCGAGCTCCCTGAGCCAGAGCTGCCAAAACCACACTGCTAGGACCAAGTGCTCATCAGGGAAACAAAATTCCTGCTGACATCAGCATTGTCAACTGTCAAAAGATTGAAAGTTCATCATAATTTCTTTTTAAAGTCCTTTAGGTCCCAGATGCTTGTGGCTGTCACACTGCTCAGTTATGAAGTGCCCATCGAGACAAAAAGAGCCCTAGAAGTTGGTCACAGCAGAGTAGTGACAAACAGTGCCTGGCTGTGCCATTACAGGCAGTGCTGCACAGGATGTTCGGAGTGCCACTGGGTTTAAAATGCTGCTGAATGTTCCTGTGACCCTTGCAAAACAGGCCTGAAATTTACAGTTGATCAAAGATGGCATTTTAGGAACAATGAGCTCTTTCAGCCTGGAAGAGAATTAGCAGAGATGCAACAGTCATGAATGTCATCCTTGGTGGACTATTCAAATGGTGGCAAAACCACAGTAGTATGTAGAGGCTTTTCCTGTCCCAAATCCTCTCCATCACTTCACTTTCCCTTCTCCTGCCTTACCTGATACTGACACTGCTGTTCCTCAGGTAAAACACTACCCTGCAGCATTTTCTTGAAGTGGAGCAGCAAGAGATAATGACACTTTATAAAGCACTGGGAAAGTGCAACCCTACGTGTGATCTTAGGACCCACAGGGTTTTCAGCGGCTGGTTCAAGATCAGGGCAGGAAGCAGCCTCTGAAGAACAGTTCAGGTTTGTATTTTTACATTTCAAAGGAAATAAGCTTTACAATGTTTTTCACAGCCCCCTTATCCTGATCTATGAACAGGGGGACTAGGGCAGAGTAGTCTTTCACCAGCATGAGCAGGTCCCTCCCAAGTGGCTGTGGGACTCAGGTTCATGCCCTATGAAATCTGTGAAGCATCAAGGAAAGACTGTCCACAGAGAATTTCAGCAGATCCAGAAGCTGTTTATCAACTTTATTCATCCTCTTGGATTTACATAGGCACAGGAATGAGGGATGTCTCAGATAAGAAGGACTGAAAAAGAGTTATAATGTTATTGCACCGAATAAACCCTAAAATGAATAAATATTTAAATGTGACCAACCCTATTGCAGCCACACATATTAGATATCTATTGTCCAATGCTGACCTTGTTTTCACACCATTTTTCTTCTTTTATTGTCTTTTGTAGGCTGTTTGGTGATGTTATTTTCACTTCACTTCATATGGTTCTTTTTTGCTGTTCACAAGTTGCCAGAGACTAATGGGACAATTCTTCAGGAATTACACAGAAATGAGTCCAACAATGCCCTGCTTATGTTTCATATTTCAGTACATACAAACATTGCATGCCATCTTTTTCCTTGGATTTTCAGTATATTACACTTTAATAAAGATATTATTCAATGTTAGGTAAGACTACTAACACAAATGAATTATTTTTAATTTTTTCAATTTATAGTCCAGATGTGGCATCCATGCATTATCCAGTTAGGCCAGGTAAGATTGAAAACACAGAGGAGTTAGGATGCTGACAACTCACTGCTCAAGCCATTCCTCCTGTATTTTTAATTCTGTGACTGTCTAGTGACAAAACTGTTAAGTAGAAACAAGAAACAACAAGAAATAACAAACCAAGAGTTGCACTTCTTGCTGAGTGCCCTGAAATGCAGTGAGTGCCTGCCTCTCTGGCATTTTTCTACAGCTATATTTCGCAGTGCACAGCACCCATCACTGTTTTTCTGAGGTGACAGAAGCAAATTTTGCAACTCTACTTTGCTTAAAAATCAGATTTTTTTTTTAAAAAAATCCTGTACATAAAGAATAAAGCTTTCTGGTCTTACATGTTTTAGTTCTTGTACAACACCAGGCAAATTGTTGGGGTGTAGGGACCAAGAACACACACGAAAGTGTTTCTTATGGGTATGTAAGACAACTGAGATGCAATCATTCCTCTAGAAATTAGAGGGGATTTGATGTCCAAATTTCCTTTACAGTTCAGTATTCTTCCACAAAGTGTGTGTTTTCTGCTCAGAAGGACTGTCTCACTATATATCCTGTGGAAAGAACTATTTAAAGAAGGCAGTATCTTTTATTAAGAGACAGAATCTTGAAAACATCAGTCATGGTGAGGGCAGTTCTGATTTTTCTTAAAATATTTGGTTTCATTCCTTGCATTCAGCAATTCCCTATCACAGAGCTAGAAGGGGAGGATGGAATCAGATGGGCAGAGGAAATAACTGAGTAGGAACAAATTTCTGCCTGCGTTGTATAAAATCCATTGATTTATAATGTCAACTGTTTGTGACAAGAACAGAAACTCCCCTTGTACAATCTCTGCTGTTAAACACTGAATAAACTGTTTGGAGGCATCTATAAATAAAGGTATAATCACTTATTGCAGCCACACTGGCCTGACCAAAGTATTTCTCTTTGTGGACAGTTATGTGGATTTTCCCAGGTAACTTACCGGGGATTCTGAAGTGAGGAGTTGTCTCTTCAGGGAGACAAATCCTCTCAGTGACCACAGTTAGTGTTTTCTTTCTTCTTCTGGCTTTGCCTTTCTCAGAGTTGGATCTGTTGAGGAATACTTGTGCCTTTGGCTTGAATATATGTAGATGCTATTACTAGATGCAAAGGTCAAAATGCATAAAAGCCTCTCACTTTGGGATGCAGTCTCCTAACTCAATTAGGTACTTATTTAATCTTTAGGATAAATGATTTAAAATTTCTTTCGATTTGCGCAATGGCATTTTGATGTCTTAGTCAGTGAAATGATTTTAAAAACGACTATTATTTCTTCCAAATTATTTTTTTTCCCATTTCCATTGTTAAGCATATTTCATGAGCTGTTTGGGATGTTTCTCTGTCATGCAGAAATGTCCAGGAAGTTGTGTAGATACTGTATATTTTAGGTGTCTAGATATCAAATAAACTGATGAAGCAGAGAAAGTCCTGCCCTTGTGTCATCTGGGCATCTGAACCGCCTACGTCAAAAATTCCTGAGTTGACAAGTCTGTAGACATCTTTTAAATTTACAGCTTCTACATATGAAACATTTAAGTGTGGAGCTTTATTTTTTCAAGTGTCATTTATTATATCATATTATTTAACTATTGTGAATAGTGCATATAAACATACATATTTCATAATTTGAGAGAACTGATGGCTTGGTCTACTGGGTAGAGCATTACGTGTGGATCAAGAAAATTGAGTTCTGTAGGTCTCTTTATGTCTTAGCCCTTCATTTTTTGGGGACACTGGAATGGGGAGTGGGTGAAATTCATAGAATCACAGAGTGGTTTGGGTCAGAAAGCCTCTTTAAAAGGTCAGGTAGTTCAACCTCCCTGCAATGAGCAGTGTCATCTTCAAACAGAGCAGATTGTTCGAAGTCCCATCTAACCTGGTCTTGAACACTTCCAGGGATGGGGAAAACACAACTTCTCTCAGAAACCTTTTCCTGGACCTCATCATAAAAAAATTCCTTCCTTATATCTAGTCTGAATCTACCCTATTTCAGTTTTAAATTCATGCCCTTCTCTTGAAATTGAGTGAGATTTCTGGAGTGTAAATTCCTTGCTAAGTAGACTTTAATTTATTGTATAAGGTAGTGAATGCAAAGAAGCACGCAACTCAGAGGGGCCATTTATATTTGATATAAAGAGGGGGAAAAAAGCACAGCACTAGAATAACTCTGTGAAATATGAAATGCCAATGCAGATTGGCAGGTAATTTCTAAGTGTTTCTCCCTACCTTGATTTTACATGTCTTTTCCTAGTTAATCATGTTTGCTATTAAAAATTATATTGAAATAGGGAAAATATCCATGTTCTCCAGTGAGCTGTAAATTCTTCCTCAATTCTTCTTCTTGTCATTACCCACAGTTGCTCTCCTACAGCCAGTTCTTCAGTGCTCTTGCACTGCCATTGATTCATACTATTTCAGACCAATCACTCTTATGACAATATGGTTTTCCTGTTAGAATACTATCTTGGTAGAAAAGCATTCTGCAGGTTCCTGGTTTTTTGGGTGTTTGTTGGTTTATTTGTGCGTGTGTGTTTTCTGTAAAGAAACAAACTATGTCATGGGTTGGGTTTATTTTGCAGGGCAAACTTTTAAACCTCTTCAATATCTTCTGACCTGTTAAAGGAGAAGACCTCTTCAGCTGGGACAGATTTGCTCTGATTAGATTTGTCATGTTATTTTCAGCCACAGTTTGACTGTGTAGGAGTTAAATAAAAATCAGGGAAAGTCTCAGATGTGAATTCATAGACTATTCCCTTGGATGTAGCTGTTAAAAATCCCCATGGATACTGTTAGCCTTGCTTCTAGCACAGTAGTTACACTGCCATTCTCTGTGTGTGCTTAGTGAGAGTGAGTCAAGCTATATAATAGCTGTAAAGATGCCTGAGATTCAAAGCCGTCCCTGGATTATTTCGTGCTATGAAGCATTCATTTTTTCAGTTTGATTTGTCAGGACCAGTGGTAGAGACAATCCACATATGCATCAGCAGCACTGCAGAGCCATATTTTCTTTAGACCACAGTATGTCTCAGTTTTCTGAGAGATCAAACTCTGATGGATACACTGAGCAGGGTCAAACCCTTCTCTCTGAGTTAGTGGAAGCAGTGGGGAGCACGAAGTGACAAGCCAATTCTAAATGCCCCTGAAAATTAATCACTTCATGAGCTTCACCTTAGCAGGTCAGTGCCCATGGAGACTGTGAATAGAGCAACAACAGACAGACCTTAAAGACCTTGCTGTTTTGCTAGCAAATGCAGCTGCTGCCAACGCTTGACAGAATTACAGAGATTTGAGGTACAATTGGTATCTCCTTCCAGAAAGACTTGGCTTGTTAGATCTGCATCCTAGGTAACAGAAGGAAGGAAAAATGGTCTAAAAAGTTGCTGTCAAAAAGAGGGTTTGTATGTTATTGACTACATCAGATTCAGTTTCTAGTCAGTTTGTTGCTTGATTAAGCTACATAAACATGATAAGAGGCAATAAACAGAGACATTATAAAGGTGAGTTCATTCAGAAGCAAACCAGATGTCTCCAGTTTTAAAGGAGGAGGGTTCAGAATTCACAGAAAACTTGTTGCCCTTCCTCCTCTTCCTCTCAAAAATGTTAGCTCTCCAAAAGCAGAACTTACAGATGGCATAATGCAATGCCTTAGCAGTTCATTTTGGGCATCTGGACAGTAATCCAGTACTGATTAAACTAAGAGTCTCTTCCTGCTCCTGCAGTCCCCTCAGATTTTTCACCTGTCAGTATTTTTCTTCAATACAAGGCCTGTCTCTCTGGCCAGTGTGAATAGTGCAGAGTCCAATATTACTAACTTTGTCTGAGGTGAGCCCCAGTTTGAGACTGATCCAATTGTTCCAATTGTTCTGCCATAAATCAGTATCTATTAGTAGGACTTATCACACTGGATCCAAATAGGTGAAGTATAAGGAAATCATGTCCTATTTCTGCTATTTCTGGACCCTTCATTGCTTGTGTTTGGCAAGGTCTTAAGATTGTGATTATGATGGCCCAAGTTTCTGTCATTTGAGATTTTCTCTACTAGACAAGAGAAAAGGATGCTCAGGAGTTTCTGGGCTTGCTTTTCTCTTTGTTTCTGTTTCTGATACAGCTTTCACAGGGCCAGCTCTCTTGAAAGTAAAGGAATTAGACTGTGGGCTAGACTTTGTTTCACTGGGTTGACTTGGTGCTTTAGATCTGCAGCTTTTTTTCTTAGAAAATTCATCCTTCTGAAATGCTCTGTGATTTTTCTGGAAACCCTTTGCAGCAAAAGAAGCTGGACATGGTGAACTGTTTGGCATAGTATTTTTTTTTTCTTGTTTTTGTTGTTTGGGGGTTTTTCCAGAAAAAATTCCCTGCTGGATAAAGAAGCTGAAATATTTGCTCCAGAATGAATAATGTCAGGTGCTGTCCTAGCAGTTTCAGCTGAGCTCTGAAGCTGTGATCTTGACAGAAAACGCTTGTAAACACTGGAAAGTTTTGAGAACATGACCTTAGGGTGCCTGCTTTTGCCATTGTCCATCATTAAAAGGTAAACGAGGGGAGAAAAGCAAGTAGGAGTCTGGCCGCACAAGGATGTTAAAGTGTCTTCCACACCAGAGATATTAAACGCAGTAAGGACTGCAGAGGATTGGCACCAATTTGTGTTAAGCATCTTCATGTACATGTTAAACTAAATAAAAAGGGCAAGTACATGCAATGAGGAGATGCTGAAGCAGATAAAGCTGTGAATCCCCTGGAAATTTAAGCTAACTTTATTTAGCTAATTTCTAAAATCTGGCCCAACCTAAGCTTTTAGACACATAATTAAGTGAACATATGAGGCTATTTCCCTTACTGAAAAGAGATTAGAATATCTCTTCTGTTCAGTGCAAAAGTTCCCTGATGTTAATAGCCCAGTATTTTTCACTTAAATTGAGAATTCAGGGCTGTTATGGATCCACGTGCTGGGTCCTGTCAAACATTTCATTCTCTCATCTGTCATCCACAGACATCAGGGCCATACCATCTATTTAATATCTTTTTTTCTCTTTTCATTCTGTGTTAGAGAAAGTTACTCAGGTGTCCAGTTTCCCAGGTGTTGTGACCTACAGACACAAGTCATCATCAGTATTGGTTGCCACAGGACGAGGACAAAGAGAGATGGAGGGAATTGCTTTCCACTCCTGAAAAAGGAATGCTACCAGAATTCAGTAAAATTAATAAAGATTGTAATGGAGCTGTGGAATTTTATTTATTGAAACCAGTCAGAAAATCTGTGTGTTAAGGTTGCCAGTGAACTTTTAAAAATATGGAAATAGTTAATATATGACAATGTTTTTTCCTATTCTGCTGGCCATTTTATGCTCTATTATGAGCTTGGTGGTACCAACACTGATGACGTCAGTCTGCAAGGATTATTTCTGTTTGTCATTCTGACAGAAAGTTTTTTGGGTAATGATAGCTGTTAACACATGGACAACACATTTGCACAATTTTTTTACCTTGTGAGGGTTATAAAAATCTCTCATAATAAAAATGAGGGAATTCAACACTTCTGATTCCTGGATGACCCAGGAGCATGGGAAAAAAAGGATATTTCAGTGGTATTGCATGCTATGTCTGACCCTGAAAACTGCAGATCCTTTCCAAAGTTGTTTTTAGAGTGGCATTGCTGAATGCTGTGCTGCCACAAATTGTCGATTGAACTGTCAGTCTGTGGCTGTGAAATACGATGGTTAGCAGACTGTTATCTCAGAAACCCAAAATGCTTAAATCCTATTTGGAGCGTCATCACTTAAGCACCATTCCAGAAACAGTGGTGACATTTCCCTCTAGGCCATGGTGGGATGCTCAGGCAGGGCAGGAGAGGCTCACAGCCAGTGGTCCTCTCTTCCCTGAGGCATTTCAAGGGTCTACCTGCATCTCCTACCAAGAAGGTCCATGTGGATTTCTTCCACTGTCTTTTGCTGTTGGTTTCACTGGTGTCGCTGTGAATGAATGAATACATGCTTACAAAACAGGTCATGATTTTTTAATGATCTATATGTTCCAAAATTAATCCTAAGCTTAATTTTCGTTTTTTTTCTGCCTGATGAACAAACACATATGATTACATTTCTTGTTTTCAGTGTGAATCACTCTCCTTTTGTGTTTTACTCCCAACAGATTTTTTTTGACTGCAGCAGGTGATAAGAAGTAGACACGTAGAAAGACTCAGCTGTGCTTATTCCCTGATGCACTGCTACTTTGTGTGTTTTTAATGATAAATGTCAGATATCTGACATTTATCTGTCATTTTTAAGAAAACTATGTGAAAAATTATAATTCTCCATATCAGTAGGGGAAATACTCTGCATCTTTTAGGAGTGAGGTTCTTCAGTTTTTGAAAAATTAAAAGCCTGACCTTTAATAATGGCATCTTTTATTTGAATCCCCTAGCTTGCCATCAGTTTATTCTAGTAACAATGAGATCGAGATATCCTGTGTGTGTTAATCCTGTTTAATCCTGTGTTAAATGAACATGGAAAGCTCTTGTTTGAGCAGAAATACTGTAAAGCCAATATTGTTAAGGACCATTTGCTGTGGAAAAAAATCGTTATTAGTAAACATTCTGTAGCAGCTTAAACATTCTGTAGTAGCTTGTTTCCGCCCTTTTCATGCTTTCATCTGAATTCTTTCCACTGAACTCTGGTTGAAGCTGACAAACTTGTGTGACACAGACAGTATCACTTAAATTGCGCTTTGTAACTACCTCAGCCTAGTGTATCTCAAATCTCCACTAAAATGAGTTTCAAAAGTTAGTATGATTGAAAGAATGTTATTGTGTCTTGCCCTTTAAGGAAGGCAATGTAATGTACATGTCAGATATGTTCCTTCTGAGTTATTCCTCCTAAATACTCCAAGGATGCTGGTCCCTGACTATTCTCTTACCTTTTCCAGTACTATTTAGTTATCTCAGAATTTTTTCAGTGAGAAATTGCTGCATGGAATTTGACCTTTCCATTAATGTCAACTCCATTTTCATGGAAGCACTAGTCCATTGTGTTTAAGAGGGAGCAAGTAAGTCGGATACTGCCTGGGTGTCCATTTTTTTGCCTATTTTCCATATAAATTTCAGTTTCTTAAATGAGATGAAGGGTAATTGTGCATTTTATATGTTTCTTCATTCATACATACTTGGTGCAATAATAGTAATTATGGGAAAAAATGATAAACAGTATTCCAGCTGAAGTTTAGATCACAGCTGAAATTATATTTTCCTATTTAGCCTCATAACCTTATAGTTGGAATCTTATCTTTTTGAAAGTGAGATAGTAAGGAGGTGGTGCAGTGAGCTGCAAAAAGAGTGAATATCAGTGTGTATAAGAAGTGTAGTTTCTGAAACTGCAAGTGACTGCAAATACTGATGTCTCCGTACCTGTATTGAATCATTTGCAGGATGAAAATCTGAAAGTAAAGGGGGAGTGAGAAACACAAATGGAAAGAGAAGCTGAAGGAAAACATGCGTTTTTCATAAGTGCAGAGTCACTCACAATATCAGAAGTTCTTGAGAAAAAAAAAGCTTTTACAAAAACATCTATTTGCTTATTTAGGAAAATAAGCACATGTTTAGGAGCTGAAGCTTAGCCATCAGTTTTTGAAAAGAGTCCCCCATGGTCCATGCAGCTCTGTTCAGAGAATTATTGCCTTCAGCCTGCACTTTGAAGCATGGACGGCTCTACTCTGCTACAGACAGCAGAAACTCAGTTGCAGTGGTACTCTGCCATTTCCCTCTGTGATATTTCCTTAAGCAACCCAGAATTCACAAGAAATCTGAGTCTCAATAGGATGAGTTTGACATATATTTTTTGTGGATAATGCTAACTTTTGTATTCTCAGGGGTTAGAGTGAAAAACAGTGGGGTTATGATTTAGGGTTCAAAACTGGAGAATTTGCCTCTCTCTCTTGCTTAGAGGTACCTTGCATTTTTGGAAGAAAGTGGTTGCTGATCTGAGCTGAACACCGAGATTTTCTACAAAGCATAACTACAGCACCTTACCCGAAGGATTGCACAGAATAAAAAATGCTGGTATGCTGTATGTCTTACACTGCTTCACCTCAAATTTTGTATATTTCTCAAGCTGGCAAAGAGGTGGAACATTATTTTTAGTGGGTCCCATCTCTTTTACTATATTCACTTTGGATTTTTATCCCATTATTTGCAACAGATAAGAGCTCAGACATCTCATTGAACAAGACTTAAAATATCTTACAATTCACTTTTAATATCACATTAACAGCACTGATAAACGTTCCAAACCAGGTTATTGTTCCTTCATGACATTCACGGCCAAGTTACCTCGAACTGCAAAACAGCTGCTGAGACCAGTGGTGGCCACAATCCTGTAGCAGAAAATTAGCTTGGATAGGCTTATAGGATATTACTGCCTTTTGCAAAGTGATACTTATGTCTATTTTGTTTCTTATGGTGATGAGGAAATAACAACCCCCCAGCACTAGCATGTTTACATGTGAAGCATTTTGAGGCTGGAAGCAGAGGAAAGGTCTTAGGCCTAATATTCCCCTTCCCTTCTGCAGCAGAAGTCCTACCAATAGCAATAGGCTCAGAAATCACTTAGAAATTCTATCCAGCAAGGAATCTGGAAAGTGTTTACGAGTCCATTTGAAGACAGGCACCTGCCAAGTTGTCTTAGCTGGAAGGACAGGCGTCTGCCAGGGAAAGCTGGAGCTTCCCTTAGAATGGAGAATGTAAACCCCCTCCCTCCAAATTATTATAATTTTGGAATTAAGGGGCTTTCAGTCAAAGATATGGGAATAGGAATAACAGTTCTTTCCCAGGAATATTAAAAATAAAAATGTGGTAGTACAAAAAAACCCCAAATGAACAAAAAAGAAAACACTGACAGTTGGAATACGACCTGACACCCTGTTGGTCAGGGTGTTGGAAGCAGTCCAAGTAAGACCTCCTGGAGTGACAGATGTGGTTCTGTTGGAGTAGAGATGATCCTGTAGAAGGGTTTAGTGGTGGCAAGATGGGCCCAGTTTTCCTTTGGGAATCCAGTGGAAACAGACTGTCCTGATATTCTGACTCTCAGATTTTATCCAGGTAGGAATGCTTGGCTCCTCCCACTGGGTGGAGCATCTGACAATGGATGTAATGTGTCATGTCGTTGGTGAGCCTTTATGGCCCATTAACAGCAGATATCCTCCTGAAGGGATGATGGTCTGGGGAAGAGATAAAGAGCGCTGCCCCACCTGGTTTTGTCAGCTGGCCCATCATCACCCATCCCCTCCCTCCCAGAGTCACAAAGAGTGGGTCATAGAAGAGAAAAAACATCTCCCCAAACAATTTCAACAGATGGTAATAGAACATATACTTTTGGCTCCATATTCCATAGCAACCCAAGACACAAGTAAAGAGTGGAGATTTGCCTTCTGGAAAAGAGTTTGAAAAGGTCACAGAAAAGCTCCATTCTTCCTCCCCACTCCCATTTATTTTTAGGTATATTTGATCCTGCTGTGCATGAAGCCGCAAATCTATAAACAAGATTGAATGCTCTTAGACTCTCACTTTTCCTAACAGTAAGCTTTGGGTGGATTGAATTGACAGAGAGGTTTATTCAGAATAGCTCAGTATGAGATTCAGTTCTCAGATTAATGATTTAATTTCACTGAGGGACACGGAAGTTCTTTTAAAATGTGTATTCAGGCTCACAGGTAGCAATAGGTCAAGGTATACTCAGGGCAGTTTCTAAACAACTCCTCCATGGTTTAAATTAAGCAATTTTATTGTGAATTGGAGGTACTATTACAAACCCTCGTATTAAGGTAAGGAGCCTTCAGACCTGCTCCCTACTGAAAAAATTAACTTCAGAAAACCCAAAGAATCATGAAAGGACATCAGAGTGGGAGCATTGGGTGGAGGCAGTGTCAAAGAGAAAGAAAAGTAAGAACGAGCATTGTACTTTGATTAAACTTTTCTTCCCCTGCAGTGTGGAGGGCATATTGTGAAAAGAACATCTCTGTAGGTGGTTTTTTTTTGTCCTGCAGGCTCTCACAGCCTGTGTTTAAAAATACCAGCTTTTACTTTAGGCAAAGGAAGAAGTATTTGTGCTATTAAAAAGAAGAGTAAAAATTGTTGCTAGCAGAACAGATCTGAGCCATATCGCAGCAATGTAGCATCTGGTTTAAGTATAATAGTTAATCTGCTGGCTGTGTTAGTGGAGCTGCCTTCTGTACTGAAATGCTCGAGCACTTGCTTTAAATCTCAGAGATCCCAGGGTGGTTTGAGAAGCAGCATCTTCCATGATTAATTGCATGCGTAATGCAGTCCATTTGAGAGGTCTGTGATTACCTGCCTGTATGTTCTTGAACACATTACAATACCAATAACTACTCACTTTAATTAAAACTTTGAAATGTCTGTTGTTTGAAATATTCATTAATATCACTTGATTATGTTGTTTTGTAATCTTCTGTACTCTCTTCATTACTGATTATGAAGACTATGCAAAAGTATGACACTTCAAAGCACATACCTCTCCTATAAGGGCAACAGTCTTCAGAGACATATTTTAATTTTGTTTTTGTTAAGAGACAAAATAATCTCCTCCTCCTCAAAGTACTGAGAGTCTCTGTAACACACAGACAAGCCCACCATCTGTCATGGCCTCAATCCTACGGTTCAAATGATCTTCAAAATGCTGACTGAAATGTAAGGCTCATGCAGTGGTTTGTTCATTTATCCTTTATCTCTAGATTTTTAAAATTTAGATCTACCTGATAGAGATGAGACCGAAATGCTCATAAATTCCGAACACTAGTGTAAATTTGTGTAATCTGAAATTCTACCTTCTCACTCTTAAACAAAGAGTCTTTGGCTTCAAGCCAGTATTTGGGCATCTACTTTTTCCTATCAGTGGCCCAAAGTCTCATTTTCTGAAAACTTTCTGACTCCTTCCCTTGGATTTCTTCTTTGCCTGAAGCAACATCCTCTCAAACTTTTAGGATGGACAAAGAAGTTTCAGTGAGTTCTGTCACCAGAAATTGTTTAGGAATCATCAGAAATTATTTAGAACACTAACCACTCATTCAACTAGAGTCATAAGAAGTTTTAAAGAAGCTTGTAGCCTATGACATCCCACAATATAGCACTCCATGAGCATTATCTAACAGATCCTGGGGGTCTAGAAAGCCACACATAATGGAATGGAAAAGTGAAAATCCAACATAAATGGAATGAGAAAAATGTTTTGAGTAACTGCTGCCAATAAATATCAGCTCCTCTGGAAGGAAGAATGACCTCAAAGACAGAAATAAAACGTGCTGATGCTCTCACACCACGGAAGGTAAGAATCAGTTTGTCAGCACTACAGAAAATTCTGTAGCAGCTGATATTTTTATATGCCATGTAAAAATAACTGCCACAGTTTCTTTGTCTCATCAGTAATTTTATTGCTTTAACTGTGATCGTCTTGATAGCAGCTATTTTTTTAGTGACCTGTGCAACAAAATATTCGGGAGGTGGTTTTTCAGACTACTGAAGAGATAATTTAATAAGAATTGTCCACAGCCGTAGCTTTAACACATAATATTCATAGACGCAGCAACTATCAGATCTTAAGAGATGATCCATGCTCATCTGCAGCACATCACACTGCCCTCAGACTACTCTGGAGGAAGGAATCTTCTTACAAGTAGTGTAGATATGCTCAGCCTGATGATATGCCTCATTTTTGGGCAACTTGAAATGAGCTGCAAGATGTTTGACTGTCTCAGAAAGCCAAGAACTTTTCTGATTTGCCACAGTGCTTGAGGCTTCATGATGTGAAGCAGCAGCTCACTGAAAGTTGGGATACTGGTGCCTCTCTGGAGGCAATGCTTGCTCTGTTGGGCCCCTTCTTGAAATGGGAACAAAATTGAATCTGTGAATCTGAAGGCAATAGCCTGTAACAATCCCACCTAGACTTAAAATTGTCCAAAGGAAACATACTCACTCTAGCATTATATTTATGAGTACAACTCAGAGATTTTGCCATAATGTATTGTTAGCTTTAATTTCCAGCTATTACTTCTTGTTGTATCATTGCCAGGTAACAGGAAAACCAGGTATTGTCAAATTCCTCTCAGGCACTTATATCTTTCAGATTGCCAAATAATTTCAGTTTCAGATTGTCAAGTAATTTTCAAAGAGATGGATTCCAGGTTGTGAGATTTGGGTACTTAGACAGAGTTTGAATGCTCTCATATACCTTGCCAGGCCTCCAGCTGCTTGTTCAGAAAAGCACTGTTCTCCTGGAAGTACCGGGTCATTTCTGCCATCTCCTTCCAGGTATCCTGCATGGAAATCTGGCCAATAACCCTTGTTTAGGACAGGTGTCATTGCATGGCTGAGATACTCCTCTCCACGCCAGCCAGGTCTGTTGGGTCTCTTTCAGATTCAGCAAGTCAAAATAAGGTGCTCACAATAATTTCTCAATTTTGAACGCCAGCTGAGGAATGAGAGGAATTATAATTTATATAATAATGACTGTTATGAAAATGGAAGTAGCCTGTTAAAAGGAGATTAAAAGCTATAGGCAAAAGTTTAAAATACTTGCAGTTGGTATGGTGACTGCTAAAAAACAGTCAAAGATATCAGCTGTATTCTGTGTGTATCAAAAAATATTTGAAAAGACAAAAAAAACCCAAATACAGTTGAACAACAGGAGTGGCTAGAAAATAGCAGGAATTAGACCAGATTAAAAGCAAAAGCAAAAAAACAAAAGTGGAATAAGGAAGAAGATTTTGAATGAGCTGCCCAGGGTAAAATACATAGTTCTTTATTTTTCCCCCTTCAAGTTGGTCAAAATTGTCAGAAGCTTATTGGAGCACTTGTAGGACAGACAGGTTCTCAGGGCATAAATGGTCAGCCTACAGCAGAAAAGCCAAATTAGTTATTTGCCTTTATGTTTTCTACAAGAATACACAGGGAATTTCTTGCAAAGAAAGACTATGAGAAACCTCAAAATGAAGTGTCAAGCTGAATTTCTCAAACTGAAAGCAATTTAGACAAATAGGTAAAACAATCAGGAATAAATAAAAAACCCAAATGATATTCTTTCAAGCATTTGAACAGAAATTTAAAATTAAATAGAGAATCAATCACAATAGTAGATAACAGTAGCATATTTGACTAAATAATTTACTGTCTTAAAGAACTGTAAAGTAGGAAATGACAAAGGCAATGTAGAGGACTAAAGACTAGACTTTGATATAAAAGCTATTGTAAACAGCTTTAAGTAAATAGAATTCAAGAATGCAACCTTTCCTGTATAGATACGAGAATATGACACATGGCAAAGAATTAGCAAAGTTTCATACAGGGAAGAAATGCCTCACAAATAACCCAGAGCTCTTTGAAGGAGTCAGTGATATATGAATATAATTACCAAGCTGGTCTACTTGGATTTCCAAACAGCTTTTGACATGATCCTTCATCAAAAAGGTTTAAGAAAACTAAGCTGTCTTGAGATTAAAGATAATTTTTTCTTCTGACTTAATAAAAGCAAAATTGATAGAAAATGCAGAGATGGGAGAATGTGGTTATATGATTACGTCAAGGGAAACAAAAGGTACAGATAAGAAGAGGAATTACAATGGATGCTGCATTTCAGGAAGTTTAGCTGTTCCATATATTCATAAATGACCTAGAAAAGAAAGTAAATACAGGATGAAAAAATTTTAATGCTGATGAGATATTACTCAAGGCATTCAACTCTCAAATTGACTGCAAAGAATTACAGGAGGATTTCATGATACTGAATGACTGGACAGTAAAACAGCAGATGAAATTCAAGGTCAATATATGCAAAGAGATGCACATGGAGAAACACATCCTTAATTGTACATACAGAATGATGGTTTGTAAATTAGCTATTGCCTCTCAGGAGAGAGATATTGAAATTACTGTAGCTGGTGCTAATAAAACATCAGTTAAATTCTCAACAGTGGTCAAAGGAGCATAAAGTTTGATAAGAACGGTTAGGAAATGAAATGAGTACAAAATATAAAATATGATTAAGCCATTTGATATATGTGTGGTGTACCACATTTTAAGCACTGTGTATAGTTTGTGTTTATGTTTCTTGAAAAAGGGAAAGTGTAATAAAAAAGGTAAAGGGAATGTTATCTCAGAGGTGAAATGTTTTTTTCCCAGGAAAAACTTAAACATGCTGGGAAGGAGATGACTCAGGAAATATGAAATATATACATGTTAATGTTAAATAATAAATGTGATGGACAAGAATTCAGAAGGCATTTTTTTGCCTTCATAGTGCAAACTGTATAGTTTGCCTTCATATGATGGGCATGAATTAAAAATAACCGCTAGAGACAGAAAATAAGCAAATGGAAGTGCCTTTTTACACCGTGTATAATTAAATTGCACCACTCCTTGAAGTTGTGATGACCACACGTAAAGTTGGGTTCAAACCTGCTGAGGATGTGAGCTGTTAAACACCAGGATGCATCTCATGAATTCCATCAACTGCTCTTTGTTGAGGTGAGACAGAGGCAGAGAGACCATACAGTCCTTGCCTGATCTTTTCATACTTCCTTAACCAGCTGTCCTTGAAGGATAGTGAGGAAGGCGTAGTTAGCTTCTATTGTTCCCTAACTCTTATTATTTATCTTCTGAAAATCCCTTCTTACTTAGTGCTATCCATGTAAAGAGTGAGTGCCTTTCCTTGCCCCTAAGTGCTTACTCAAAGACCCTGTTAAAAAAAAGATAAGGAAGTTTGTCTCAGCAAGATTCTGTACCTTGTCCAAGGTCACACAGAGAGCCTGTTGCAGTGTACAGCTGGAGGATCATCCTTGCACTCTAAGGGTGGGTAGGAAATATGTCACAGATTTTAGTCATGAGTATTTTTAATTATCTGGGCCTTGTTTGGATTCATTATTCTCAGTCATTTAGGACTGTGGTCTGATTAATTATATGGCAGCTTTTTGCATTAAGTGATTTAATTATACAATATTACCTCATTAAAGACAACAAAACTGACCAAAATAAAGAATTATTTAATAAACATAATTGAATCCTTAAGCTTTTAATCAAATTGAACATTGATTATTAATTAAGTGAAGTGGAAAGCATTGTCACCTTAACTGGAAAAAATGGAGACAAATGAACCAAAGCTTTTCATAGGCTGTCTGAAGGTGGGGGTGTTGGAAAGCTCATAGGTGTACACTAGTGGGAATAAAGTTCTGATGCTGTTGAAGCAGGCATGTGTCCAAAATGGACATGACAGGCATGGCAACTCTTTCCAGGTTCTCCTCTGCACAACCTAGTTCCAAACTGAAAAGCAGGATCATCATTTCCAGTGGTTTCATCTATGTAGTGTGTTTGATGTCACGTCAACTCTTAGAGAAATTATTTCATGAATATCAGCATTTTAATTTTAAATCATTCAGTAGGCAGGCTAGGCTGTTAAAAATGTATCTCCAATCTCTTTTACGTTCCTTTTTTTTTTTCTACTTTAGTTAGCACAGCATGGTTGAAATCCTATGAAATCCTACAATTTCTTCAATAAACAAATAAATTGTGTGAATTTTTGACCTTTTCCTTTCCAGCATTTCTAAGGCTTTTCTAGGATATTATTATATTCTTGAAACTTCCTGAAGATGTTTCTCTTATGGAACAACATAAAACTTTTTTCCTGCTTCTACCTCCTTTCTAGTCCCTTTCCTTGAATATGCCATTGTCAAAATCAGTCTAACTTACTTTTTTTTCCCCTTCCTTCTTCTTGCCTTTTTCCTTTTTCCTTTCACACACTGTGAGCTTCTTTTTCAGCCCTCTGTCACCTATCACTTTTGCCTTTGTCCTGATGCTATTGGAGCAGAGTGTTCAGTCATTCCTTGCTGTCACAGTCTTTTTTTCTCTCCTCTCAGCTTTCTTGCCTTTGAGTGATGCAGCAAATGCTGCTGCATGGTACCTTTGCCCCATGAACCTCAGGGACCCAAAACAGGTCAGAATAACTTGACTAAAGGCAGTAGATAGCATTGTATAGCATTTTATTAAACAATGGACGTGTATAATATGACTGCACATATGGTTCCCCTGCAATTAGTGATGTAGATCAACAGTATGTCAAAACACTCCCGAGGCAGGTTTGGAAGTCAAATCTTTCTCTTCCCAAAAAAATCCTGACAGAAGCCCTGCATGAATTTGTAGTAATTCCAATCACAAACCATATTTTACTTCCTTTGGTTCTCGAATATGGAGTGTTGCCCTTGGCTGGGTGGCAGGTTGCTGCCAAAGCTGCTGTTTCACTCTCTTTCTTCAGCAGGACACATGACAGAAAATATAATGAAAGGCTTGTGGATTGAAATCAGGATGGGGAGAGATCAGTCACCAGTTGCTGTCATGGGCAGAGACTCGACTTGGGGGAATTAATTTAATTTATTGTCAATTCAATAAGAGTAGGATAATGAGAACTAAAATCAAATCCTAAAACCACCTTCTTTCACCTCTTCACTTCTTCCCGGACTTCACTTCCAATTTGGTGTGCCTCCCCCTTCCCAGTGGCATTCGGGGATGGTGAATGGGGGCTGTGGTCAGTTCATTACCTGTTGTTTCTGCTTCTTCCTCTTCAGGAGGAGGACTCCTCACACTCTTCTCCTGCTTCACTGTGGAGCCTCCTCGAGGAGAGGCTTCATGACTGTGGGCTGAACACCAGTTTCAGATCTAAGGAGTGAACTTTTCTTGTGGTCCATTCATGTTGTAAGGGGTCCCACTGTAAGAGGTGTCTTTGTTGCACTGGTTAATGCCTGTAAAGAATGGACTCAAGTTCTGGTCCTGGTTCATGCCAAGCTCATCTATTTTCATGGTCAGAAAAGCACTACCCAATTTCCAATCAGTAATAACTTAGGGCTGAGTTTTGATTTGTAGCTATAAAGTATTGCAGTAATCAAGTTGAAAAGTCAGAAGCCAGCTACTAATATGATGACACAGGTGTAAAATAGTAGTTGGAGGATGACATTTTGCCCATTTGTGACAGGTTATGGGAAATGAGAGAAGAGTATGTTGAAATGCACTAAGAAATATGGGAGAGCAGCCAAAGAGTGACTCAAAAAGATCACAAAAGAGCTGTCTGTAATCCAACCCATATTCACTCCATGGACAATAAGGGGTTGTGACAAATCCCATGCTCCAGAGGTGAATGGTGCTCTCCAAAACAGTTGTCTCACATCTTTGGTCATTCCTCAATTTTTTGCTAATGTCACTTTTGAGCTTTGACTGCAAAACCCTGCGGGCTCACATTGCTTCTCACGGGCTCTGTTGTGGTTTGAAGCGGTTCTGCTGGCAGCCCATCAGCACAGTCAAAAGGGTTTGCTGAGCTCCAAGGGCAACCTCCTTGGTCTGGCTTCACTGACAAGGTGGCAGGTTTGAGGGAGATGAGGCAAAGAAAACTCTGGCAGATGTTCTGTAATTAGTCCCAGGTCTGGTTCTTAGACTGATCCCAGTACAGTGCCTTGTAAGAGTTAATTTTAGTGCTCTAAGCTCATCTACTGATGTTTTAGGTAAAAAGACTTGTCTTTCAAAAAATGAAGTTTCAGAAAGAAGTCAGAGATTCCCCTCACTGCAAGTCAATCAAACTGTAAATAGGGATACTCTTCTTTTCACCAACCCCAATTCAGCAAAACAACCCTTCCCTTGTTTGAGAATCCACAACTGCACAGGAAAGGGGGAGCTATTTCCATACTAGAGTCTGAGACCACAATTTATTTTAATCATTAAACTTGAAGCACAGATACCTCTTTTCACATGGAATAATTGTTAATAACAATGAAAATATGTACTCGACACTTTTTACAGGTGTTCTGAATGACATCAATTTGAAATATGTATCTAAAGAAAAAATATTGTATTAATTTGATCAATGTTAACACTAATATAACGTCAGTTCATGAATTATGCTATTATTCTAGTATGATATAATAACACTTATTTTTAAACATACATATAAGCATGACGCTGCTTTCCTTGCATAAATCCTATTTTTGCATGCAATTTGTTCCATCCTTGTCTCTTATTTTTATGGATCTTGAAATTTTGATGTGATCATTTCTCAAGTTTAAAGAGGCCAGCTAATGTGCCTACATAGTGAACTAAATTAGAAATAAATCAAATCCTCCACTGCTTGTCCTTCTCACCACTTCCTGCTGTATTGTAGTGGCAGTATGAAACTTATTTATCACTGTAAGAAAACATAAGCAGCTATTCAGAATAAAGGTGACACCCTCCTTACCTTTGTACAAACACAATTGTTATGCAGTGTAGAACTGAGCTTTCTTCTCTGCAGAGGGGTGAGTGAAATGATAATCCTTTCAAGGCTTCTGCAGAAAAGCAATTGAGGCACAAAGAAAAGGAACATATGCACATTATTTCCTTAGTTTCTATTTTCTCCTTATGAGTACTAGAGATGTAGTGTTAGCACTGCTGGAGCTTTATTTCACTAAAACCACCTAGCACAGTTTCTGGTCATTTAGGCAGAGGAGAAATTAAAGGGCAGTTGTACATTTTTGGAAAGAATTACATCCCAGCTTGAAAAAAATCAAGCCATGAAAAGATAAAATATAAACATTTTCTGATGCTGTCTTGTTGTGTCTTATCATGTAAGAAAATTACCAGGTTTTAGTGGCTGGTGAGAATGGAGGGAAAGTAAGCATGTCCTCCTGGAGGTGACCTCTATGACTGAGATCTAGATTTAAAAATGTTAGCATCTCTTCTTCAAGTTGCTCCAAAAATTTAAAATTAGGAAACATATCTGAAAGTCACATTCACTATCCCTTATTTAATTCCAGTAGGAACATTTAAAAGTTGTTTATTGTGAAAAAACCCTGAAAGCAACATTTAAAAGTTGTTTATTGTGAAAAAACCCTGAAAGCATTTGAGTTGAAAACGTTAGTGTATTGATCTTTATTTCTGTAAATGTCAATTATTTATTTAACCAGTCTTTGCAAAATAACTTTCAGGCTGCAAGTTGTTTCCTCTCTGTAATCTGAATCTGGTTGTGCTGGTTTTGCTCCTTGCTGTGTGAGGAAATGACAGGTGACAACACAAGTGCCCTATCCCTTAAGAACACACAAGCAACCTTTCCTCATATTATATGTGAATATGACGTTTTAGACATTCTTAGCTCACCATATAAATGAACCAAAAATACCAGGGAATAAACAACATATTTAAACACAAGGCTGAACCAAGAATCCATCATCTGAAATAGTCAAAATTAATGTGATGATATTTAACCCATTGTAACAGACTGTAATGCAACAAGGATGCAATTTCTTTTATTGCATTCTTGATGTTTGCAGATATTTTGCAATGTCATTGAAACATCTGTTTATAAAATGCTATCTAGAACTACCTATGCTAAATGCAAATCAAAACAAGATGATCTCAACCTATCAAGTTTTATGAACTGAATTGCAGAAGAACAGTTCTGAGGAATAGCTAGGAAATGCATTGTACTTTGCTGAAGGCTGTATGCAAAAATAGCAAATGGAATGATAAAAAGAAGAGCAGGATTATCAAGACACGTTTTCTTGCCTGAAGAACCTGAGTAAATAGCAAAACTATTTCAAAAGTATGCTTAACTTGTTGAGAGGAAAACCAAAACTTTGAGTAAAGCACTTTTGGAACCTTGTTCTCAGCCAGCCACGTGAGAGATGATATTCCTAAGCAGAGGAGTTTTGGGGTGGGGAGTCTGCACCTGATGAAGAGCCCACATGACCATGGCTGGGAGTGAGAGAAAGGCACGAGTTGGGAAGGACAAATGGGGCAGCTGGGTGGAGGGGACAGTGCTGGGAACATGGCTGGAGACACCACTGGAAGGAGGAGAGTCCCCTGAGGGGCTGGGGCTGTGAGCTTCTCACACAGGGTCAGGGACATCTCTGAGGGTCAGGGACATCCCTGCTGCCCACTGGGCCCCATGCTGGAGCAGAAGAGCAGTGAGAAACCAGAGCAGGGGATCTGGGGTTGTTCAACCTGGAGAAGAGAAAGCTTGAGGAGCCTTTATTGAGGTCTGTCAGTAGCTGAAGGGGGTTACAAAAAGGCTGGAGGGACTTTTTAGAAAGGTATGTAGGGATAGGACAAGGAGAAATATCTTTAAACTGAAAAAGGGCAGATTTAGATTTGACATTGGGAGGGAATTCTTTACTGTGAGGGTGGTGAGGCCCTGGCACAGGTTGCCCAGAGCACTTGTGGGTGCCCCATCCCTGGGTGTTCAAGACCAGGCTGAATGGGGCTCTGAGCAACCTGATCCATGGAAGCTGTTCCTGCCCGTGACAGGGAGGTTGGAACTAAGTGATCTTTAAGATCCCTTTCAAGCCAAACCATTCTGTGATTCCACAATGATTCTAGGAGGAGAGAGGAAGGAGAAGCAGCAGGAAATATCTGTGTAGGGACAGCAGTTTCCAGGGCAACCCGCTGTCTCTCCAAAGGCGGCAATGGGACCAGCCCCATGGACTGTGGGAACAAGGGAAGGCAGGAAAAGAGCCACTGGTCTGAAAATGAAAACAGAGAAGGAAATGACAGATTTTTTTTCCTCAGTGTTTGTTTAATTGTTTTTCTTAATACTTGAATAAGTAATTAAAAATTGATGTTAATTGGAAATAAATTACGTTGAGTGCAATTTCCCAAGCTGAAACTGCTTTGCCCACAGCAAGTCCTTATCCTGAAACATTTACTTCTGATGGTGCTGCTGAGGAGAGGCTTCAGTGATGCAGACATGCAAGGAAGAGGAAGCTTCTTCAGAAATGATGTGGTGGAAGTTCTCAAATTGTTGGAGGAACATGCCTTTGAAATTATTACAGTACATGGGGTAACCTTTGAGGAAGGCTGCCTGCTGCCAGAGATATTTAGAGTTTTACACCTTTATTTAAACTACATTATCCAAATGAATGTAAAATAAACTACTATAATGCCTTGTCCTTTTCTCCACTGAGTATATTTGACAAGGAAAAAGGATCCACTTATTATCTGTTTGACGAATAAATGTAAAAATAAATCCTTATTATGAAGCTTTCTTATATAGATCTGTTCCAGATATTAAGCCACTATATCTTGCCTCTAAACTGCATTATTCCCCAATGCAAACTGAAATTTTCACGAGGTGGCATTTCCTACTACACATTTAAATTTATGTATATAGTAAGGCACACAGCATTCAACATATATCAGTAAAAGCCTTTGATTTATTTTTCCTAGAACTAGGTCACATAAAGCATTCATTTTAGGATGAGGATATATATATATATACCTATTTTTACTGGCATCTTTGGCTCTGAATGAGAATATAGAGCTGTGTTAAAGAGATATTTGTCAAGCAAAATAATGGCTTATTGTTTTTCTCTGAGTTAAAGGTGATAATTACTCATGGTTTATATGAAGCCATCAGTAATACAGAGCTTCTCTGATATTGCTATTCACCCTGTAGGCACCCCTGTAAGTTTACCCCCAATGCCTGTTAATATTTTGGAAGTGGTTTATCATCCAGAGAAAAAATGAGTTATGGTGGGAAACAGCCTCCTGTGCCCCAGAGTTCAGAACTTTACTACTGCAGATAGCCACACTAGGTAACATCTTCCCTCCATCTCATCATTGCCCAGGTGAAAACTCCAGTTTTGCTGGAACTCATTATTCTTCAAGAATTTCTCTCATTTTGCTGAAGAACAGAGCTTTATCTGCATGGAGTTGCTGGATAAATGTTAATGGCCTGTTTATACTCATTAATTCATGCACCTATGGAGGCCTTTATTTTAAAGAGCTCCACTTACGGTTTACCTTAAATCATGTACTTAAAAAGCACAAAACAAATATACTTCCAAACTTTATAAAATTGTCTAAAACACCACATTTTTTTCAAATTCTCATCTAATAAAGTAAGCTTTTAATTCCCCCAAATAACTTTATAGCCCTTATATTAGTAATTTGTGGCCTGTGTTCATCTTCTTTGAACATTAATATTCACGTTATTGCAAAGGAAGCCAAGGCAGAGCCTTGTTGATGAAGTATTGCATCTGAACTTCACCAAAGGATTACTTCTGCCTTTTTTCTTGCCTGTGTTACAGAAGTAGTAATTTTACAACCAATTAAATCGTCAAATGAAAATGTTAGTAAATCTGATGCATTGAGGAGGTAACAGATTTTTAAGAGACTAGATTTAATAAAGAGTTAATTCGGCTGTTCTGATTTGTTTTTGGTCCTTTTGGTGCCAGATACAGAAGGAACTAGGTGCAGACAACTGGTAGCAAAACTTAAACTGATTATAAATGACTGGCTGATCTCTGTAAGTTAAAAATCTGGAGCTTTGCTCTTTGGGTTACTGTGAGGCACAGAGAAAATAATGAGTGGAAGGTAGGGAAGGTGCAAGAGAGGAATTCATAGGTTTACCTACACTGCATGCTCCAGAAGAGGCGCTTTCTCAGAGAAGTGCAAACTCAATCACTTTCCTTAATTGACCCTTCAGCCGTGAAATAACTTATTTCCAGTTTGTTTCTAGCTGTGTTTGGCTTCCCATCTTACACTGAGGGGTGGAGCCAGGCCTGCTCCTGGGGGCTGTTAACTTTTGCTGAACTTGGGCTCTGCAGATGGGAATGTGGCAGTGAGACGTGGTAGGTATGAGAGGATAACGCAGTGAAACAGGGCTCCCTTTAAATTGGAACTGAACTGAACAAATTAGGGGGAATACTGTTAAAACTGTGGTTCGTGACCTATTTTTCTCCTGCATTTCACCAAGCAAGGGAGTCTAGGAGTCTTCTTCAAGCTTTAATGAGACCCTGCTTTCCACCAGTAGAACTCTAAGAGGAAAGAAACATCTCAGTGAATAAAAGCCAGGAACCAAGCTTAACTAGACTGTGTGAATGATAAACTCTTTTTGCTAGAAGGATTGATATTAAAGCTTAATTGGGCTGTAAGTCTATTCACACTGGCGCAGAGAAGTCCAAGCAATTTCTTTTATCTCAGAAGAGGCTGCAGTACCTTACAGGCATCAATCTCACAGGAATATGTTTGAGGTCTACCCTACAGATAGGTCTGGGTAGATACAGATAGCCTGAAGGATGTCTGTAAAGCACAGGTGGAGCTTTGGTGTCCCACTGGCAAGGTTAGCTAAAACCTTTCATATTTGAAGACTCTCAGGATGGACCTCTTGCCATCAAGTGTTGTAGTGCAGGCTGCTTCAGTGGCAGCAAACAACGAACACAATAAACAGTGCTTTTTAAAAGAAATTTTTGGAGGGGGATTGGGAGAGAGAGAAGTTTGGAGACAATCATGTGTTGTTGTTCCCTTGTAGATGACATATGACATCTTGGAGCAGAGACTTCAGAGCAAAAGACATAGGTTTTTCCTTGTGACCACAGGACATCTGACTGTTTTGGCTTCCTTGTTCTCTTCAATGAAAGGCAAAAGTGAGGCTGAACACACCAACTAGTGAGCAACAGAATCCAGAAGGAATGAGCCCAAGGTTCCTTTCCAGTGCTCACCAGTTCAGTCACAGCATCACTGCTTGATCTTGGATGTACAGCTACAGAAGAATGATATATAGGGAATGGGAATTTCCAGCAACTGGCTGAATGTGGCTTCTTTTAAAATTTAAAAGTTTATATTTTTTTCTTGGGTTTTTTTTTTTTTTTTTTTTTGTGTGTGTGTGTGTGTGTGTGTTATGTGCTCCTGTTGGCATTTACAGCTGAGAAAACACCCTCCTGTCAATAGGCATGTTCTTTTCTTTTCCTTGCAAGGTCTGAGCTGGGAAAAGTAGATCCATCTAGTTCGGGGACCCAAGGGAAACTAAGAGAGCAGACAGCCAGCTTGCTGAGTTGCTCTGTCTATGTCTTGGCTGAAACGAAGAACCTTTCCAAACAAGCACAAAAATTTTTATGAGGGAGGTATCATAGTTGGAGATGGGTCAGCTTAGTGAGGGGACTACAAGCTATAAATACAAAATGCAGTGATTATATGTGGGCAGCTCAGTACTGGTTGTATGTTTTGGCAATGGATTTTCACATTTTGCTTGTCTCAAATAAAAACTATAAAGCTTTGTTGTAGTTTTTGTTATTTTTGCATTTTCTTTATGGCTTAATTACTCTTCTTGTCAGAAATAAGATATACAAGCTGAGAACAGAAAAGAAAGAAAGAAATGAAAATTTAGGTGTAGTTTGATTTAAATTCAAAATGATGATTGTTCTGAGAAAATGGTGCTGTTCCGGATTTAGATCTTTCCTAGCCGCATTCAGTCCTATGGCAGCATCAAAAATTTGCTTTCATGTTTTTTCTGGATTGCCATATATGACTTAAACAAGCTCTTGAGATCCATTGGAAGGGTGCCCATTATTAAAATCCATTAATATAATGGATAAATATAATAATTTTAAAAGGTCCTAAAGTTTGGAGCTTCGCCTGCAATCACTCTATTAAAATATCATTTGGTAATTAAATGACACTAAGCAAACGATTGTTTGTGTCTCTTCTTGCAATGCCCACACATTTGCCTGTACTGCTCAAAATTAGAATATTTCTTTCTTCCTTCCCTTTGTAAAGGTAATTCCTTTGTCAGAGAATGCATTTCTCAATTATGGACAAACAAAAATCTGAACTAGCTCTGAATACATTTAAAAGTTACACACACAATAACCCCCTAAACCTCACATCGGAAAGACTTTCCATATAAAAAAAGGACAAATCACAAGATTTTGAGAAGTGGAATAGGTCAGAGCAGTTGCAGATAAAATTCAAAGCATTGCAGAGGACTTTTGAAAGAAGTCAGGAGTTGTAACATGGAAATAATCCTTTCCTATTCCTTTCCTATCACATATTTGTGCTCCTTGAATCACATGCTCCTTGAATTGCTATATATCCTCACATTGTTGTCTTCTTTGATAGAATTTTAAAGCTTACATTTCATGGGCTCTTAGTGCCCCTGCTCCCTCCTCTGATACTTTTACTGTAATTGTTATGGTGTCAGCTGTGCTGATCACTTCAGAGGGCTGAGGTCTTAAAAGTGTGAGCACACACATTCAATATTTATATAGCCTTTTATCAGGATACTGGATTTTTTAATTCACTTGCTGTATCAGTCTAGAAATGAAAGAAATATTATTACAGGAGCCTTGGCATTCTTCTTGCACTGAGATTTTTCAAATGGAAAACAGAATTACCTTTTAAAGTATACCCCTGATAAGGAATGAACTCCAGGTCTTCGCCACTTGAATTATTTAGCCTGGCACGTAACAAATAGGGCAGCTTAAGTTCTCCATGGAAGCAGTTTACTTAAGAAAGAGGACACAAATCAAACCAGTTGCATATTTAGGTGTGACTGCACCAGTGTATAAACCTCACCACACTATCATGTTAACTTTTGATAGCCATTAAAGGAAGATGATATAATTTCTGTCTGCTTTGGTCATTTAGAAGGTGTATAGAAGATTTCCTTCCCCCTGCAAGCCCACAATATGCAGCCTTGTTTTTTTTTTTTTTTAAATCCAATCTGTCTGTGTCAGAAGCACAGCAGTAAGTCTGCTTCTCTGTATGAGGGAAATTGTTTTCTACTAACTGATGACCTCAGCATAGCAGTTTCTTTTCCAGCACATCAAAGCTCACAGTCAGACTTGCTGCAGCAAGTGCACTTTTGAGTGGCTTTATGACATATAAAGACCCTCTTTGGCATTCATACTGTGCTTTTCTATTGTTTACAAGCTAGCAGTGAATTATTTATGGAAAATGCTGGAGACACGACTCTCCTTTTGCCCAAAAGCTGTATTTTATCTTATGGTGAGATTTTATGTGAAAGCTATTTTTGGGGTTTATGTCCTTTTTACATTTATTTGACAGGTTTTATGGTACCAATCCCTGGAATCCAGTTTTTGTTACTGATAAAATCATTCTCTGAAAATGATTATTAAAAGCAGGATAGTTTTAACTCAGCTGATGATATTTTTCTTTGCTTTTCTGTTTTTGAGTGATTTCAGATGTGATCATACTGAACAAACACGTGAATATTTTTAGCAAGGGAGCAGCCATTTTGTTTCTTCAGAGAAACTTTAGATCTTGAATTGTTTTATAGGCTATGAAAAATAGCCATTGAAATTAATCTGACTCCAAGATACTCTGTTCTCAGCAGCACTGGAATGTTCATAGTGAAATAGTGAAAAATGTGGCACGATCACATGATTATGATCATTGGCTGATTGGGTCAAACTTTTTTTATGGTTGGCATGACTTTTCAGCTTAGAGATGTAAAATTTTGCGTGGGAGGCATTTTGTATATATATAACATGGGATTTTCAGAAATGGGTGGGACCATTAAAAATCTGTTCCATTTCATTATAAGAGAGATGGATTGGCACTGAATGCTTTAGGATATACTATTTTTAGTGTGAGCTGTTCCTCTTGATGGTTAAGTATTTATGTTGGCTGCTTCTTATTTCTCTTATTTGAGGAAATATGTGAGCTTTTGAAATAGATCAGGGCTGCCAAATTTTAATCTGAAGGACTCAGCTGGGTTGCCTAAACATTGGCATTTAGTTTTATCTGAGATGCCAGAGGGCATCCCTGACATCTGAACAGGGCTGACAGATTACTGGGGAAAGAAGGGAAATAGATGTACTGCTGGTTTAGCAGCTGAAGGCCAGCCAGAATACCCTAGAACATCTCAAATGGCATTAGCAGTCTGTGCTTAGGATGTGAATCATGCATTAATTTCCTCTGTGGTTTCCTTCAACTGTCCAGGTATGGCACTGAGGGAAAAGAAATTGGAATCAGCTTTGCTAATTACCTTTGCTGTAACAGGAGCTTAACGGAGACATGACGCTTCCCATTTATTGCCACAATAGTTTCAGTTTCCTGTTTGACTAATGTCTTCTTGTATTTACATGTAGCTTTAAAGCTCTCCATATGCAGGGACCAGTTTTATGGAAAGGCATTGGCACAGGTCTTGGCAACAATACAGATATTCCAAAGCCAGAACATGCTCAACTGTACAGCACTCCAGGTACATTTATCTCCAGAAGTGGAGACCCCCACTCCTGTTTGTTTGTTCCTTTTCTACTGACATAGCCCAGCAAATAGAATTGGGTCTTTACCTCAGTAGCTGGGCCCTGGCATTTTATAAAGACCTAGTGCCTGCTTGACTGACATTTTTAAATTCTCTTCTAAATCAAGGCCTCCCCACTCAGTCAACCACCCACAGAATGACATTTCAGAAATAAAAGTGTAACATCTCTGCAGATATGTCCCTGGTTACTGAAGCGTCTCTCAGTCTCCAAGATAATTACAGCCTTACCTGTGAGCTATGGTTCTATATGTGAAGCAGGACCTTGTCTCTCAAAATACCAAAGGCTTTGGAACCTCAAAAGAGCAGATAAATTTTAGTCAGTGACTGTAAGACCTATTTTCTGCCTGAGTTAAGAGTCAATGTAGATACATGACAGAGCTAAAACCAGTAAAGGATAAGGCTTACTGGCCATCAAGGGAAGTTTTCTTGCTTTCTTATACCAAAGTTCTACATACAGAGCTTCCATCACATTCAGCTGTAGCTCTGTGTGAAGCAGGTATTGAATAGGAATTGATCCAATCAAATACTGTGTTCAAAATTAAAAAATGACCAACCAGTAAAAGAGAGCTCAAAGTAAAGAGAAAAACACCATGTAGCTAATTCAAATGAATTTTGAAATTCCAAAAGAGTTAAAAAATTTCCTTAGGAAAGCTATTTACTCTTTCAATAATGGGCAAAATTATTCTTTAATTTCAGCTAGTATTTGTCCTATCAGTACCACAACTATTGCTGTATACTACCATGAGTACTACAACAGCATACTCACTAGAAATATACATGTTTTAACTCACTTGATTTTGAGTACCTGTATTTTTTTCTTAAACACAGAAGTGCACAGTCAGGGGTATTGTCTTAGAAAATCCTCTTAAGGTTTATCAGTGAAAAGTGGCCCTGTGTCCTTCACTGGGAGCTGGTTGTTTTGTTCAAACCACAGTCTATTTCTTTCCCCTTCCAGATTTCCTCCAAAGAGCAGTGATGTTTTATTCTTAGTTCTTTAAATTCAGCAGACAAGCTTCTCACATCTGCTCAATTACCTGTGTCCTACTTGCCCTTTCTGTCTAATCCCTCTCTTATATATAAGTCCTTTATGATGTGACAGTTGAACAGTAAAAACAATGTGAGGTTAGATCAGAGGCAAGCTGAAAGTAACCCCTGTCTGAATGACAGATGCCTGTGCTGTACTTACATTTTGCTTCTCCAGCACAATTACCCATGAAGATAATTTTTCATATATGACTTTACAGAAATTTGAGTTAGAATGAAATTTGTTAAGAGACATTTTAAAAATTAAAAACATTGAAAAAATGAATTCTGCATAAATGAGTTTGGTATTTATTGGCACTGTTTGTTTAAAGCTTATGAGATCTTGTAAAATTCTTGTTAGAAATGACTGAACAAACCCTGGATCTGACGCTTGGGCAGTGAAGTGAAAATAAAACACCTTAAATGCCTTGTGCTGATGGATGACACCTTTGTGTTCTGTTTATGAGTGACTTTAGTGCTACAATTTTGGGACATTTCAACGTGGGACATTTTTTAACCCCATCTGGAGATAAGTTAATTTCTCTTTATTCCACTGATCTTTGCTTTCTCCTGTAACTCAGCCTTTAGTACTCATAGTGAAAGCAGGAAACACTGTATTCTAACATTTTAGTTATGACCAATATGTGTTTGGACTGGGCATAACAAAAGTGACCAAAAATATGTGTCCATGGAATAAATATTTCTGAATAGTTAAAAGTGTTTCTGGGGGCCATGGGATAGACTAAGCCAGTGTTGTGGTTCTGGCCAGGACAGGGTTAATTTTTGCAGCAGTGGAAGGGGCATGGCCGAGACACAGAGGTCATTCTAAACCACCTCACTCCTTGCCTGTGTCAGGGGCAAGGGTTTCTCTTCTGGGGAGGGATTATGTCTCATATGTCCCATAAATATGTCTCATATTTATACATGTTTACATTGCATTTACTCAAGAAATGTTCTCCTGTGCCAAAGTCACAGATCTCCAGAGATTTGGCTTATTCCTCTCTTTTCTATTTAGTTAATCATAAATGACTTAAATAAGATTTTTCAAAAATGTGTTCTGAGTATGACTAGTGGATTTCCAAAGCTGTGGAAATTGTGGAAATTTCTGGGTTTATTAAATTGTGTTTTCAATAAGAGATGTCGAAGCATAAAGGGTGCCTGACTATCTATAAAAATGAAGAGAGCAAACAATGGCCCACTCCTCACTACCACATTGGAGGGTGATATATTCTGTCATTAGTGCAGACAGGGTGAATGAATACTGTAGGCACTGATTCCCAGTCCCAACTAATTTTCATTCTGGATATCCCGGTTTGCTTGGCTTGCTCATTCTTTCAAAAGCAGCACTTTTTCAGGAACACTGCATAATACTCAAATCTAGCATAGCATTAATTGAAAATGTTAAAAATATATATATTTTTTGCCAACACTAAGTATAAACCTTATGATAAATGAAGAAAGGATATTTATATCTGTGTTTTCAGAGCTCTCAGAGAACAGAGGAAATCTATACATTCAATCTACAGTCCCCAACCCACTGCCATTTCCTTGCCCTTAACATGATATTTATTCATTGCAAATTAAAGTCTTATCACTTCTGCCTTCAATTCCTCTGTAACAGTGGAAACAGTAATCTAAACAGGCTGCTAGATTCCAATGACATATTCATTAGGACTGAATTATTAGTTTAGCACATCCTGAAAATAGGCACTGCTTAGTACATTTGTGCAGATGTCACTTTGCTGTGGGCACAAACCAGGAAAGGAATGACTACAAAACAAACTGCTATGGTTCTGTGCATAGCAGTTATTTTGGTAACTATACCCTTCCTCCCTTCTCCAAATATTATTCCTCTGACAGGGTTTGCCTGGCACAGCAAAGGCATAAGTTGATGTTTGGAAATCAAACTAAGAGAAAGAAGGGGATTCAAAACTGTTGGGTGAAATGTTCTCTGAACCTAAGATACATCAGAGAATAAAACCCACTTTCTGCAATATAACTGCTGTTTTAAAATAGTAAAAAAACCACATAAGTTCACATTGCACCATATGGTGTTGAGTTAAATCTGCTTCATAGTTTTGAATCAAGAACATATGCACCCAATGAAGTGGCAGTTGTTAGAGAAAATATGACTGTTTTGTTAGTAAATAACATTCTAAAGCTACAAACAGTCCCTATTTTTGTTTCTTCTGCAGTAGCTTATTATGCAGCACAGTTACTACCATGAATGAGCATTTAAAGTCTATTGACTCCTAATCACTCTAGAGGGTGAAGGAGCTGGCTCGGTGTGCATGAGAGTCTGCACAAACTTGCTTGTCAGAGGAGATCACATAAATACATTTGTTATCCTGCAGGTGGCATTTTAATGTTTCAGTTCCACCTTTTTGAATGGGGAGTGATCAGGCTGTCAATCAGGGTGGAGCAAGAGAAACAGCCCCTTTTCTGTCAGATGCGTTTTCCCATTTCATCCCATATGTCTCACGTGTAAATCAAGACAAGATGCGTGCCAAGAGCAGGCTAAGCCAGGCTACTTAGCCTTTAATATTTACTTATTCCATTGAGGCAAAACTGTGGCTGTTTTAGCAGGGTGCTCTGCACCTGGTGGACAGGTGTTGGTGCTCTGCACTCGGTGCTGGTGAACCAATGTGCCACAGGCACCTGGCAAACTGGTGACTTTGTCAATACTTGGTGACAGCTCCGTGGAGGAGTGGGAGAGGGACAGAGAGCTGTAGCAGGAAGAGGTTTCTGAGGATATAGCAAGGACTCAGACAAGTCCCTGCCTTCTTGTTAACTGGCTTTTACTGTGTCTACTCCCATTCTGAGTTTGGGAGCAGTAAGAGGATATTTTGGGTCCCTGCCAGGATTCACATAAGGAACTGTCCACACTCAAATACTTCACTGGCTTCAGTGCTACTGCTATCTAAAATAGCAGCTGCAGTTTCTGAAGAGCAGCACGTCTGTGTGCTGTCAGGGATGTGACAAAGGTTTAGAGGGAAAATCAGTGGGGGCAGCCCAAATAGCACCCTGCCCAGCTGCTGCCAGGCTCAGCCCAGGAGCCATCAGCCCACACTCCCACAACCCAGAGGGGCACAGAGGCACAATGGCATGTAGGATTGGACCCGAATTGAGGAGTCCTTAGGAACCACCACCTGTCTGGTCTTCTCCAGGGCTGCCCCAGCAAAGCTCAGCCCCAATGTCCAGCTGTGAACTCTGTTACCACGGGAGCAGCACCTTTTGGACTGAGGGTTACTGCACAGGGGCAAGAGCCCTCCTGTGATGGGGGGGAAAGGCAATTGGGCATCTCACAAGATCGGGGGGAGGAATCAAAGGTGGAAAAAGGGAAGTGTTTAGATTATTTGAGGAGGAACAAGAATAGGGGATTTGAGGAGTATGCACCACAAAAGGGCTTGTTGTATGTAAATTGTGGGCTGGTCAGCCTGTAGGTCTGGCCATACCCTGTGCCTGGTCAGCAGTCTGTCCTGTCTTCTCATTAAATTTCTTTCTGTTTCCTGGGTCAATGACTCTTTGTTCTGTGTATACAGACGTGTGCACAGAGGTGTGAGTGCAGTGACTGGAGCCAGGCCATGGGCTGGAGCAGCTGAGTGTCCATGGAGCCATGGCTGTGGTGAGTGTGGGTGTGCCATCAATGCTGAACACCAAGCTGGTGAGCAGGTGAAGAGCAAGGGGGTCTCCAAGGGTCAACTATGAGTGCAAGAGTGCCTGAGTATCTCTAAAAGCTGAGGCTCAGGGCACAGGAGGATGGCTACTGGGACCTGGGAAGTGCCAGCTCTGTGTGTGTGTGTTTATATGCATGCATGATGATTTGCACTAGGAACTGGAGTGGGATCACAGATTTGAGGGTTCATACATCCAGGTTCCAGTAGCTGAGGAAGCTGAGATCAAGGGAGAGCTACTTGGAAGACTGTCTAAGACCTGCCACTGACACACAGAAACACACAGGTATATATATATATATTTATATGTATATAAGTGTGTGTGCAGGTCTGTGTGTCTGTTCGGTGTGTGCATGTCCCTGCTGGGAATACATCACTTTAGCCTCACTTTAAATTGAGCCTTGGGACATGGAGCAGCCTTACCTCTATCAGGGTTCTGGTTCCAACGTGACATATTTTACTATAACATAGTCATTCTGTATTATGTTTATGCAACCATTTTTTCCCTCACTCATCATTCATGTTAAAAGCCCAGTGTCAAGGAAAGGTTTTGAGTGCAGCAAATGCCTTACAGTAGTTCTACACCTGTATTTTAGTAACACACATTCTGAACCCATGCCATTAGAAGTTATCTAGAGCCCATCCTGCTGGAGAGCATGGATGCTGGGATAGACCCATATGGTACCAAGAAAATTAAACTTTTTATCTTGTGAGCCACTGACCAGGAACAGAGCTCATGGAAATAAACTCATGACAGCTGTGAGTCCCCACCACTTTTGCTCAGCTCTCCATGGGGAGGAATGACTGCTTTTTCTCAATTAATCCTGACAACAGAAAGATTGGACATGTAACAGCTGCCTTAACAAATATCTTGATCATAGTGCTTAATCTTTCCTTGACAGTCTTCACAACCAATGAAACATAACTCCTATCTTTAAACTTGACAAGATCCTGGAAAGCTCAAACTAATTGGTAATGTTGAAGTCTAAAACCTTTGAAAAAGTGTTTACAGGTTATAGTGGCATATATCTAAGCACAAAAATCTTTAACACCTCTAAGACAGTGTAAGTGTTATTCTGTTCTCTGCTGAGGGCAGTTGTTTTACTGCTGCTTTTGCTGACCTTCCTTTCTCTCATTTTTGCAGTGTTTGCTCAGGTCTTGTTTTTATAATACCTCTCCTGTACTGTAGCATGACTGTGTTTGAATTTACAAGATGATATTTGGTGAGTAGCTGATCTCTAACTAACTGGGGTGCTCATCCTAGTCAGCATTTTAGCTTTTAGATGAATAAAGCATGAATTCGCCTTCAAGGTTCTGTGAAACTGTGACTGCAACATTTAAGAAAACATCTTTGGCTTCTTTCACGTCCTTGTCTCCTTTTGCCCAAAAGAGGGCACTCTATACCTGACTTTCTTTCAATTCTTTTCACTCTTTTTTTTATTTTTTTCTTATGTTTAAGCATTAATTGCACAAAAGACTGTGCCACTTTTTATTTACAGTTCAAAATATGTGGATCTTCCTTGTTCATCTCTAATGAGAATCATTCACCTAGTAGGAAAAAGAAAAACATTCACTGTAATGCAGTAAATAATGAAGTACTTATTCCTTTTCAGTTATTCCTCCCAGGTAAAAACCAGGAATTAATTGGCTCACAATCTGACCTAGTGCTAACCAGGAAGCAGTTTCATTGGGGAAGCAGAATTTGGGCTTTCCCATGGTGGAAGCATAAAATAATCCAGTCTTATTCTTTTGTGTGGTACCACGTTGGGCTTCCCTCTCTTGATCTTAGTGCTTCTTGAGACAAATATATCATGGAATCATAGAATCATAGAGTACCAAGCTGGAAAGTACCTCAAGGATCCTCTGGTCCAACATTTCTTGGCAAAAGAATGGCCTAGAAAGATGGGTAGGCACCCTATCTGAATTTTAAAAGTGCTGGGGAATCCTCCACTTCCTTGGGGAGATTATTCCAATTGGTGGTAGTTTTCATTGGGAAAATTTTTCCTCTTATGTCCAGTAAAAATCACCCCAGGAGTGACTGGTACCCTTGCCTTTGCCTTTTCCCTGGGATTCCGTGTAAAAGAGGAAGTTTCCACCTTTGTAGCCACCCTGTGAGTATGACAGCAGGTGACAAGGTTTCCCCTAAGCCTTCTTTTCTCAGGGCTGAGCAAGCCCAGGTCTCTCAGCCTCTGCTCACACAACAGGCTTGCCTGTCCTTGGCTTGTCTTTGTGGCCTTTCTCTGGACTCTCTCTGCTGTGTCCACATCTTTTTGTACAGCAGGCACCAAAACTGAACTTGTTATTAGGGCCATGATCTGATTATTAGGGTGGGATAAGGATTTCTTTGCCTCTGCTGTTGATGCCATTTATATTAGGGTTTTACCTCTACCTATCCCAAAACCTCTCTCTGTCTTTCTAACACATCAGCTCTATCCTCCACATTATCTGTATCTTTATCCATATTCATATCAATATATTTCTTTGATTCAGTTTGAAGTCTTGCAGATTAAACTCTTAGAAAGTCAATGAAAGGAAAGAAAAGCAGGAAAATTATTTTTATACACAAACCCCAGAAAGTTCTTTTTACTTATTGCTTAAAAAAAAATCAGACCAAAAGTTTAATTCCACATTTTTTATCTGCTGACTTTGCTGCTTCAGGGCATCGAGGCTGTCTTAATAGCTACTATTGCTCAATTCTCAGGGTCAGGTTTGACCCACCTCTACATCTCTTCAAGCCTTCTTGATTTCCATTTAATTGTATGTATTTTAAATCAGCTCTGAACAGGTCTGCCTGTTTCTCCCCTTGATGTTTTGGTAGTCAAATCTCTCCTATGACAAATGCAGGTGAAGTAAACCCATTTCATATCTTCATGAAAAAAACCTTTTGACTTCAGAAATAATATTTGACAGTAAGAGATGCACACATATTTATGTATAAAGTTATATATATATTTAAAGAATATTTCAAGAGCTGTAAAACATATTTTTAGAACTGCAGACTCCTATCTCTGGCTGCTCAGCTACCTTTAAAAATTGACTGCTGATGCTTCAGTTAAAGAATCTTTACTTGGGTCTCAGTTGAAGAAGCACTAAAGGCTTGGCAATCTCTTCAAGGAGTCTTTGTTTATGCCAAAAGGATGTCACTTCCTCAGCCCAACATGATTTCAGCTAAATGGAAGGATATGCAAATTCATCACACAGCCTTACCACTCACCATACACACAGAGAGTCTGCCTTTCTCTGTGGTCATTGGTGTCTGCAGATTCCCCCACGGAATGCCAACAGGAGTTCATTTTTAATCTAAACTTTCTATCCCAAAGTTATACATCCAGAGGGTGGTTGTGCACTGGAACAGGTTCCCCAGGAAAGTGCTCACAGCACCAAGCCTGACCAAGTTCTAGAAGTGTTTGGACAATGCTCTCAGGCACATGAAGTGACTCTTGGGAATGGTCTTGTGCGTGGCTGGGATTTGGACCTGGTGGTCCTGGTGGGTCCCCTTCAACTCAGCTTATTTTCAGATTTTGTGATCATATTTACTTGAATAGTTCTAAAAGAAAGTATCTTATACTAGGAAAAGTTTAGAAACTGATTGAGTTACTTTATGTGCATATGCACACACACACACACACACATATAGGCAGAGATAAACACAAATACATATATATGTATATTTTTACATATATATACATCACCCTAGAAAGAAAAATAAACCTGGAAATTGTTCAAGTTTGATGGTTTTTTTCAAGAAAGGACATTTTCTATGAGAAGAAAAGTGCTGATTAGATAAGAAGGTAATTGTTTAAATTGGAAGACAAGAAACACACAAAATCTGCTCCATGGTGCAGCATAGGACTTTGAAATTCTTTATGATGAGCAAAGCTTTATAAAGCACGGAGAAAATGAGTTAGTGGTCAAACAGGGTTGTTTTCCCAATTTAATATTTTTGAAAAAGATTAAATATGTTACATTCAAATATAGGATATTCAAAATGTAAATGGAAGTACATTCTTAACATAGTTAAGGATAAGGAAAGGTATATCAGTGAAAGTGACATCAGTTCAAGTAAACACTGTCATTTGATGCTAAAAAATACACTGGTTTATATCAATTTAAATATATATATGGACTTTCATGTTGATATAGGAAAAAGAGGCAGAACTAAACAAATAAAGGAATCGTCTTGACACAGCTCTGTGTAACATTCAGGAGTCCTGGAGTTACAGTATTTAATAAAAACATAAAAAGAAATCAGTTCAAATCTTCTCTACAGAAGTTTTCAGAAGTTACAAAAGGCACTGTATCAGCTTTTTGCGATAACACTAAATTTGTTCACCTTGGAGGACGATTCAAACCATAAGAACGAGGCCTCAATAGGGCACATTTTGCTCAAAATTAGTCACATGATGAGTGTGACTGGCTTTTCTGAAATGGAACCCTGTAGGAAAATGAGCTGGAATTACAACCTGTTAGTAATATTAACTCTGTGGGATATATTATTGGGAAAAGTGGTTTTAATAAATATTATGTTTTTATTCAAGGGACACAACACTGAAGATAAGTGTTCTGAAACAGGGTATTGTGCATGTGGAAATCCTGGAAACTGGGATACTGCTAGAATAATGAAAAAAAAATTCATTAACTTTTGATCCAGCTGTCTTTTCCTGCTCTTAATGCTGCTTATGGTTTAATACCATCTTACTACCACTGCCATTAGAAAAAGTTGCCTTACTCTGGATATGCCACTGCATGCAGTGTTCAAACATAGTCCTCTCACAAGTTTTCAGTTAAAATATAATAAACAGAAATAGGTGTGCCTCTATTTTGTTCAATCTAATTATATGTTGTGAATAAATGTGTAAGAAACAAGAAATCAGGAATACTGTATATTATTTTCACTGTGGGTGATCAAAACATTATTTAGTGGTTCTATAATTATGATGTATTAGGAAAATTCACATTCAAACATCCACCTGAATGGTTAGACTAGTTAGAGTACAGTGAGGTATAATAGAAACCATAAAAGAGAACAGTTTAAAATATGCTAGCAGACTTTTCATTGATAATGTATTCAACTAAGTTTGTTGTTAAAAACCCACAGGTGTAAAGCACATTAAAGTGTAATTGCTCTGACAGTTCAAGGCAATTGTTACATATTACATATTAGGGCATATTTTTACTATTTACTTTTCAGATATTTGTGCACCTGAGAAACCACATCTAAAACAGCATAAAAGAGGAAATGGTAAAAAGGAGCCATAAACCCAAATGACAAAGAAAACAAGAGTTATGAGCACAGTTGGTGAGAATTGTAGTAAATGTATAAATGGACAATGAACTGCTGAATGTTCTCACAAACACATTTTCTACCATAGAAAGAAATCAAAATGCACTTACCCACAGACTGCTGAACACTACTGAGCTTTCACTTATCTCCTGGAACATTAATCACTTGCAAACTTTAAATTGTTAATGTGAATAGAAATGAAAGAAACAATCTTTCTCACAACACAATTTATTTACTTTTCTCAGAAATTATTCATTAGTCTGCAATTGTTTATCTAGTTCTTAAGAAACCTTCACTCAACCTTAATGACCTCTCTGTCTCCAATTTGAGCCAAATGAATTAGAAATTGCAAAAAATAACTGGACTTTGAAGTTAGCAAGCTACTGCTGTACACTTACAGGGGAAAAAATCCCCATGCTTGTACCCTCAAAAGGAGAAGAAGTAGAGACTTCAGAAAGCCTATTAGGGACTAGATTGTGGTTATTGATTTTACATAGAAAGCAATCAAATTCACTGGTAAATCCCCTTCAGAGATAATTCTGTTTGAAGAGCAGACAAGCCTAATTGTTAAAGCACACTTTTCTTGTCTACCTTTAGCATGTAGCACAACCACATCAGCTCTTAATTAATGAAGGCTGGCTTAGAGCAAAGCCCAAGGAATTCAGAGACTTCAGTTTTGGTGCAAAATCACGAACTGCTCACAGGTTCAGAGGAAAAACACAGTAAGTACCATGATCATTCACAAACTCACTGAAAGATTTCAGCCTGCTAGATTGGGATTTACACATTTACAACACACAGAAGTTCCTGGGGAAACCTGTCTTTTCTGTCTTCCCTTCAGACAGGTTCTCTTGAAAACCTTGTGGCTGGCAATCAAGGATAGACAATGCACATGCAGAAATGCCCATGCTGGGCGAGGGTATACCTGACAGACAGACTTTTTTTTCAGTTGAATCTCAGAAGATGGAGTGGTGCAAATGGACATTTTCTCCTTCTGAGGACAAGTGAATGACAATACAATTCTGCCAAAACTCATGCATATGCCCTGAAGATTCAGGTGAAGAGCAGTAGGAGTAAAACCAGCTCTCCATCTAGCAGCTGGAATTGGGCCTTCTTTGCATAAGCTGAAAGTGAGAGAAGAAAAAGTTAAAGGAGGTGGTCTGTTGCTCAGAGGAAGGGTACTCAAGTGTGGTCCCACAGAACAGGCTGTCCTTGTCTATTTCCCACAGCTAGTGTCACATAAAGAGCCTTCACACTCCAGGCAGCAAGACTGAAAATTCCAGTTCTCATCACTTGTTATGAGACCCACTCTTAGCCCTGGCCAGGACTTTCCCCCAGCCATGATTTAGCTCATTGGGAATGCATGTCTTCTGTAGATCTGTCAGTGTGTTACCTCTCCTCATACTTCTGTAGCTGAGAA
>VZSR01000920.1:4513727-4544381 GCA_013398615.1 Brachypodius melanocephalos
CCACTTTACATGTCTTTAAGCTGGCTGGCTGAATACCAGTTTCTGTAGCCTGTCACCTTCTCACAATTCACAACAATATACGCTGTTCTGAAGATTCAAGGGTACGCTGGACAAATTGCAAATGTAATTTAAGTCTCAACATTTTCTGCTAGCCCTGCTCTCTAATGATGCCAGTTAGTTTTCTGTTCAGTGCCCTTTAGTATAGCCATACACCAAGTGCTCCATTGTACGAAGCACTGAAATGAAAAAATCCGTCTTGTAATATCAGCAACGGAGACATGACCAATATAGGAGGAAATGAAGTATTGTTCCTGGAGCACAGCAATTTTTGAAAACTGTTCTTGGCCTGCTGATTACCAATTGCTTGCTGACTTCAGAAGTGCTGCAGCAAACTTGTACATCATATTGGGAAGCTTTTTTCTTCCTTAAAATAAAATCTTCTTGATTTTACTTTGGCATTTATTGTGAATCAGAATCTCATTGATCTACTCATTACTTGCATCAGTTTATTCATTGGCTCATTACACAGCTGGATTTGGAGATGCTACTTCGTCTTTGTCACAGGAAAAGGGGACTTGTTTGAATTGATCCAAACAGTAAAAAGCAAGGCAGGAAAATAAGATTTCTTTTGTTTTATTGGAAAAGTGTAATGTTCCCTTACTGATAATAAAACATTAATGAAAAGCAATTAGCAAAAGAAATAATTTTCAATAAAGGCAGTAATGTTCTATTAAGTCATACTTGAACCGTGTTTTATATTCAGTATTAAATGCCATGAAAAAGAAATTACAGAAGTTCTGCCAGGCATAATATGATTTATTCACCATGAACATGCAACACTGACTGGTAGTATCTTTTCTGTGACAAGACTAAAATTAAACTCGAGACTTTCAGCAGATAAAAATACCAAAGCCCTACCAGCCATGAAGATCTCTGTTGGATCTTAACTCTGATGGTGATTAATATCCTGTGATGGAAGTCATGCTTTATTTCAAGGTTTCATTTGTAAGTGCTGTACAAATTAATAATAAATAGACCTTTCAATTAGTGGTTTATCAGTTTCTAATGCCTTCTGAGTTGATAGACTGTCTATAGTCATGTTTTATGGGCCACTATTGATGTGCAGTCACTGTCCATGAAATATTACTGTCTGAAATAAGGAAATAATACCTATTAATCACATATTACTCTGTGAGAATACATCCAATACAAAGACGTTTGGGGTGATGAGATAACTGCTGCTGCACTGTGCTCTCCTTCAGCAAAATGCCTTTGCCAAAGCTGGCAGCACTATTTCCCTAAATCTTCTGTTGCAGGCACCCTCAATGCAGTGGTAATCCCTTCTCATGTCAAAGAGTTCATGAAGGGATGAAATTACAAATTGGTGTCTGTCTGATCGGAGGGGCTTATGTGCGTAATTATGATATTAACTCTCTTAGCAGCTAAAAAGCCAGCCCCAAACCTCTATATACTTTATCACTCCTCTTAGCAATAAAGATTTAGGGGAGTACTAGGATAGTAAATGTCTTTAATTTGGCTTACCCACTACCAAGAGTTTTTTTTAATTGAGCTCTATGATCAGAGGAATGAAGGCATACCGCCTTCTTTGTTGCTGATTTCCATGGTTTGAGTAGTACAAGTTTGGAGGGAAGATTTTACTTATAAACAGCTGATGTCATCTAGGCTTGTCTACTGAAGATTTTTATACATGAACAGATAAAATAAAATATAACCAACTATCCTTTGTTTCCAGAATGATTTTTGGTTATGGAGCAGTAAATCACTTAGTGTTTATGTGATTTTAAGTGTCTTTATTTTCTCAGAAAATCTGAGCATAGTCTTATCCCACTTCCAAAGTTCCAATTCCTCTCCTGTTTGGGAAACATTTCAAGTGTTATTTGGACTTGCTAATTCTATGTTTAATGTCTTGGAGAAGGGAAGAAGAATGTTAAATGTTAGCTGGCATGAAAGACAACAGTTTTTATCTTGTGTTACTTTGTAAAGATAGGTTAGGAAAATAGGTAATGTTTGGAAAGGTCAGGGAGAGCAGGGGAAGAAGTGCCCAGGCTGGCAGAAGAGCAGTGGCAGTGCTGGGAAGGCAGGAGTGTGTCACTGGATGTGGTGACATTTTGGCAGTGGGAGGGATGCTGGTGATGAAGGTGCTCCTGAGAGCTGGGGTGAGGAGGAACCGGTGGTGTCATCGTGTGTGACAGTGCCCGTGTGTGACAGTCCCCGTGTGCTCCTGCTCAGCCAGAGGGAGCCAATGACTGCAGGATGGGAACTCACAGTGCAGCTGCAGGGAGCAAATTTTCCATGCCTTTCCATGTGATGTAGCAGGCATCTGCTCCTGGTATCTGAGGAAGTATTAATTAATATCCTGTGTCCTCACTCAAAGCCTGGGCTCTGAAAAAAGGAGTCAGGGGTTCCTGGCTGTGCTGTGAGAAGGAGGCAACGGGTTCTGATGGGAGCTTGGTGGGTGCTGTGGGCCTTGACAGCCTTGAGAGGGATTCTGCTTTTCACCATCAGCAGCTGCTTCTATCACTTGTATCTTCTACCGACTAGAAAAACTGGAGCCAAAATTCCCAGGACAATTCACATTTCTTAGGTCCTCTTGGATATATTGCCTCATTTTAAAATGTCCTGATGGGTGAGGGAATGCCTTATCTAATGGAGTGGGACTGTCAGTAAATAAAAATCTAAATTAAATGAGGATCCATGATGGGAAAGGTGAAATGAAAGCATCTCTAATTGCAAAATAATTTCATTTTGCCACACTAATTATTGAAGTATGAGCTTCATGTAATTATACATGACTGGAAACAGCTCCAGCTTTGCGCTCACTACCTTTGCCCAATTAAATTTTACAGCATTGTGTTTGGATACAGCCAGTTACACCCATTAATAAAGCTGCAGGTGACAATAGACACAAAGGACTTCTGAAAGGAAGGTTGGCATTTACTCTTTCTTTTTCTCTTTCTTTTGGTGCTGTGTCCTGCACATCTGTGCAGAGGAAGGGCTGTACAGCACAATTCTGTACAAGACTTGCATCCTCATGTATGCCCAGCCCTTGGGTGTGTTGTCCCATGAGAAGGCCTTGCTGTCAGACAATTTTGCTGAAGTTTGTAACAGAAAAGAGGACAGGGACTTTTGGAAAAAGAAAAATTCCAACCAAAAACCCAATAGCCCATAAAACAAACAGAACAAAATAGTAAGCAGAATAACCTGAGAAAATCTCCTCAGAATGAATGATTCCTAAATCCTTCTCTCTCCTTTCTCTGCGCCTCCATCACTTTTCCACTGATTTGAGAGGTCTGAGATAACTCCTTTCTACTTCTGAAAAATTTTCAAATCAATTTGATGCTAACCTGTTTTTACATTATCCTAGTATTCTTCAATATTTATCCATTCTCCCAGCTCATTTATGTCTGTTTTGGGCTTATATCCCAGTCCTCTTGTATAGTTTTAATGCAATTTTTTGGTGTGTTTGATCTTTCTGCCCTATCTGTCACTGGATGCATCCCGTGGTCTCGAAAGTGTCAGTGGCTTCCTCACAAGTCTTTTGGTAGATATACATGCACAAAGAGGTTGCCAAAAAAAAAGAAACAAAAAAGAAAAAAAAAAGAAAAAAAAAAAGAAAAAAAGACTGTTACTCTTTTAGCCTTGTTCTTTCCTTCTCTTTTCAGAGTTATGAAATCCTTTTTCCACCCCACCTTTCTCTTTTAAAATAGTTCTTTTTGGTATTTAGCAAGAAAGTTACTTTCTTGACCTTCATTCTTTATCATTGAGGCTGACTGCACAGCATACATGGCCCTCAAAAATACAGTGTTAAATATTAAAGTGATTGAAATGATTTTACAAAGAGAAAGCCTGCATTGCACATTTCTTTAGCCTTCAGACCAAAGACCCCCTGATATTCACTTAATTAGCTACAAACTCGATGAAAGAAATTAATAGATTCTGATTCTTTGAATTCTTTGACTGGATTTCTTTAAAAAATTTCCTGTTATGTGGAATCTTCATATTAAGGACCAATTTTCACAGGCTTCAATCACCAACATGTATTTACACAATTTGCCCTCAGTTTGTCATTACTTGAGGAACCTGTAACTATGGGAAATTTTGTCTTGGAAAAGGAGCTGGAGGTGGTTGAGTCAAGTTAATAAGAGGTATAATAAAAGCAATCTGTTCCATATCATCTTGTCCTTTCAGTGAGGGCTGTGCCTTCTGTACTGATCCAGCACCTCTTCAACCACACAGCATTTTAGGTGGTGATTAGAGGCTAAGGCTGTGTCAGAGCCTGTAATCATGATCCTTCAGTATTACAACAAAAAGCTTGAGGCTAGAAGAGAGAACTTGAGAGAGACAGAGTAAAAAGGGTCCTCCAGCTGCTAACCCCAATGAATAAACTTGATATTCTAGAAATTGTTATATTTCAGGCTCAGCCTATTGAAAACTCTCTCTCATTCACTTCACTCTCTGTGCTGGAGATGTGGGACAGAGAGGTGCTCAGCACTTCTAATCATGTACACCTCCCCATCCACACAGGTAATATGTGCTCTCTAATTCTGGTTACCAGTGGGATGGTGTGCACAGAGACACCTGTGGTAGCAAGAACTGTAGGAATGATGGCTGGGAGAGCTGGAGAGGTGTAGGAGTCACCCACCCCAGGTGATGGGACATAATGCAGTGCTGCTCTCAAAAAGCCTCAATGTGTTCACAGGGAGATGTGCTCCAAGGAAGGAGCTCTGCTTCAAGCACAACACCCTGCCAAGAGCATCTTTTGCCTTGACAGAGAAATGCAGCCAGTGCAGCATTGCACCACCTGATCCCTGACCTGCATTCCCACAGGACCTTCCCCTTGGCCTTGCTGAACTTCTGTAGGTTTGCACAGAGCTGCCACTCCAGGCTGTCAGGGTCCCTCTGGGTGGCATCCCTGCCCTCCAGCATGTCAACCACACCACTCAGCTTGGTGTCACCAGCAAACCTGCCGAGGGTGCTCTTGGTCCCACTCTGTCACTGACAAAAATGTTAAAAATTGCTGGTTCATACTGACCTCTGGGGCACCCCACTTTTCATTGGTTTCTATTTGTACATCAAACCACTGTCACAATTCTTTGAGTGTGACCACCCATCCATTCTTCATCCACTGAGTGCTCCACCCAGTGCTCCATCAGATGCATGTCTCTCCAGTTTAGAGACAAGGATGATGTGTGGGACAGTGTCAAATGCTTTGCATAAGTCCAGGTAGATGATGTCAGTTGCCCTTCCCTCATCCACCACTGCTGTAACCCTGTCATATAGGGTCACCAACTTTTTCAGGCAAGATTTGCCCTTAGTGAAGCCAGGTTTGCTGTCATCAATCACCTCTTTCTTTCCCATGTGCCTCAGCACAGCTTCCAGGAGAATCTGCTCCATGACCTTGCCAGGCCCTGAGCTGAGTTATGATTTCATACTTGACACGAAAACAAGGAAGCATGGTTTAACTCCTACTTATATCCCTGGGTATTAAAATAAAGACATCAATGTTCTAGGTGATAAGAATTAAAGAAAAAAAAAAAAAAAACAAACCAAAAACTTTTGCCTGCCAATGTGCTCCCAAGCACAGAACTTTCCTGACAGCCTTTAAAAATGTAAACTTAGCCCCACCCATTTAATGATGTGCTTGCAGAGTACTCCTTAAGCATGCTTGTGGAGTATATGAATATGTGTATGTATATGTATATGTAAATACATATAACTATAAAAATCATATCAGCCTTGTTTTTTTAGAACTTGGTGTGTATATTATCTATAAGTAGAGAAAAAAGTATTAAGCAAAAAAGACCATGCTTAAAGAAGTCTGTGTTACTTTTATGATATCTATAGTCCCAAGACAGGCTTGCTATTAAAATGCCCTTTAACTTCTCATTTATGTGATGTCTGTGACAGCAAATGGAAAAGAGGAGGATTGGAGTCTTTTATCATGCCTGAGTAAAGCAATATTTTACTGAGCTGGTTTTGTGCCATCTGTAGTTGACAAAACAGTGAGATTGCTTTGTAACATTTGATAAAAATACGTGGAGAGCCTAAAAGATATCTTACACCAAAGAGTCCTCCCAGAAATGTGAGTTTGTATCTAAAAGTTAAGCATGGAACAAGAGTACTGGTTACATTTCTGTTCCAGAAGGACAGAAACAAGGGGCTAACAAAATTGTAGGTGACTTCAAGTGCCAGATCTCCAGGGCTCTCACCTGGAGTGCAGTGGAAGGAGTGGCAGGCACAGAAAGAGTCAGGGAAGAGCTCTGCTGTTCAGCAGAGAGCAGGGCTGCATTTAGCAGTTACGGATTTTGTTTTTGCAACTCTGTTTGCCAGATGTTTGCACAGCAAGTTTCCTAAACAAACCTTCACTTTTAGGACCGGCGATCAGTTTCCTCAAATAAAAGAGACACGGAGAATCTTGAGGTCTACTGAGTCAAGAACCCAGCACTTTAAAAGTGGGCCAAAACTTTAGAGGTTAGATTTCAAGCATGGTGTCTGGATAAGTTGGAGAATCCACCTGAGGAAGCAGGTTCTCGCTTTTCTTTGCTTCTTGGTGTGCCCTCCTTTGGGCATAGCTGACTGTGGCTTTGGAGAATATTTCACAGGTCCCAGCTGACTCATCCACTGTTTGGCTGAGGCTGATCAGTCTTTTCTGCTGTTGTTTTTTTATTTCTTTTTGTGCTAGTTCTGTCTCTAAATGTTCAAAGCACATGGCCCATTACACTTGATTACTAAGAACATCTTGCAGTCTACTTTCAGAAGAAAGCAATGAAAGATTTACCTTACAAAGCAAGAGCAGAAAATAAAAGGCTGTTAAAAATTAGAGAAAGAAAAAGGACAGGAAAAACTGACTCAGTAACATAAGTACCGCATAAAATAACAAGAACACTGCAATGTCGTTTGAAATTATGATTTAGACAAATATGAAGCATTTGCATTTTCAGCCTCAAACATGTAATTTCTTAATCACAGGTTTTTATGTGATTACAGCTGCAAAACCCCCAGAGGTTCTTTTGTTTTAAGTTTCAATTTTTTTTGTTGTTTTATTTTTTTTCCCTCACTAACTACAAATGGATTTTGAGGGAATTTTAAAGATGGGAATTTGTTTTGGCTTTGATCACTAAAATCTTTATTTTGATGCACTTCAGGGTTGTGTTAGATAAGAATGCAAAGTTTCCTGATGATATGTATTTTCAGTCAGTGTTTTTTTACTTGGAAGAAATGAATCCAAATTTTTTAGTCAGTTTTATCAAGAGACTGATAAAACTGAGTTTTTTATGATTTCCTGTTCAGCAGTGGAATCAGTCTATGTAAATATTATACATTTTAATTTTCTCTGTATGTTCCTAACTGCTTTCCACTTCTAGTTTCTTTGCATCTCATTCCTCCTCATAAAGTACTAGATTGGTACCAATATGCTTTTTTCCCCAAGTCAAATGGTTAAGTCCTTCAGCAGTTAAATAAGATTTCTCTCATTTCAGAGTGCAGGCTGTGCTGAGTGGAGGGCTGATAAAGGAACTAAGTGGAGCAGATATGGAGTATGTATGACTGACTCCTGGCCAGAAAACAAGAGGGACAGCAGTTGGATTTTACCCAGCCCCCCAAACCCAGCCACATCTTGGTTGCAAAGTCTGCCTCTACATTATTATTTTAACTTGGATCTGGAGTGTGCTTTCGAAACAAATCAGATAAAGTCTATTTAGTGTGGTTTTATTCACACATTTAAGAGCTGGTTCAGAGAAATGGGTTCCTTTCAAACAAAACAGGCCAGATGGTGCACTTGTGTGCTCCTTCTACTAACACACATCCAGTTCGTGGGCATTGGTTACCGATATTCTGAAGCAGAAGTCCCAGAACAAGTGTGGTGTGAATGTTGGATCCTCAGCATTGTGTCTCTTACTGTGGTTGTTTCTTGCATTTTACAACTGTAGATTCAGCCAAAGTTAATACTCAGGGTTCAACAACTTGGTGAGAATAAGAAAGAGACAAATCCTCAATTTTACATATATACACATATAAATTCTTTTTAATTATGATAGTAGGCTTATATTTTAAATCTGCAATTTGGCTAATGGACATGATTTTGCCACAGAAGTGATGCCAGATGAATCAGAAGGAGTCAAAGGAATTATACCTGAAAACTGGTGCTGTAGAAACTGAGGAATATAATCTAGAAAAAGGATAAATTGAATCCTTATTAATTTATAGGCTGTGATTGCGAGCACTGTCCAAAGCTTGTACGTAGTCACCACATTGTACAAGCTCAATTTCACCTCCCTGAGAAAATTTATTCTATATGACGGTTTTCTAACCTTCTACAGTTGAATTTTCTCTAGTATTACACTGTTAGAAACCTTGCTCCAAAGGTTAATTCTAGCTCCACAACACTTTCTAGCTTTATATCTCATGTTCAAATGAATTATAATTCAATTTCCTTGATTTAAACAAATCCTTTCAGTAGGTTTTCATTTCCTGAAATAGATTCTTCCCGTGGAGAACAGACATGGTGTTGCAATTTCCAGGACAGTGCTGGGATACTTGCGCCCATAGTGAAGTTTGGACAGCTCTCCATGGTTTATCCATGAAAGCATCCAAGGTATTTTGCGGGCTATCCTGCCACAACCAAAGACAGAAGCCCCACCACTGGGGTTGCTGATGGGTTGAACTGTAAAAAAAGTATGTCAGAATTTTATTCAGGATGAAGCAAACGTGCTAAAAGCTTGAACTAATAAACAGGAAACATATGCTTGGCTAAAGCAAACACAATTTTTTGCTCATGCAAAAGTCGTGAGTACGTGCAAGGAGTCTCTGAGGTTTTTGAACAGTTTTTAATATGAGATGAAGGAGCTAGGTAATAGACTTTGGCAATGCTGAGAGGAGGAAATGAGAAGAGAGTCCATAATCTTTAGAACTATCACTCTTCAAGTATCTTAAAAGACAAGAAATGAGAATTGGCTATAACCTGGTCTTGTGTGTTTGCATAGGTACAATTGCAAGCAATATTATTAACATACAAATTGATATTGTGCAAAAGCAGCCTTTTGTTTGAAGGTAATGGCCACGACACTGAAAAAAAAGAGAAGCTAATGTTCTAATGTAGCAGAGGAAACAAATAAGCAATTTGCACTGTAAAAACTTGCTGTTCCAGAAATGCGACTGGAAAAATGGTCAATTTGTAGGCAATCTTTATGCTGATTTGGGAAATTTTGGGATAGAATTGCTTTGTTCATCAGTCCAACACTGTTTTCTGTTAAGGCACTTGTTCCTCTTGAAGGGTCAGATTTTGACACACTGGCAGAAATGCGTGTATAAGAGGATAAGAATCTAAATGCAGCAATTAAGAATTTTTTTAATTGTTATTTTGAATGACAAAACATTAAGATGTGTATCCATGGCACAAGGAACATCTGCAGGTCTTCATTTCACTGATGCATAGCCAGAGAAACACCCTTACCCAACAACAACATGTAACATTACTCATCCAAAAGGCAGAACCTTATCAAAGCAAAGTCCTTATTCAGGAGCTGAAAGCCCTGAGTGTTTCTTCGAAGCACTGAGTTAATCTTTTTAACCCACTAGGGGAGGATCTGTAGGACTTTTCAAAGACTTGAACAGTGGGCATGAGCCTAAATATCTTCCTGAACACAACTTAAATGAGTAGCTAGGCAGTGCTTCTTGATCAAAGCCATTCTGGTGTGAGATAGATGTGTCCACAGTCAAACATGGCACTGTGCCTCTGCTGGAACTTTACAGTGTAGAAAGACTGCTGCCTTGGGGTGTTTATGACAAACAGAATCACAGGCTCTATTAGACAACCAGTTAGAGGTAAAAACATAAACTCTGTGTGAAGATTATCTGGGTAATTAAATTACTAAGTAAGCATTATGTCAGGTGGGGGGGAGGATATTGTTATTAGTGATGATATTAAATTTTGACAGCAGAAGGCAGACAGGTGTCTTTATTCCCCTCCAGATGATTATCTCTTGATAAATCGAATTCCCCTCAGCGGCCTTATTGCAATTTCAGAACAGGCATATTATTAACAATACTGTGTTGTTCTATATTGAAAAAGACAGACTTCAGCAGGCTGAACAGGACCACTAGCAGAGCTGCACAAATCAGTGTTACCATTTGGACTGTTAACCAGGATTTTCCCATTGCCTATTTGCCTCTGGAATGTGAACTTCCAGCGTTCATTTTCAATGTATATTCTGGTGGGTAAACCTTCCTGAAAATTTAGTTAAGTTTGAGAAGCTGAAATTACTATGAAGCTAAGAATAGTCACCTTGTCCTCATCATCACCCACCCCTGGTGGCCCACACTGGTCTCTCTCCAAAAACAGTATTAAATTGGTCTCCCCAGGACAGCCAGGAGATCCACGAAGCAAAGTGTGCAGCTGTGTAGGGTACAGATTCCAGGGGAAAGAGCCTGCCCCATTACCCACATCTGGAGAGGCAGAACAGACTCTTCTAGCCTGACAAGCAGCACATCTCCAGAGCCCTCTGCTCTGGTTGGACATCTGACCTTGTATCTGGGAAGATCCCGGTGAATGGAGAAATATTGCAGGGCACAGAGACGAGGAGCTTTCCTGCGGGGTGCAGGAGTGTTCAGAGAAAGGACTTGTTTCCCCCAGCACTGTGGTGTAGCTCCGGAGAGGCAGCACATCTTCCATGGCACAGCCATTTGTCACTGCCCATCCTGGCTGCAGGAAGCTGCTCTGGGAAGTCTCCTTTCTGCCTGAGCACTGTGGCTGCTGAATTGTCTCAGGTGCAGATGCCAGCAGGTTCATCTCTCATTGCTGTGCAAAGCTCGGGGTGGGACATGTTGTGCTCTGCTGGGCATTTAATCCTGATACAAAATACACACTGCTTTTTGTTTGGATTTTTTTTTGTTTGTTTGTAAGAATATTTCAGACATTGGTTTTTCTCTCTTTTCACTAGACAGAGAAAAGCAAACCCCCAAACATTTTAATGACATAGATTAATCTGCTCTTGTGCTATTGGCATGATATATTAATACAGGGATATGGACTACTTTCTTCCATGTTTTTTTAATATGGGTATGCAGCTCTGCACATATACAAAAAATAAATCTGAAAAAAAAGGTTACTATTTCAGTTTTAATTTATACTCAAAGACAAGAGGTGTGGTTTCTCTGCAATAGTTACATTTCAGCTATTTGGAGCCAGTGGAGCGCCAGCTGTGTGCCCACAGCCTCTCAAGGGTGTGATTATTTAATAATAAAACTAATTTTCCTCAGTGCTCATGATTACCACTGCAAAAATTATTTTAACATGAACTGAAGTGGTGAATTTTTGAGCTGTCAGAAGGCAGGGTTGGTTACTCAGAATATTGAGCAGCCTTTTCAGTGGAACTGTGGAAAGTCCCATAAAATAACACTACCTGTCAAAATCTAGGCTGAAGTCTAGAGTCCAATTTGTCTTAGAGCGGCAAATAGTCTGCCCAGCTGAAAAAGAAAAATTTCTACTATGCCACTAACATCGTAATTTTTAGTTGTATTTTCTTTAAAGACAACAGCTATTCCAGGCCAAATGGGCTTTATAAGCATTATATTTGGCATCCTCTGCTGCACTGGGGAAAACTTTCTCTTCACTCATGTTCAGAATGAGCCAGACGTGGTCCTTTGGATCACAGAATTATAGAACTGTTTGTGTTGGAAGAGACCTGTAAGCTCATGGAGTCCAACTGTGCATGAAGATGAAGACTGAGGGATGTGGTAGACCCTGAACAAGACTTTAGGAAATGGGAGGAAATTTTGAGGCACACAAAAAACCCATTTTGATTATCCTTCCTTAAAATAATGTGCCCTTATTTTAAGGAAAGCATTTGCATAAATTGCTAAGTTTATACTTTCCCTTCTTTTCCAAGTGGGTGCACTCCCACCATTGAAAGGGCTACCAAGGACTGTCCTGTCTTCAGTATTTGGAAAGGCAAAGGAATGAATGACATTTAATTTCTTATTCTTCTCCTGCCAAACTAGATGTTATACACTTAAAAAGAAAAAAAAAAAAGCATTTTTAACTTCATGTGATAAATTGTTAAGGTAGACCCAAAAAATACTTTCAGGCTGAACTGTTCCAAAAATGGAAAACTATAAAAAACTTTCATTTTTAGTTGCATCTGGAACTTGTAGATCTTGATACATTATTGTTTTTTGCATTTCTATAAATTTTAAAAATTATTCTTAATTTTTCTTTAATTTTTTATTTATCATTTGACACCTAATACAGTTCCCAAATTTAAAAAGAGGAAATCTAGTTTAAAACATATTTTGGTTTACAAATAAAATATTTTTTTCTTATCAAAGTAAAACATTTGATTTTGAAGCATTTACATTTTTCATATTAAAATAAGCTTTTTATTTATGCCTCTCTAAAACTTTAATATTTGGATAAAATTATTAGTGGTTAGAAAAAGCCCAAACCCTCTAATTTTTGTGTTCATTAGCAAAATCCACCAATGGATTCCAATTGGTGAAGACAACATAAGCCTAGAAAAACCACCACTAGTCATAATCACGGTTTTTCTCTGGAGGATTTCAACCACCCTCTGTTTGGGAGACCTTGCCAGGTGGCAGCTGATAGCAGTGCAAATTTTTAAGGACAAAGCGGTACCAGAATTTGCTGTTTGATCATTGCCCGAAAAATGCAGGATTAAAATTTCTATATTTTTAGGTGTACTGCACTGAACGGAGAAGCCATCTTAAAATTAAAACCAAGGGATAGAGTATGGGGTATAAAGACTATATCTGAGGGTTATTATTACCATGAGTTATTATGTAAATGATTCCCCTTGCTCACAAATACACACATGCTTTTTTTCATCCTAATTTAAAACATAATTGCAGTCCTTGACAGATTGCCATTGAATTTTTTTCTTGTAGAACGAATTAAAATATTGAGAGTAGAAAAGGATAGAATGGAACATTATGTCCTATTATACTAATCAAATGTACTAAAACTAACCCCTCTACCCCAAAACCACCTCCTGCTGCCATCCACTGCATCAAGATGGGTTATGAATGAACAAATCCACTTGTCACTTTACAAAATGAGGTCATGATAAGAGCATGAAAAAAATGAAATCAAAGCCCTTTATAGCTGGCAGGATTCTGTCTTTGTAGCAACGAGTTTAAATCAGGGCAGCAAGATCATCAATGTGCTTACAATTCCTTACAAGAGCAAATTATAATTTTCTGTTTCCTGACTGTCCTTTGCTGCTCTTCAAGTTTGTTAAAAATACTTCACCCTTTCCCACAGGATGTTGCAGATCCAATAGTAGGAGTTGACTGGAAAGAGAGACCTATCATTTGTCAGGAGGGTAGGTCCAAGGAAAGCTGTGGAAGAAAATGCACTGCATGTCACTTCAGAGGCAGAAAATCCCTCTGTGTCCAATGGCCAAAGGACAAGGGCAGCAGAAGGAGGAAAAATGGAGCAGCAGCCACCCCTGACTTGGAGCATCCATGATTAGGACCCCTTCTCCTAAGACTCGCTTCTCCTCCACAGATTTTCTTGTGACATCCCTCCTGCAGTTAAATATAACTCAGGCTGTAACAAAAGGATGCTGGCAAAGGTCCTTTACTACTGAGAAATAACCAGGGAGTGAGTTATTATTATTATTAACTCACCATCTTCAGAGGGGCTGTTTTTATGTACTGTAGCAATTTAATTACTGTGACAGTTAGTCAATGCAATAGAGCCCTTGTGGAGATGAGGAGGAGCTCCTTTTCCTTAGAAATTAACATTGAAATATTTCTCTTCATTTAGGGACAAATGAACTTGAGCAACCTCAAGTTCTTCCTGCACTGAGTTTTTCAGGAGGCGAGTTCCAATCCAGTTCTGAGTACAGCCTTGGTTTAGTAGACACATTAAACCAAAAAGTCTAGATAAATTAATAATTGACTTTGGATTTGAATTGGTTGGAAAAGATTTCCTGACACACAGCTGGGTATGCCTCACATTTATATTGTTTGTGATATACACTACTCCATAACATTTGGTGCATTTTGTAGACACGGCTTCCTGTAACAATTTCCCCTCCTGAATGTTTATGCTTTAAAACAGTTCCAGATTTCTGAGAGGTCTCCCAGGAGCTCATCTCTATTTCCTTTCACTTTCCTTTACCCACCAATGGAAGGACATGTTTAGCACACTGATCTTTTCATCACACAGCATTTGCTTAGGTCGGTGATTTCTTTTGGTATCACACCCTGGAGTTGCTCCTCTGTGCTCAGTACACTTTAGGGCCCTGTCAGCTTTCAAACCACTTGAAAATGCACTTCAGACGTGATAACTAATTTTGCATAAAGAAAAGACATGATCTAATATACCAACCTGAAAGGATCCTGTGAAGAATAATTTCAGACTTTTGCATATATTGAAGCATTCTTCAGTCATTTAATGTGCTCACATATTTCTAAGACTGGTTTCTAAAAATGTGACTACTCAACACATTATATCCTCTCAACTTGTAGTCTGAATAATTCAGGTATGATTCTATTTCAGGTAGCAATGAAAGGAAGAAAATATTAATAGAGGTAAAGAGAACAGAGATAACATGGTGATGCATTTCTGACTGTGGCAAGAAGTGCTGGCCTGGTTTTTACATATTAAAATTTAAATTAGTATTTAGAAATTGCCAAGAGAATTTTAATGATGGTAAATATTGATTTTTATCTCAATAATAATTTGAGAAACGGGAGGTGGGTTTTTTTTTGGTGTTTTGTTTTTTGTTGTGTTTTTTTTTTTTTTTTTTTTTTTTTTTTTTGGCACTGCATGTCATCTAAGATGGTGAAATGGGGTTCAGTTGCCTTAACACAGACCATTTTTACTATTTTACACCTTCAAGAGTTTTTTCCACCTGCCTCCACCAAAAGCATGCAGGTTCCTCCTGGGTCCCAGGTTATATCTGCCAGCATTCATAGATGCCTCAGACACCTGGGGGGATCCAGAATATACTGGGTGTTTGTGCTGAGGCAGCTGAAACCCATTTTAGCTGCCTTTAAAATTCTAATTTGAAGTTACTTTTACATATTTGCAAAAGATATTGATTTTTCCTGAGTGGTTCAATAGGGGCATTCAGTTTATTGCTTTATATTGGGAAACTGTTACCTGTGCCTTGTAACTGACCTCTTATACTAATATTTTTCCGGCTTAATAATTTGACATTAAACATTATTAAATTCACTGTAACCCAGAAGTGACATGGAATTTTGGGGTGTTGGTTAAAGTAAGAATTGTCTAATCAGGATTCAAAAACTCCACAAGGTGTCATTGGAGGTTTGTTATAAATTCCTGGTTTTTCAGCTATGTAAATGGTTCTATTGATTAGTAACCTATCTTATAAATATATAATTTTTAAAAAGCATAAACAATAAACATGATTTAGACAATAATCAGATTCCACTGTGCTGGCTGTTTGGGAATCATGACACTACTGCATGAACTACAAATACTCAGCTCTGTGCTGACTGAGGAATTAGTAACTAATATAAAATTAAAAGTTTGCAGTTGATATGGTTTTTAGCTAGCTTAAGCTAAATACTGACTTTTTGCAAGTTTTTGCATTAATGAAATTAAAGTGCCTCATCTGTGTGGGAAACAAACTCGGGAAGAATTGCGAACACAGTAAAATGAAAATTCTCTTTTGAGAATTTTGTGCTCAGACAGTATGGAGATGGGTAGCAGCATAAAATCTTAAAACAAATTTGAACAAATGTTCAAATATTCCCCCAGCACACATTTACAATATTTGCAGCTAGTCATCCATTTCCTACCGAATGCTGTGTTCTGGAAACCAAGCAAAAAACAATAGTAGAGAGGCTAATTAATCATAAATGAGTCTCATACTAGAGGATTTTTTATTAGCCCTAAAAGACCACAGTAACAGCTACACCCTATGTATCCAATAAGAACATGAAATGTTTGTGGATTTTCTGGGCTTTTTTAACTGATTTGCAGTGTTATACTATAGGGAAGACAGAGTGTGACTTTCTCAGAGCCCCCTAACATACATTGACCAAAATCATAAACCTCTGAAGAGGTGTAATTTTGGTAGGCGACATAATTTTCATTTTGTTTCTTGCAAAGTGAATACCATGCAGATACCCTGTATTTTATCAAAATACCAGCAAAAGACAAAAATAGTTATTGATGGGAATAAGGGAATAATTTTGATATTTCCATGTAATGATCTTGGACAGTAGGTTGCTAAGCTATCATGAGCAGATTGAACTGCACAGAATCATAGTCTTGGTATTTAGTGTACTATTAATGTCTAATCATAAAATGATATGGGTTTTTCGAAGAGGTTATAAATGCACATGTGTAGACCTACTAAGAATTCTGTACCGACTTGCAGTTTTTCCGTCCTTGAAGAATTCGTGTGCGTGAGTACCTGAAGTATCTGCACATTTGAAATCTTTATTATGGTATTTAGGTTATTTAGGACAGCAAAAAAGACATGCAGATCATCTCTCTCCTGTGAGAGGAATTTATATGACAATAAGCAGGATGCAGAAGGAAGCCAGCTTGGATTTTCTGCTTGTTTGGGAATTGCTTCAAGAAATAATTCAGTTCAGGAATATTTAGTAGGTAAATGTTAGTCTACCAGAATCAGAATAATGCTGGTCCATATTTTGATTATTAGGAAGGATCAATTTTCACTGTTTTAGGCAGTGCTGTGTTCTTTCCAAGGCACATTTACTGCTATTTCTCCTCTTTTTGGTGTTAAAATAAGGGCTAAACAATTAGGCTGGTGGAATAAGCAAATGAAGGATGGAAACCAGGGGATGAGTCAGGAAAATTGAACAAAAAGATGGCTGAGGAGTTAGTTCCATGTTTTAGATGCTCTTTAGTTGCTCATTTCTCTGTTGATTTGTTTGTTGATTTAAACATTTTTTGACTTTAAATTTTCCAAACGATTTAAGAAGTAAAGTCTGTGGCACAGTGTCAATAGAAGGGTATTACTGGGTAAGTTAAGTTAATTTACATGGAAAAATACTTCCATTTATAGTGCAAATTAGGAAGAATGTAGCTGAAAAAAATTACTGCTGTTAAATCTAATTATAAATGAACTTCAGTAGAAAATTTGTATGCATATTTGGGAAGGATCTCTGGCTTTTGCCTTGGAGTGCTGAATGACGATTAGAATAAAAAGTATTCCTGCAGTTGGGTCAAATATACTATAAAGGGTGTACTGCACAAGCCCCAGGTCTCCACAGTGTGGAACCCTTAAGCATCAACTCATATTAGGACTGAATAATGTTCCTCTGTATGTGGCAAAAATACAGTCAGTCATTTATTCCTCCTGGAAGCATGTGAGCAGAAGCCACCACTAAAGTTATGTGTGTGTGTATATATAGATATATAAACATTGTAGTTGTCTGCTATGATTGAATATATATAATGCTATTTTTTAAATTTAAGACCCCCCTCACTCCTGAACTATTTAGGATTCATTATAGTAGAGTGTGAGGTTTAGCCTATGCAAAATGGTTGCCTCCTGAGTAACAAAGAAGACTTATAAAGAAATAACTGAAGAATAAACTCAGTAAACTATCCATAGCTTGGATCATAAAAGATTTAACCAAAGGCTGGAGCAGAGCTGCCCCAGCTCCTGCACTGTGTGAGTCCCAGCTAAAGTTTGTCGCACAATATCTGGGCTCAGAGTCCAAGTATATGAGTATGGAAGCAATGTTAACTCTCTCGCCTTATCTGAGCTTCTGGAACTAGAATAAAACCATTTTATAGTATTTTACATTATGTAAGGTAATTTACACAGTATTTTACACAATTGACCCTGGACACACTTCTGTCTTGTTTCTTGGATGATCTTGGTGATGATCCCTAGATGCTCTTTGCTTTCCAGTGCCATGATGAAAATGGTAATGTGTGACAGACTAGGTATGAAAGAGTGATCCCTCTGGAGGCAATGGTGTTTTACAATCACAGGAACCACAAAACCCACTTCTGACCATCAGCTTTTAAAGGTGGAATAACTGATTATGTAATTTTAACAAAATGCTTTTTACAAGGCTCAAAAGGTACTGTGCTGACCTCAGATTTTCTTTAATTTCTTTTGACATGGTGGTTCTTGACCCTCTGAATAGTAAAGGCTGGAGCCTCTTCAGGAGAGTAGGACATTCCTTCTTGTCTTACTTTCACACTAGGGAAGTAAATTTCTGTAAATGTGACAAGATTGATAACTCAGATATTAGTATTGGTAATAAGACAGTTAAGGAATGAACTAGAGGGAAGAAAAGGAGCAGTAGATGGCAATAGAGGATGATCTATAACAAGCTGGCTAAAATAAGATGTACTTAAGCTCTAAGCCTTTTCTAGCCTTGATGGTCTTTAAATGTCTCTGTGTCAGCTCTGAAATCAATTGTCCTAGAAGAGGAAGCAGACTCTGGTGACAGTGGGAGTTTGCTGCTGCACACTCAACCAGGGCAGCTCCTTGTCTGCTGACAGCCTGCTTTACATGTGGTTTATAAATGAACCCTCAAAGGCCTGATGTTTGGAAATCCAGTTGAAAATTAATGCTTCATCCAAAACCCTAAACCAGATGGTACTTGGCCAGTACTGCTGTTTGGAGTATTTCAGTGTGTAAATAGCTGGCCAATTTCTTTTGCTGAAGGTCCTCTTCTGATTCAATAAGCTATAATCCTCTTTTTAATGTTTGGACAAATCATTCACCAAAGTCATAGCAGGAGGCTGTAATTAAATGTGCAGTTCGACACAACTTCTAGAATTCATAAAATACCTGGCTGAAGCTAGAGTCTGATACACACCAGAAGCTGTGGGAAACAAAAATGTATTTTCTAGTCTCAGTGACAGGAACTAAATTAGAGCTCAGAAGCCAAACACCTTTTCTGGAAATAGTCTGATACCTGCTGATGCCAGTAATTGCAGCTACTCTGCTAAAATAAGCCAAAATGATCATTGTCACTGGCAATCTGCTCTGAGATAGCAGCTATTGGAAGCAAAGGGCTTGATACCAAGCTAGCATGTGCTGATATCACAATCTGACATGCACAATTTCTCTGGAGTTTTCAAGCAGCTTTCAGACACCTGGCATGCCCTCCCCATGCTATATCTGCAGGAAGCCATTTCCTTGTTCTTTCTGTAATGGGCTACTTCTTTAGGGGTTTGGCTACCATACCATTATTTGGATACCAGTGTTTTGCTCCAAAACATGGTTCTTTGCCAGATCTTTCACTTTAATTGTACATGATTTGTTTTAGTACAGAAAAGCAGAGGGTTGAGCTGCTTTGAGCTGGCAATGTTGATAAAAATCTGGAAGACTTTTTTACCTCATTAAGAAGGTCTTTGGAGACATGTTATTCTTATCTTCAGTTTAACAGTTCAGGCTTTGGATGGTATGTGCACTTAAAAATAAATAACTTTGGAATAATAGAGAAGGCGATGAGATTTTTGGAGACAATGAACGCATTCTACCTCTGCAATAATTTCAGTTTGCTCAAGGAACAAAGGCTAATATAGGTAATACTTGGATTTTTCCAGCAGCATGTCTCATGCTGCAGCATTCCAGGAGGAAAAGAAAAGCCCACAGACAATGCACCAGATGTGCACAACTGTGTGTACAGAGAATAAATCTCCAAGACAGGCTGCAGCAATGTATTTTTCTTCATCCCTTACAATGTGCTTGAGGAGAGTGCCTTTTAGGCAGAACCCTGAGAAGGATGGATATATATCATCCTCAGCCTGAAATGCTTGTGTGGCTGTGTTCACCCTCTGTGAGCTCCTCAGTTGTGCCCGTGCTCAGTCCTGGAGGCAATGCTGGCTGCTTCCTGTGGAGGACATCGCTTTCTCATGCTATTCACGGGATTTCTAAACAACGTAACTTGCTACTGCATACCTGCTTAACTGCAAATAACCCAGTGTTAAATAGTTCTGATCGTTTTTAATGTTGTGTGAGGAGGGAAAGGAGACTTTACAAACACTGCTGGTACGAGGCTCACTTGTCATTGAGGTACCACAGCTGTATCACTTACAACAATTAGGAACTGCAACCATGCTCTGGTGGCAGCCAATAAGATCAGAATAAGACCAGAATAAGTACCTGTTGCCTTGTCCTCTGATTTATTGTTTACTAGCATGATTTTTTAAAAAAAATATTCTAGAGATTATGATCTGTCTAGACATTACTTTATGTTAGGGTTTTTTTTTTTTTTTTTTTTTTTTTTTTTTTTTTTTTTTTTTTTTTTTTCTGTAAAACGGCACAGAGTGAGGAATTTACTCTGGAAGAAACTTCCTAAACATTGACAGAATATGGCACCTTTATACTGACTGCCTTTCATTCTTCAAGACAGGAATACTGTACTGTGTTTTAAAACAAAAAAGAGGAGTCTTTTACATGCCTGTTTTTAAATGTTTAATATGGAATTTGAGTAGTGGTTCACATGTCATTAACTACTCTGAAATATATACTGTTACTCACTATATATTTGTCCTCTCTGATGTTAAAAGCTATGAATATATAAAGCAGCCAAAGTGAATCCTACTTATTGCTCACTTTCACACAAGCAAATCCATAGAGCTCAAGATCTGCTATGAGCAGCTGACAGCTGGTAAAAATAATTCTCAGTTAAGACTGTGTGTGCTTACCTGCCTGCAAAAATTCTGTAAAACTTTATGCTGAATCCTGTGATTCCACAAACATATTTTTCAATAATGAAACAGAAGATGAAATGCTTGAAAGGTATCAGCTCTTGCTGACACAGGTCAGCAAGGGTAAAAAAAACTAGTCTTGAGTCTCCAAGTTGAGTAAAATTCTGAAAAATTTACCTTGCAGTGGGAATCCTGGATGTTTATAAATATAGTGGTGACATTTTTAAGACTGTTGTGAAGTGTTTGCTTCATGTAGAAAGAAGCTATTTTGTGCCCTGATTCTATTCACCTCTCTACCCTTGTCTGTGGTTCAGCTCATGGGGAACCAACAGCCTGTGATCCACCTGCAGGCTGCACTTTTTCCTCATGTAGTTCCTATCCAGCCACAACTTTGCTGCAGTTTTATTTGGTAACATTCGGTTATGCTTTTATTTTGAGAGATGCACTTCAAATTCTGTTCAAATTTTGGCAACAGAAAACCTCCTCATCCAAGTTCCAGCTCTTTATTAATGACTGTTTATGTCATCTCAGGGCTTGCTAGACAAAGAAACTGCAAACACTGCACTGAGCACTGGATTAATCAGTGTATAATCTTATGCAGAATAAGGCCTGGTAGTTATGGCTGTAGTGTTGCCTATGAGTCAAAACACATCAAAGTAATCTTACAATAAAGTGGCCTCAGCCTTTTAAAAAGTGCTTTTATATATGGTTAGGATAATTTGCATCAGAGGATTATATTCCCTCTTTGGGAAAGGTTTGCAGACAGAGCTGGAGGCAGTGGAGGGACTGTGCCAGAGGATGCTTAGACGAGCTGGCCTGAGGGCCAGTTCTTGTTTGTCCCTGGTAAAAGCTTGCACTTTTTAGATTACAACTTCATCCATGTGTCTGGGCAGTGGGGTGGGTAAGCTGTGTGTGGGGTGGCTTGCTTGTAACCTTCTTCCACTTACACTGTTGTATAACCAAGTTAGGCCATGCTGACATCAAACACTTTCAATGGAATGAGATTTGTAGAGATGGTTGATTTAATTCTGGACATATAAATGAGATTTTTATGCATAGAGGGCATATGAAATGCATAGAAATGCATTTCAATCACTAACAATCTCTGAGAGTATGGTTTAGAAAACTCACACGTGCCAGCCAGAGGAAAAGTGAATTTTGTATTAATTTTCATGGAAAACATGATAAGATGGAAATGGAAATCTGCATTGGCCAGCCAGCTTCCAGAGGCATTGTATTTCCTTGCCCTTTAGGAAATGTGTGGGAGAGAAGCATTTTCATGGACCTTATAGCATAGCACTTGGCACTTGTAATTACGATGAAGTGGATAAAGGTATGCCAGCACTTAATGGAGTGACTGTTTCAACCAGCTCTGCTTCTGTATTTGAAGAATTCAGTGGTATCAGGGCAATCCTGGCTGCCTTCAGCCCAGAGAAACTTTTTCCTGGGTGCTCTGTGCTAGGGGGCTTAAACCAGCAAGTAGTGATAGTGCTTTGCCCTCTTGAGCTTCTTAAGGTTTCACGGTTGCAGAGGCAAAGTGACTTACAGCTCTCCTATAGCCTTTAAACATTTTTATGCATATAAAATTTGAAGTGCTGAAGTGCTAAATTGGCTGAGCTCTAAGCCAGTTTACCTCTACATGCATAATAGTTTAAGCAGTCAAACACAGTCAGAGGTTCCTGTTGAGGACAAAGTGCCTGCAGAACTTCTGTGGCAGGCAGATTTCCTGGGCTCTGCTTCACAGCTTGCTGGCCATAACCTGTAGCCTGACATAAATGCAAAGACACTGTGGCTCCATCAGGAGAGATAAAAAAATCTGCTGGTTTGAAGGCTATTGTATGTCTAATTTGTTTTAGAACTCACTTCTCAGTGTGGGTATCTAAATAAGGTTGTGAGTCAGGGGACTGGGCTCCTCACAATTTGTTCTTGAAAAGTTTGGCAATATCGAGCTTACTATGACTTGAAAAAGACGTGTTTTGGACAACTGGAGCTATGGCATAAATTCTTTCAGTCAGTTACCTCAATATTTATTCACTCAGGGTTTAACACAGGGCAGCTTGGCAGCCACAAGTGGAGGAGGAGGAAGATGGGCTTCCTGAGCAGCAGGATGAATACTGGACAAGAGATTTGGAAGCAAAGGATAATATTTCTAAGCTTATTACCATCACCTTCACGATCAACAAGTGCAAATGTGCAGCTAAAGACCAGCTAACAACCGTTTCCTTTCACATGCAGAGAAGAGTCACTCTGTCTGATGGCACTGGCAGTGCAGCTGCTGTAGATTGGTTCAAGTGAGGGGCTTTGATTGTTTGTGAGTTTTGTTTTCTTTTCTTTTTTTTTTTTTAGTTTATACAGAGTGAAATTAAGTAATGAAACGCTAGGTTTGTACAGGTACTTTTCCAACAATGTTCATAAAAATCCTCAGATTTCACCATATGAAAAGCCTTCAAGAGGTCCAGGAAAAACTAAAAAATAAGTAGAGTGACAAGTTGGTTTTTTTTTTTTGTTTTTTTTTTTTTTTTTTTTTTTTTTTTTTTTTTTTTTTTTTTTTTTTTTTTTTTTTTTTTTTTTTTTTTTTTTTTCCCAAGGAAGGAATGGTGAGTCTACAGCTGCTTTTTAAAGTGTATTCTGCTGAATTACAAAACAAGATGAAGCTTATTCAGCTTTCAGACATAAAACTGCATTGTGTGGTTTACTCTATTCTTTGCTGCTATTCTTTCAGGTTTCACATTCAAAATCACAGATGAATTAATTTTTAGGACTGAAATATATACTATGGAATTCCCTTTAAACTCACATGCATTTCATCCTTGGGATCACAAACTCAACCAGGCTGCCACTAGTCCTGTGTCTTTTAATGAGCTCATCCATAACCATTAAATAATTCAACATGCAATAGGAATTTATTAAAAGCTCATCAAGAAATCCAGGTTTAGTTCTGTGTTTTTGCAATAGTTGACTAATATTTCTAAAAAACTAACCCCAGAAACTATCTCCAGTGTCTTTCAGGGATCTAATATATAAAAATAAATTTTGCATTTCTAAAACTGCTATGAATCAACATTTCCATCCACTGGTAAAATATTCAGCTCCTTAAGACAGGTGAATTTCAAAGGACAAGCAGGAGGCCTGTGATGCTGCTCTGGAGCTCCAGGTGTACCACTACCAGGTTTTGAGATCATATGTGGGTCATTCATGGCCCCACTCACCCATTTTCCAACACCTTGGTCACAAATTTTTAGGCAAATGTCAATCAGTATTCATAGCAATACTTTTGCACCACTTCATTTCAAACACGGGTGCTATTCTCAACTTGTCAAAATTCCAGTAAAATAAATGAAGCAGAATGAGGGAAAGTTTTAACACAGCTCAACTTCTTAAGTGTGGTTGACATATTCAGATACAAATGGTGCAAATAAGCAAATGGCCTTTCAGTTTAGAAATACGCTTGCTCTTTTAATTGTGCTAATTTGTTTCCAGCAAATATTGAGAGACATGGCCGATGTCTTTATTATGAGTTAATGGCTAATAAATGAGGAATCTTTCCCAATTTAGTAGTAAAATAATGAATATTGTTGGAAGAAGGGAGAGACAAATGCAAGCACTTCAGAAAAAATATTAATGAAAATTATGATTATTTTTACTGTATGATTTTTACCCCTACTGAAAAATTGCTTCAATTTTTAATAAAATAGTTACAAAAGATGATATCTTATTTTATTTCCTTATTTAGTTAGGTAAAATGCTCAAGATTATTATATTTCAATATTATTACATATTATTTGATTTCTGTGAAACATGGTCTGTCCCTAAATGTGAAGGAAAATAACATCTTCTGAACCAGTAACCTGAATTTGTTACTCCTGTGTGTGAGTAAAAAATAAAGCAGAAGCTTAAATATTTAAGTATTTTAGACTATGTTCTGTATCACATTTTTAAAGCTCTAAATAATGATAGATAAATTTGTTCCTCGCCCTGAAATGTGATTTTTTTAATAGAAAATTATTAATATACTCAAAGGAAAGGCTGTAATGCCTTAGCACATGGCCAAAAGAAAATCAAATGAGTAGGTGTTTTAACAAAGAATAGCATGAATTTCTCCTAATTAAAAAGTCAGATAGCAGACATACCAGATCTTTACAAGTCAGATACTCTTAAACTCCACATCTCCTTTCCACACAAATGCCATTAGAGCTGCAAATGGAGCAAGCACCTGACCTCTGTAATTTCTGTCATGTGACAGAGTAGGAAGTTTGGAATCCCTGATGAGATGGTGTTTCCAAAAGTGATGTCAAAGTAATCCTCCATCCTGCCCCTTAATGCAGTTAATGATATTGAAACTCTGCTGTAATCCAAGTAACTAATTGTTCATCCTCTTCTATGCCAGACTGTTTTGACAGTGAATTCTAAGAAAGGAGACAAAAAAATCTAACCTTCACTGGCAGAAAGAAATCTAACATGAATTAAAATTTGTTAATACTTCTGTGACAGTTTCAGCACTGCTCTTTAGATGATTTACCTTTAAATGAGGTGTAAAACTGTCTCCATTTAGATAAAGCTTGGTTGTGATTATTTCTACTTGCCAGATGGGATTCACCAATCTCTCCTGTCTTTGTATAGAAGATATTAGCAATATATGATGGAGCAAAGCAGGGCTTGCTGCTATTTTATGGGATAAATTTCTTCTAGCTTATGTAGACTACAGTCTCAAACACATTGGTCACCCTGAGAGACATGGTCCTTGTTAAAAAAGAGAAGGATGAATCTATATATGAAATTATATATTTTACTTTGCCCTCCAGAAAAATACTCATAATTAAGAACAGTTGTGACTTAACATACTCTTAATGATAGCATTTTCCAAGGTTTTCCACATTGCCAAAATGACACTGAAAGAGTTAACACTTGTTTCTCAACGAATTTTAAACCCCAACCCTTTTATTTACTGGGAAGATAAAACTAAATTATCAGAGTATTTTCCAGATAATTCTATGTTTCAATCTCATTTGGAGAGGGTAACAATTGTTATGACCTTACAATTAATTTAAATAATGAAGACGGCAGCTGTGGTTTAAATGAAATTGTTTCTAGAAAAAACAAAATGAGGTATTGTGTTTTATCAAATTCAGAAACTATTTAGAATATTCTGATTTCCAGACAGGCATCAAGAACTGGTGTGCAAAGAAGAAATAAGAATGAGTCAGAGTGGGATAGATTTTGGATAAATAAAATGAATGTGGACTTTGGGCCAGAGAAGTTGAAATAAAAGGTAGACAGAGGTTACACACAACTGGAGGCAGCAGTTGATACTAAAACTCTGTCAAGAAAGAAAGGATAAATTAAGATTATCAGAGGGCAGAATTTACAGAGCTGCTCCAGAACACCATTGTTGTGAGCAATGGCATTAAACCAAAACATCCCCTATAGATGTATATCCTTTATTCTCTCTCTCCACACTGTAGATCCCTCATCCCTGCCCTCAGATGTGAATGCTTCTGCCTTCTTGCAATTCCACCACTTGCTCTGTGTTGTCCCTTGCCTCTGCAGCCTCCTCTGCTCTTGTCACCATTTGGGAAAGGCCCTGAGGGTGTTGTTGCTTCCAGGTTGTACCTGTTCTGCTCGGGTGTGAATATTTGCTGGACAGTGTGTGTTTGCTAAGATGCCACCAGTGCAAAGAAAATAGGAAAGTGTTGAAGTTGGGTGGCAAAATTTGTGTTAGATGAGGGACCAATTTGTGCTGCTCTCTCCATTCAGCTCTCTGTGCTCATGGCAGTGTTTCCTTTGAGACTGTGCTCCTCTGGCAGATTTGTTGGAATTGGCTGATGACTTCAGCAGCTAAAGGGGAAAGATACTTTCAGACTTACAGAGAGGCTTACAGGGAAAAGGGCAGGCACATGGTACTTTCACTTCCTTGAGAAGCTTAGGGGAAAGAATAAAACTATTTTAAAGAAATTTTGGTATTCAGCATATGATTTACTGATTTTTCATATCTTGAGGATAGCAGGAGGGCAAAGCCTTGAGTATTCAGAAAGCAGAGCTAGAAATAAATTTTTCCTGGTCTCATCTGTGCCTTTAGAAAAGAAGGTTTAGTGTGTGAGTCCCCAGCTGAGCAGACAAAAACCTGCACACCAGGGTAAAGTCCCTTAGAGCAGACAAAGGTACATAACAGTACATAAAACCTACCCTGCACCAGACAGGCTGAGGACACAGGAGAAAGAGAAGAGAGGGAGAGGAGGAAGCATTTACACAAAGCAGAATACAGATTACTGTAATACATTTACAAAAAACCAAATAATTTTGTAATGGAACCACCAAGTACAGTACAGCAGTAGTCACAGTCCCCCAGGTCTTCCTATACCAGATGAAAATCTAGTAGAGAGTTAATTTTCTTAGTAGATAGTGCAGTGCTGTGCTTTGAATTCAGTATAAGAATAATGTTGATAACATGTTGAAATTTTAGTTGTTGCTGAGCAGTGTTTACACTTAATTAGGGACTTTTCAGTGTGTCATGCTCTGTCCATGAGCAGGTGCACAGGAAGCCAGGAGGGAATGTGGCCAGGACAGGTGACCCAAACTATCCCAAAGGATGCTCCATACCATAGCAGGTCATTCCCAGTATTTCAGCTGGGGGGAATTGGCTGGGAGGGGCCAATTGCTGCCTGGGGATGGGCTGAGCATAGGTGGGGAGAGCAACTGTATTGTGGCTCACTTGTTTTTCACGGGTTTTATTCCTCTTTCTTTCTCCTTCTGATTCCAATTATTATTTCTGTGGTTATTATAATTTACTTCATTTCAGTTATTAAACTGTTCTTATCTCAACCCACAAATTTATTATTTTTTTGTTTCCAGTTTTCCTCCCCATCCTATTGTGGTAAGGGGAATGAGTAAGCAAATGGCTGTGTGGTACTTAGTTGCCTGCTGGGTTTAAACCACAACCATCTTCCTGTTACTCTCAATTCCATAAAATTTCTAATATTTGTCTCCAACCCATCACACCCTTTGCTAGCTTCCTACCAGACCACTGCTGTCTAAAGGGGGAATGCCACCAAGACTCGGGGGAGCACCTAAACTCATGAGGTACTTCATGTAAACTTACTTAGTCTCAGAGCACTGGAAAAAGCCTTAACTCTTTGTCCAGTCTCCCAACAGACTGGAGCATGCCATGTTAATGCCCTTTCCCCAGGTGAGATCTCCTATCCTGGAGAAAAAGCATAACGGCCCTGAAAAAATGGATTAAAAAAATTGCTGGGTGTCAGCTGGCAATTTCTGTGGCAGAATTACATTTACCACAGGGTAGAGTATCTTCTCACCTTAAGAGTAGGGAGATTGGTGAAAACATTTTTTGGGGGCTGTTTGTGTGTGTGCCCATGTGAGGGTTGACATTTCCTATTCATTCTATGTCAGTATATCTGTTTGGATTCCCAGGTATGAATGTCATCCTCTATTAACATAAATACTCATTGTTTGTGTTGGTTCTGACTTATTTTTCTCTCTGCCAAGGTCAGGATTAATACACAGGAAATGTAGATTTCGTGTTTGGACTTGGATGTTTATTATTTCTTATCTATTTACAGACTCTCAAGCCTTGAGCTCTAACTAGCAAGTTAGAGGACAGAGGTAAAATGGCTTACCTCTAAATCTTTCCAAGGTTATTTAAATGCCAGTTATTCAATAATGAGGTGACGCCTAGATTATTTATATTTCCAACCCAACAATGACTACCCAAGGCCCACAATGTGGACCTTTTCCACCCAATTACAGAAAACCACCTAAACTCAGAAGGAAGAAGAAGGACTTAGACAATGCCCAGAATCCTCCATCTTAACTCACATATATCACTACATGCTAAAATCCCAAAATCCAAGTTTCCAGAATTCCAAAAATTGTTCTTTTTGGGATTGTGTATGAAGTTTGAAGGCCTTGATAGTTTTATCCAACTTTCCAAATTTTTACCCTTTTTTTCCTGCAATTATAAAATACTTTGAGAAACATCCTTGGTTCTCTTGAGTTACAAGAAAGGTACAGCTTCACAGCTCTGGTTTAATCCAAGCTGTTGCACCCTTGCCAGTGGCACCATTTCAAAGTCACACAGTTGGACTTTTGAATACTGATGATAGATTTACATAAGCTCTCTAGACAGCAGTTGCCTGTTTTATACTCCAGCTTTCCAAAACAGGTACCTAAATGGTGCTTTCCTTTTGCCTCTGACTAGCAAGGGAGAATGGTAGAGACTAGATCAATAACTTAAAAGATTTGAAGAGCCTATGACTGCTTGCAGAAATAAAAATAACAAGGCATCTCACTAGACTGCTGGAATATTGCTTCCCAGGCCTTAAATCCAGTGCATTTCATTTGCTGTACTGATACTTCCAGCCCTTTTTAGCAGCTGTCCTCTCCTTGGTACTCAGTTTCTCTCTGATAACTGAGAATTCAACATATCAATTTTCTGTTAGAACAGGAGTGCTGGTAAGTTATTGGTTGGATCTTTCTCCACCATTTTCCTTATGGAAGCTTCTCTCCCTAAAAAACCAAATTGTCACCCACTTTGCTCATTTTAGGCTGTACAAAATTAAAAGAGCCCAGTAAGGAAGACAGAATTTAACAAAGCAAACTCTCTTTGTGAAGCACTGAATAATCAAAATAATGTTGTAAAACACAGAGCACAGAAGTCATTCTACAAGCCACAATCTTCTGCTGCTTATATGCTTTTTTAATGACTTCTAAATCCTTTGAACTTTTATTTCCAGCCATCCAGTGTGAGATTAGACACAACTGTCTCTAGGTCTCTGTAAATACCTCTATTTTTGTTGCATAAATAAGTTTTATGTTCTTTTATGGAGTTTATGTGGAATGGCACTCAATGAATTTTCTTGTAGTGCGGAAATGGCCTGTAGGAGTCTTACAGTATTGAATATTTCTTGTTCAGGGTCATTCAGGCTGTCATCCAGGAAGTGGAAACCCATTGACTGAGTGACCTGATAAATATAACCCTGATTTTATAAGATTTCTGATTCTTCTACCAGCCACGTGTCAGTGGAGGTAGAGCGTGAGGACTTACTCTTGTAAACAGAATCCTGGATCCTAGTTATTTATAAACATTTTTTCCCTATCTATTCTTCTCACTTAAATATTTTACTAAAGTTTAAAATTACACTTTGGATAGTGGATTTTTTAGATAAAGAATACAGGAAAAATATGATTAAAATATCATTTAGTGAGGCTTAAGCATCCATAAGACTCCATAACAACTGCATTATTCTAATGCATTGGAGCATACCGTGTTGAAAAAGAAATAAAAAACATATAAACTGAAAAGCAACTGTTCAGAAGACAGAAAAAATATTAGTCCTAGATTTTTTTGCAAACGTAAATACTCCTCCAGAGTTTGAAATAGGACACAAAATAAAAAGAATCTTGTAATTTGCAGGATAGGGCTTTACAGAGGAGTGAGAATGTATGGCAGTTGGTTTTGTGCTAAGTGGTAGGGCAGAGCAGTGAGGAAGGGATCCCTGTTGAGCCCAGCCAGACTCTGTCATTCCCATCTCGTGCTGCAGTGCTGTGCAGTGGATGCCCAGGCTGGCTCTTGGTAACTGCTGTGTGCTCTCAGCAAAGAGCAGAGCTGCTACCCTGGGCCCCACTGTCTGCATTGCCACATCAGTGCAGCTTTCCACCTTGCTGAGAAGCAGAAGTTTTACCTCACCACAGAGACGTCTACACAGCCTCTGCTTTGAGAGAAATGTCCATGTTTGTCTGCATTGTGGAAAACACACTGGAAAATCTGTGTTTATCCAGGAATGGGCTTACTACTGGCTTGATTGCCTGGGAGTCTGGCTCTCAGACAGATCTCATTTTGCTTGAGTCTCATCACAGGAGCCAGCATATTCTGAGTCATGTATCTGGCAGGATGTGAGACCACTTAACAGGAGCTCAAACTGGGACATTTTGGCACTCTGGTGTGATGCTTTGGCTCTAAAACCTGGTAGAGG
>VZSR01000920.1:4544481-4574796 GCA_013398615.1 Brachypodius melanocephalos
TGCCTCTGGGTCCAAGTGACTCTGGACATGCCAAGCACACTATGAAACACAAAGCTACACCAGCTTCTATCCTCTCCTCAAGACGTTCATGCTGCAGAGAGGAAGCACCCCAAGTTTTCTCATTGCCAGCTAGATTCACACAAAAGATAAGACAGTGGCCTGCAGAGGTGGATCAAGAATTTGCTTGTTCTGCTAAAAGCACTGACTACTTTATCCCAGGGAAATTGGACACCACATTGTGAAGCTGAGAAGAAATGGCTTTCAAGTGAAATTTTGACTCAATTGAGGAAGTGCCAGGGTACTGGCAGACTTTGCTTTTACTGCCAATTTAGTATGAATGGTATTCATACCTGTGGGATGGACAAGAAGATAAAACTTGTAAGATAGATAGAAAAATATAAATAGTATGAAACCAGAGACTAGTGCAGTACTCTGTTCTACAGTGGGATATTTCTGGTAAGAACTGAAAGTTCATACCATGGACAGCAACATAAGATAACAGTGATTGTAGACTCTTATCTCAACATCACTCAGAGATGTCATTTGACTTTATTGAAAAAAGGCACAAGGTTCCTGCCTCTTTAAAAATCCAAAATTCTTCCAATCACAGCTATCTTTCAATCTGTCATTCAGATATGCAAGTGCAATTATTTAACCACACAAACATTTTGTGAATGAAACAGTTTAAAGAAGTCATCAACAAAAAATGAACAGAAAAAATACTCAGCAAAAAATCTCTTTTCACCTTCTCCTCTTGATACTTTCACGTTAATGTGTATTTCCTTGCATTGTGTATTTTAGATGTTGGCAAATTCTGTCGGATTTTTGGAACCTGGGGAGAAAAGTCTGCCTAAATCAGAAATAATTGTGCTGTACAAACAATTATCATAACTTCGGAGTAGTTTTGTTGTGTTTTTTATTTATGCAAGCATATGTGTTTGATGCAAAAGTGAATTACCTTGTCGTTTTTTCAATATTTTTAGAGATCTTGTTCAGATTAGTTTATTTTTATTTATTGTGTACCGCCTTAATGGCATAGGAATTTAGCATTTCATGTAAAAACATAGTTTAGACAGCTTATTTGGATTTTGAATCTGCTCTGTCCAGCCTGTGGGCATGCAACATGAATCTAAGTTTGGGAAATCTGACCTATCAAATGCACACATGTGGTACAGATGACCTGCACGTGCAGGAAATGCCACTTGTTGGACTAGAGAACATTTGTAGAGGAAATGCACAAGAGGTAATAAATGACAGATAAATTTGATTTACTGCATTTATTCCGCCTAGAAGTTCTTTCATTTGTTTTGAATGCCCTGAATTCAGTACAAGTCAGGTTTGCATTGCCTGCTGAGATGAACTATGCAAATTCCAACTGTAATTTATATTTTTTAGCTTGGGTGCTGCTGCAGAAATAGGACTCTTCCATCCAGTCTCTGTATGTATTTTGGCATCTATTTATTGCAACTGTCTAACAAAAAGCAAACTTCTTTGTTTTGCAATCACATTGACATACATTAAGGGAAGCACATTTGTGATTTGTCTCTTTTTAATGATCTCATAAAAAAGGATGAGGATGCTCACCGAGTTTTCATGTCAAATTTGATTTAAACTCTGTATGCAAGGTAGAAGACATTAGATGCAAAGTCCATTAGATGTGGCAAAGTCCATTTAGACCAATTCTAGGTGTAGGTGTTGTAGAAATCTGTTTACAGACTTGCTGCTCTAGACCAGGCTCCTGTTACAGACATATGGAGAAGAATTCTAACAGGGATCAGATGTCTAATGCCTACAAGTACCTGTTTCTCTGCACTAGCTCTGCTGCCTTGCTCCATCAGTATTTTCTGTAGCAGCAGAGGATGTTTGTCACATCCCTGGCAAAGAAACTCTGTGCATAAGATGCAGCTTGCATCCTGTGCAAGACATGACTTGCATTCACAACATAAATTTTTTTGTTGTTATCCATTATTATGACAAGAAACTTGGATTTCTGAAGTAATTGAGCCCAAATATTCTCTGTTTCCTCAAGACAACAACAAAAAAGGCGTCTAATCTCTAAATTTAGAAAATGTTAAGATGGAAAATATAGCCAGCTATGAGGAATCAGTTTTGAAGTTAGGACAACCTAGTAAAAAATTGGGAGGCTTTATAAAAAGGTTAAAAAAAGTAGAAACAAACAGTTTTAAAAATAATTTAAGATTTAAAGGTACCAGGCACTATTGAAATCTGATAATGCCAATTTTCTAAATGGCCTTCCATTTTTAAATTTCACACCACTTAAAGTCTTCCCCCTCCCACCCTAAGTATGGAGCATTTATGATTGTGAAATATTACATTCTCTTGGTGGTAAATGTAGTTTGCCATTTATTTGGCAATAATTGCTTATCTTTCTGTTCCACTTTAAGGAGCATCTGAGGACATCAGCTGGCTGTACATTATTCTCCCTCCATCATCTGTATTTGTAGACAAATAAAAGAAGCCTTTGGGAAGAACTAATGGTTTCTTTTAACCTTAAAGTGTGCCCCTTGGGGTAGTATGACCCTTCTCTTTTAAATCCCATGCTTTCTGCTCTGAAATTTTCATGACTACAGTATAGTTCCCACTATATCAGTATGTGTCCCAAATCATTCCATCTGCAGATTGAACATCATGCTCTTCTTCACACCCCAAATTCTCCCTGCTCTTTTGATTTTAAGCTGGAAATCTAATAATATTTTTTTCACTTTTAATCTAGGTGAAGTGCCTCCACTGCAAAAAGACAATAAACCTTTGTGCTAATAGTTTGAACAGTCATTTGTCATCCATGGAGCAATTATGCTCAGAAAGACTTGACAGAATGGACCACTTTCTGCTAATAGTTTCAACACTACTTTAGAGCAGAAACTATCCACAGTCAAGCCCAGCTAATGTGTATGTGTCAAAAATGATGTTTCTGAAGCAAAATCTCAGGTACTTAAGGTATTTCTATTACCTCCCTCAGACATCTGCTTAAGCTGATGAATGAGAAACTGACACTCTTCAGTATAATTATTGTCTGAAACAATATTTGCTGATAGCTGACTGTCCTTAATATTGATTACCTGGAAAGGTCAGAATGATTCCTTGGTATTTTATTAGCTTTATAAATAGAAATGGCAAAGGCAAGACGTGAAAGGTAGCAGTGAGGAGATTCAATAGAATTAAAAGCGTGAAAATGGGAAAGGCAGTGAAGATATCTCAGGAAAAAATATCTGTGCAGAATAGCAAGAAAAATTTCTTGGTTTTATGTGATGTATACACATAATTAAAAGAAGTGTTATGAGGAGCAAGACAGAAAGCCAAGAGAATTGAAAACATGTCACCAAGAATAATCAAGAAAAGGTCACATTTTCACTTAGATTTAGAAAATATCTTAGTTGCATAAGGAAGAGACAAAATGTTATTGAATTGCTGCAGATAGCAGAACCACACAGGTATTTTGAGCTACATGAACTGCCACAGCTATTAAAGTTAAAATGAGAATTTCAGTCATCAGCAGCATTTTATATCCAATAGTCAACAATACTTCAGAAATGGCTTAAGCCTTAAATGAGCCTGTGTCCTGGTTCTGGCCAGGGCAGGGTTGATTCTTGCAGAAGCCAAGACAGGGGGCAAGGCTGGGACACAGGGGTTGTTCTACACCACCTCACATCATTGCCAAGGCAGGGAGAGGGGAGTGTTTTCCCTGGAGAAGGGGTTTCTTTGGTCAGTGACTGTGGCAGAAGGAGTGGTTGGGTGATGCTGGTTCCGAGCAGGGGGGAATGGCCAGAGAAGTGTGGCTGTGGTTGTGTTGGGTCAGACTCTGTTGTGGCCATTTTGCACTTGAATCATTCTCTCTCCCTTGTACAATTTTGTTATTAACAGTGTTCCTGTTACTATTTGTTTTCTTATCTCGTTGCTGTTTCCGGTTAATTTTTTCTTATTTCAGCCTGTGATCGTCACCTTTTGTGCTTCCTGTTCTCCTCTCCAGCCTGACACAGGGGAGAAGGAGGGTGGGTGAGTGGCAGGTTTGGAGAGTCTCAGTGGGAGCCCTAAACTGGGGAGTACCATTCCTAAACCACAGCCTAATAGCTTATCCTGGTTCATATTTTGTTCTCTCATAATTTATACTCTTTCTCAAAGTTGTCACATGCTGCCTAGAAAGCATTGTGTTTTATCCCTAAACAGGAAAATGTCCCATGAGATTTTCTGCTAAATGGCATTGCCGAAGTGCTGAAGACTTTATGCTTAAAGGTGTCTGACTATTGTAATATTCAGATGTAGATGAGAGTTCTTAGCAATACACAAAAAGAGAAATGGTCACTACTAGTTTTGCTGAACCTGTTGCACATCATCACCAGCTGAAGTCCACTGCCACTGACCAATTGCTCCTGTCAGTCAGGGAAGTATACTTGTTCCCTTTGTTGTTTTGTTTTCAGAAGAGGTTGGGCAGGGAAACCCTACTGTGAGGATGCATAGCTGTCCCAGTTTACCTCACAAGCTGAAAGCATTGCCACCTAGGGTATCACTCTGTTATCAATTCTGTTATTAAGATGCACCAAATCCCATCTCATTGTACTGCCACTACGCAAAACTAGGACCTGTTTACCACACAGTGTGTAGATTTCTCATACTATTGCCAATTTTAAAAATGAAAGAAGAGATACTCTGTAAGGTATGAAGAAATAGTTCTGAGAAACCATCTCTCCATGCTAATAAATTGTTTGTGCTGTTAAATTTACATCAAATGACAACGTTGTGGCAAAGAAGCCTAACTGTTGATAGTGTTAGGGGTGTCTTTTGGCATGGTACTCTCCATGGTAGTCTTTTTGCTAACATATAGTCAACATGTCAGAGAGATTCCAGTCCTCTTACACCACTTCTTTCTTTTCTCACTAATCTGGAATGGGAGAGCTGCAAAAAGCGCCAAAACCCAAACTAAAACTCTCCCCCTATCTCACAGTGAGACTCTCTTCTTTAAACTATATCTAAAAAAAATCATTAAAGCTTTCCTTGAGTGAAATGGCACTTGGATTAGGTTGTTAATTTCAGTTTCTGCTGAAGAAATTTTGGCTGACTTAAATTTGGCATTTTTTTTTTACTGGTGGCTTTCTAGATGTTTATAAGCAAGATTTTCCCTAAAATTGCTACAGGAGTGTGTGTGACTTCAGGAAAGCAGTTGCAGAGGTGACAAAAAACTCATGGTCCTGCATTTATGGAAACGAAATGCAGCACCTCTCATCTCACAGCATTCCTTAGATTCCAGAATGCGAATGGGTGCAGGAGATCTGTAACACAAGGTGGATCTTCAGCTGAGAGGTGAAGCAGAGAGACTAAGGTTCTTGCAAGATGTTCTTTTCTGCCCAGCAGCAGGACTTTTTTTTCTTTTCCTTCTTTCAAAGCCCTGCAGCTTCAGTTTTTGAATCCTTTCATGACATGGGGGATCTCAAATGGCACAAATCATCCAAGCATGTCATCTTACATTTGCGTCAGGCTAGGTACTTATTAACAGCCCTCTCAAAATATTATGTTACCATTGCAATTATCTAAGCCCCCTTAACAGATCAGAGTGCAGCCATCTGCTCTGCACTGGGCTAGCCCTGAAGCCTAAGAAAATGTTACAACTCATAGAAACCACAGCTGCTTATTTACTTAATTATATTAAATGTAAAATATTATCTCAGTTCTTTCCCAGACGAAATGAATTCATATTGTTTTCTGGAAAAAATTCAAGATGCTTGTTTCAGACTGTGGAAAGCTGTATTGGTGTTAAATACCAAAAAGACTATCACTGATGAAATTACACTACAATGAAAGTCATACTCCCAATTTGAACACCAGGTGGTTGCTGCAGATTTTTATAATTGTAAAGCCCTTGACTGGGCTTGATTCAACCTTTATATAAATATTTGATAGAACTAGAAATTTACTGAAGGGCATAATGAAAGCTTTAAATTTTCAAACGCATGTGCTTTAGAGAAAATTACTTATATGAATATTTATTTTTGGTGACATTTGGTTTTATATTTGTTTTTGGAGTAAATGACCAGTTCATACGCAGTGTGATATATGTACATGAAAATCAGTAAAATATACACTTAAAAAAGGAAACTGCAAGTAAATTGAAGAATCTTGAGGCAGTGTATTTTCTCAAGTAAATTAACGTAAACCAAAAATTAAATCCTTAGGCACTAAAAGTTTCAAGATACTCTAATGAATTAAAAACAACAGGCAATATATAGCTGGACAGTAAACTCACAAAAAATGTCAAAGCATTTACATTTGGATATTCAAATTCACTGGAGGTAAAGTAAGAACTTTTTGCGGAGAAACTTGAACCCAAATTACAAGAAGTTCAGTACATCAGATGTTTAAAGAGGAGGTATTAATCCTCAGATACTCCAGCCTGTTCCTTTCTATACACTGCTGTTTTCTTGTCCTGAGTCAGACCTTTTGTATAAAGGCAAATCTGGAAATTAAGAGCTGTCATGACACATAACTGGAGAAAGAAAATAAGGCTTCTTTGTCTCAAATATTAGTTATTTACACTGATAACCTCCCAAGGGTGGTTCCTGACCAAAGTGAGAATGATAAACAACAGTCCTAAAATCAAAGCAGTTTTTTTCAATCCCATTCCATTGGTGAATTACTTTTGCTCCTACTGTTTTCCCACTCCTGTCTCTACATTTCCTAACATAACTGTCTTTAGAAATGTTGTGCCTGTTTTGAGTCTGCATCTTGCTGAATGTAGCACTTGCTACATCTGGCAGAGTCAGCGAGCACCTCAATTTTTGACAATGCTTTTTTGTTCAAAATGTGGTTTGACAGGTGTATTGGAGAGGGGCTAAAGCCAAAGGCACAACTGGAGGAGTATAATTTCCCAGCCACCGAGGATAACTACTAATCACAGCCTCTGAAGGAACAGATGGAGTCTGTTTGGTATGAGCTGACAGCCTGACATTAGCTCAGACATGTTGCTTTGACCTGATGAGAGGCCAAAATAAAGAGGACAGTGTTTAGGTGTTACATTTTGTTGAACAAAGGTGTACCTAAGTTCACAGTGCTGTGGGACTCATGGTATTAACTATGCATAGCTCTGCATTTGAACTGTAAACAAACGCTGTTCTGTTTAGCAGAGAGCAAGGTTTGTGACTTTGGAAGCCAGACATGATCTGTGCAAAAGAAACACTGGAATACAGAAGATATTTGAGATGCATTCAAGGATTTAGCTACCCAAAGATGTATCACAGTTTTTCAGAGGTATGCTTTTGCAGGTAGCTACTGCAAAGGCTCTTAGAGAACAGTTGAATTTCCTCTGCTTTGTCAGCAACTCAGTCTAGTTTATTTTACTTGTGATAAAGACTGGTGTGGTCATGGGAAGAGCTTGGCTTTCTTTGTACATCTGTTCCAATTAGGATTCATTGATTAGGACTGTGAGGGTTGTACACGCAGTAATTTCTTATCCACCATAATTTCTAAGTTCTGAGTTTTCTGCTTATAGCAGATATTATTTTTATTATTTTAGACCTCCAGCATACTTTTAGTATCATGCATCATCCAAATTGAAGTCCATTCACAACTCACAATATGATGCACTTATCCTCTCCTGCACAGACAAAATCTCTTATGCTCATGTACAACATTCTCAGCACATCCCTGCTTTGTTGTACTGAGGTATCTAAGAAAACTGTAAACAATTTTAAGGGCAAATTCTTCAGGATTGTGAATCTTTATCCAACAGCAATAGTTTGCTTTCAGCTTAGCCTTATTGCCTCCTTATCAGACAATTTAATAGGCTTGCTATAAATCCTGTATTTGTCTTCATCTTCTCCATCTTTCCCAGCCGAATTAATTCCTGTATGTCTCCATACTTTGTTGAGGCACATAGAGTTTGGATCTGCTGAATTTCCCTGCTCTAGTAAAAATCAGTCCTTACCAGAAAAATTGTCAAATTAGTCTGTAAAAAAATCTCTTTGAAGGTCTGACACCCTGAATTTTATGATTCTCTATGATTTAACAGTCTTTGATTTATTTTCATATAATTTGTCACCTCCTACTTGTCTAGATTTTATTGAGTATTTTACTTTTGTACTATGCAAAGATGACTTTTCTTTGTCTCTTTCTCATCACTTTTCCCCCCCATTTTCTGAGGTGATAAGGTGATAGCCAGAGATTAAGTCTGGCTTTGAACTTTCCACAATAGATTGTAAGAGTAATCACCATTTAATCAGGGAAAGGAGAGTGGAAGCTCTGCAAGTGTGACAGTATCAGTTGAAGCAGAGATTCATATCATTCATATTCATTGATGAACTAAAAACACCATACTCTCCATGCTCACTGCTGCTCTTGCTGGGTATGTCCAGTGTCTAATCTGGATCTGGAAGCTCTGATCCACTGCCCCAGGCAAGCTTCATGCCCTGCAAGTCTCACTGAGAGGTGGAGAGGTCCTCAGGTCCTGGTGGGGATGCAATTTACTGGTGTCACTTTTTGTATAGATATGCTGTCCTTGAGATGTGGGCTCCTGGGCCTTATACAGAGCACAGAGACTTAGATTCACTTGGAAATCCAACCTCACCCTGATATTGAAAATTTAGGATTGAAAAATCTCCAGTGAGACCTATCCAGTTAAGTCGCTCTAGGAATATTTATTGCTTGTAGAGCTTGGCTTCACCTCAAGGTCTAGTCATGCTGTTTTTTGAAGTCAGCAGGAGTTTTCTCTTCATACCGAAATGGAAGAAGCATCTGAGCCGCAAATGCGTGCCAGAAGCCTAGCAGCAAGATTGGAGCCCTTGGGCACCTTTACCATGCAGCCAGGCTTGTAGGGCACCTGGACAGATCAAGAGCTTCAGTATAAACCAGTGTTGGTTTCTGTACCTGACAAGCTAAGTCATTCTTGCTTTTGCAATTCTTAACAGGAGGAGAAGAAAGCTATGTACAAAATGCCACATGATTCAAATATCCTTCCTGGAATATAAATGTACTCCTATCAGAAGAGTTGCTCTTGATCTACACCCATGTGAAAGAGAACTGCATCAGCTCTGAAAATCATTCAGCACAGAAAATATTGATGGGCTTCCTGTTGTCTCACTAGGGTAAAACAGTGCTTTTTAACTTCCACTCCAGGTAACTAAATCCTAGAAATGAGGTCCAAATCATTTTCACCAAGGGAATGTTAACTAAGAAGTACAGGTATCCAGTACATGTAGCAATAAAATAAAATCAAATACTCAAACAAAAATAAAATGCGGTAAAAAATGAAGTAAAAGAAAATAAAATTTAAAAGTTGCATTAGTGTGCAGGCATTCAGTAAAAAACAAAATGAAGTTGTAGAACTACTAATAGAGTCTTCAACATTTCCTTTTGCTAAAAAGCAAAGGAAAACAAACACCAGTAAGATGTTAATCCAACATTATACTTAGTAGTAAAAACTACCCTTCTTCAAACAGCAACAAGAACTGTGCATAGTATCTGTCTTTTTAAAGCTGCATATTAAATGCAGACATAAGCATTTGTAAACATGACATACTGATGGAGCATAAATGCTGTGGCTCCCTGTACAGGGTCCCAGTAATTTGAGAAATGTGCTGCCTGACTGAAAACTTCAATTTTTCTGCCTGATAATTTATTCACTTCCCAAACCCCTGACAATGCTAGGAAACATAAACTTAACTGTTTTCATTGCCTTCATCAAGCAGTGGTAGTGAGACAGCTCATGGTAAATAGGCAGTCTCTGGAAAGTAAAAGTGTCTGGAGTTGGTTTTTCAGTCCAAACACTGCCTACGAATGATTTATTGTACAAAGAGATACAAAACTTAAGCAACACGAGAGGAGAGATTTTCAGTCTTTAAATTATAAAGAAATTATTTATTTCCCTTTTAATGGTCTTACTGTGTTGTCTTAAACTTGGCAACAGAAAGATGTATTATTGCTTGCTCAGAAGAAAATGGGATCTCCTTGGTTTAGCAGAAAACACTTGTATGGTTGTTAACCAAACATGACATAATGAAGAACAATGAGGTGTGTAACTAAACATTCTTCATTGGCCAAACACTAGACTCTGTCAGCCAAACCAAGTGAAGATTAAGCAGGAGAGTCTAAAAGAAGCTACAGTGGACTTTTACACATTGAAAACCTGCTGTAGCATTACCAATATAAAGTAATTTTTTTTCTGGCACTCCAAAGCAGGCATACCTAGAAATTTAGCATGAATTTGCAGCTAAAGTTGAAGAACTTTTTAAATGAACACATGTACACACACATAAAATATGAAACTCACTAGATGTAGTTTAGCACTGGTCATAAGCATATATAAATTGTCGTTCAGCTGTAAAATGGTGTTCAAAAAACCCAGGTCATTCATTTCTAAACCTTTCTTAGGATAAGAACTCTCAAAAGGCAGAAACATGCATGCAGGTAAGAATAAAAGGTGACTGTCATTAAAAAATACTTTTTAAGTGTTGCAAAATCTACTAACCCCTTGCATTTCATGTAATTTCAGCCTTTACCTTCTTTAGCTGTCTTCAGCTAAAGAAACAGTGCTAACATCACTTCTAAAATAAGATTAGGGCAGCCAAATGCTTTGCTGATGATTTGAATGAGTCCAATACGAATCAAATCTTTCCAGAAGCCTCAGCAGACTCAAACCAAACAGAATCTTAGTGCATTTATTTAGTAAAAAGAATCCTTGTATTTTCTCAGGTGTTAAACTTGATCCTTGGTTACTTGCTAAACATTATACAGCACTTTTAGGAGTTGCCTGTTGGACTTTACAACAATCCATAAGCTCCATTAGTCTCCACACACAGAGAACCAGTGCATAGTGATATAACTTAGCCTTTATGGTGGTATGAAATACAATTATCTAGCAAATTTGTGACACTAAGTTCTGAAATTTCCACACCTTTTTCCAACAACTTTGCCAGATTTTGTGAAAACCATCACTTTGGGGTTTATTTTTCTGTTGTTCCTTCACCATTAAGGATACTTGAAAGAGGGACAAGGTGCAAAAAAACAACATATGAAAACATAACAGAACAAGCAACATTAGAAGAGCAGATATATGAAAGGATGGTGTGACTGGTCACAGTTAAATACAAGCTGTTTGGTTTATAGAGCTAACTCAGCCCAGCACATCTGTCCTTATGTTCCCATAAAAACACAGCAGGGCAAAGAACAGTAGCTGTAATAACATCACTTTTTTGTCCCTGCAAGCAAAAGACATCCACAAATGCAAGATGGATTGGCTCTGTCCAGTTCCTGTTGCAGCTGTAATAAAGACATCCTCAAGACCAAGCACTGTGCCTGCTCTGTCATGGCTGTGGGCAAGGGTGCAGGCTGAAATGTAGCCCAGGGAGTGTGTTCCTGCAATTTCCTGCTAGGGCAGGGAGCTGCCAGGGGCAGATGCACAAGGCTGTCCACCAGCTACCCCGGGCACTGGAGCCCTTGTAGGGACAGCTGCAGGTGGGAGGTGGAGCGGGCAGTGCTGCTGGCTGCCCTTGGGACTGCCTTTATCAGAGAGGAAAGGTGAAGGCTCACAGTTATGGCAGCTACAGGGCTGTGATAACAGTCTCCTGAGGAGTGGAGAGCAGGCTGTGGGTAGCTGGATACAGCTGGAAAATGAACACAGCTTACGCAGCGATGATCTCTTGCTTGGGCACTTACACAAAAGAAGAAACCCTGCTAGCAGTGTGTGAAGAGAGGAGGTTTTAATTTTCTCACTCTGGATCTGTATCTGCTGTCCTGCAATGGATTGTTTCCTCCCCAGGGCAGTCAGGACATATGGATCTAACCAGTCCTCACATGCAGATTCTCTCTCCTGTTTCTCCTGTGCTCCAGCAGTGTGGGAGGGACAGGGCAGAGTCCCTCAGCTGGCTCACACCACTGCTGTACACACATTCAAGCACCTGCTCACAGAACTGGTCTTTAAACAACACAGGGAGGCATTTGTTCTGCTTAAATCCAGCTCACCTTATGACCCACAGCTGTGCCCAAGTGAAGGAAGATTTGCTTAGCATGTTTAAAGCAGTGTTTGCACACTGAAAATCTCAACAAAATGTTATGGCTAGCAAGTTCTTGCAACTTTTACCAGCAAACTCTTGTATATCCTGGCAGATGCACCAAAATGACAGCTGGGGTAAACTTGAGAAATGAAAAATAAAAATCATAAATGAATTCTTGATGGCACTACTTAACTGGACAAGATTATCCAAAGATTATCTAGTGGAAGACGGGGATATCTTCTGAGCTTGAAGGTAACCTGGGTTAAGGTGTTTGTGCCTTCTTGTTTTTCTACAAGAAGATGTTTTTCTAAAGGGGCTTGGGGGACTTGTTAAAGGTTTTGATCTGCTTTCACATACCTTGTAAAATATAAAATCTTTCATATATCTCAGACTTCTCCTCCTTTTACTTGCATTTCTAGTAACATTGTTTCTACATTAGTATACCGAATACTCTAGTTTACTTTATCATTGTCAAAGTTAGATCTTGTAAATATATTAAAAAATTGGTGATCAGCACACCCTGACTTCACCAGTGTTTCATGAAAACATGAGGTGGTAAAACCTCCCTCTTGCCTCAATCCAGCCTTGCATTAATTGAACACATTAATTCAGTACAGGTTACCCTGTTAACAAAACTATAGGCTGCCTTGTATGTGTACAGTCCTCTAGTGACTTCTGTCATCAACATACATGTCATGAATAGTATAGAATAATTTGTGCAGAAAAATTAAAAACTACAGCATTCTTGTAACCGAAGGCCAATGACAGCGAAGAAGCAATTTGCATAAGGTAGTAAATAGAGAAGGGTCCAAATAAGCAAGATAAAGATGTCTCCAAAAATGTTTGTTCCAAAGGATCTTCTTGTCTGGCAAAAATCACAGCAATATGCCTCTGATATGCAAAAACCCTGTTCATTCGATATGCATAAGACAATATTCGTTGCCAAGATATTTATACCCCAACAGAATTCCAGTAACAAGATGATGCAAGATGGATATGCAATCCCAGTTCCGAGAGACCAGACTGACAACAAGAAAGAAGAACTACATGAATATGTTAAAAGATAACGTCAACTCCTGCACCCTGCACAGCCCAGAAAAAATATAAGGAACCCCAAGACAGAAGCATTTGTGAGCCACGGGGTTTTGAAGCAAGAGAGAGATTTTACAAGTGGTTCACCCAGCACTGAATGCCGGCACAGTGCTGTTAGACTTTGCTTGTGGCTTTTGCAATTTTATTTTGATTATGAAATAAATTCCTCTTAATTATTAAAATGGTTGATTCATTTATATCAATACACTTCTGAAACAGCAGTCTTTCTTGGGCACTGACCTTCTTATTGCTTACCAAACTTTAAAACAAGCATAACCAGAAAAAAATTGGAATGTTCAAGGCAGCTTCTACATAACACCCCCAATTACTGATCTCTCTTCCCTGTAGGGTCTGGGAGTTGCAACCAACCTGACCACTGACCCTATTTGGGGAAAGAACTCAACTCATTGTTTTTTTTTACCCAGGATTTTTCTGAGTTAAAGCCAGTGCTTTGCTCATTATCTGGTCTTGACAGCTGAATGAGCTAACCCACACTGGAGTGAGTTAAACCTGGCTGACTGCCACATGCCCATCAAGGCCCTCTCAGCCCTCCTGGGCAGCAGGACAGGGTAAGATAAAAAGATTAAAAAGTTCATGGGGAGATTGCTTAACAATTATTGTCATGGGAAAAAGAGATTTTATTTGAGAAAGATTAATTTGATTTATTGCCAATTAAAAATAGGGTAGAATTATGAAAAGCAAAGAGAAAGTAAAATATCTTCCCTCCATGAACCACATTCTTCCCAGACTCAACTCCTTCATTCCTGACTCTTCTACCTTCTCCCATTTGAGCATTTGGATGGGGAATGGGAATTGCAGTCAATCCACTGAGTCTTGTCTTTATTTTTAATACCTCCTCACACTTTTCCCTTGCTCCAGAGTGGGGTCCTTGCCGTGGCATCTACTCCTTATGAACTGCTCCAATGTGGCTCCTTCCCACAGGCTGCAGTTCTTGAAGAATTGCTCCAGAGCGGGTCCTTTTCAAGGGGTGTGGTCCTTCAGGAATGGATTGCTCTAGTGTGGGGCTCCCACAGACCATAGATCCAGAAAATCTGTTCCTGTGTGGGGTCCTCTCCAGAGGCCACAGTTCCTGCCAGGTCTCTGCTGTCCAGGGGCTGCAGCTTCCTTCAGAACTCATCCACCTGCTGCAGCACTGGATCTCCAGGGGCTGCAGGGTGGCACCTGCTGCACCAGGGTCCTCCTCAGGCTGCAGGGGAGCCCCTGCTCTGGCTTCTGGAGCAGCTCCCCTCCTTTCTGATGAGCTCACCTGTGTCCTGTGGTGGGTCCATGGGAACTGCCTGGAACTGTGTATCCAGCACAAGCTAGTCCCTGGTTTTGCCCCACAAAGGCAACACCTGCAGTCCTCCAGCTGCCAAAATCCTGCCAGGTAATCCCAATATGTCTCTGTTCTGAACCCTTGGGAATGAAAGTGAGATGATTAGGAGCCACAATAGTGAGGAGAAACAGGATGCCCAGGAACATCAGTTAATCTGCTCATTAACAGCAAGCCTAGTCTGGAGATGAAGAACAGAACCTTTGAAACACCAGTGAATAAACATCCTAACTGGCTGCCATACTGGAAGTTTTGCTGGACTATTACTTGGCAGCATCATTAGCACAAAAGTATCTCTTGGGAAGCCAAGTAACCTGATCCTTGCCATAGGAAACAGCCTCTACAATGTCTCTGGAAGCTCAGAGGCTTCCATCTGTACCCATAACAGATGCTGAGAAGGCTGAGTGGAAGCCAGAACAAACTTGATATGACTCATATGGCTAATGACAAGATAATCAGGCCTGGAGCTCTTTTTCACTGCTCTGGACTCTGTGTTTATCCAGAAAGTGGTGGGGTTTGGACTTGTCCACCTTCTTCTCCAGACCTTTCGTTAAAAGCTCAGACTGTTTATCGCTAATAATTTCTGTTTTCTCTTTTTTTTCCCCAAATCAAACAGTTAAAAATATATATAAATATATTGTCTCTTATTTTGTAATCGTTTTTTTTTCATGGATCTCTTTCTCCTTGTGCTAAAAGACCTCTTGTTGGCCTGAAGTACTCTAAGGCTCTGGGAGAACCTATCCCTCTACAGCCCAGGTGTTCCTTTTTGCCTTCTTCCTGCTGTCCCCCCACTGATATGGAACCCTCTTTGAGCCACTGGGAAGATTGGTTCAGCTGTGAGGTCTAAAGTTACCTCAGGTCTAAATGTCTGAATTTATACTTTCCAAAGCGTATCCAAGGCACTCCTCAATCCACACAGACACCAGTAGGGTCTGCTGCAGCTGTTGTTGTGGCTTTAGTGGCACAGATGTCTCTGTTTTCAGTTGTGAGCTGTGGCATGTGCTGAAGGAACCTGGTAGCTGGTAGAGCTTGGTGCTGGTGAGCCAAGCAATCAGGCTGATGTAGTGTGGATTAACCTGGCCTCAGCTTCCCTAGGATCCCCATATAGAAAGACACAAACTACACCAGAGCGTGATTCAGAGCAGCTTCATCTTCTGAATGTCCAAAAGTCAATTAATGCAAAACCAGCACACCCTGGCAATTGCCTCTCCTTCTCCATTGACAGCAAATATCACTAATGTCAGTTCTTTTCTACCTTAACCACTGCTTTAATAGGGAGTGGAAAGGTCAGAGTCAGATACAGTAGAGCTTGAGAGCTGAGTAAGGATGAGAAGAGACTTGCAGATAATATACCAAAGTTATGATGGAGGTGTGCATTAGCTGCAGAAAGTCACTAATACCACAAAACAATAACAGCAAAAAAGCCTTGTAGACAGATTTTTTTTTACCCATCTTTGTAAGTTGCTAATTCCCTGGTCACCAGAAAAGAGTAGCAAGGAAAAAGCAGAGAAGAAAGATATATATTCTTATTACCTGGAGTGCATTTTTTCCTGAGCCTTTCCTTTTCTTTTTTTTCCCTTTAGTGGGTCTGAGCAATGGCTGCTGAGCTGCCAGTGGGAGTATTTTATTGCAATCCTGTGTATGTCATCGCCCTGCTGCCAGTGGCATGTATACTCATCAGTCAAACAGAACTATCCAACATGTTTGATTTACTGTCACTGAATCAAATCTATTTGTGGGTTTCCATAACATAAAACATTTTGCTAGAGATTAATTCCCTGATTTGCATGTTGCTCTTGGGAAGTATATCATTACTTTCCTTGATGGATTCATTTTGAAGTCAAGAAAGATGCAACTTGATTTTTTACTCTGTATTCAAGGTGGTGCCTTGCTCTTTGTTATCTGACCTTTATATTAACTCTTCCCCTTGTCAGTCTCAGAGGCATTACTCATATTTGTGTCTGCTAGTGGAAGATGAAGTGATTTTAGCTCGGTCAGGACAGTAAAAAGGGACTCTTAGAACACCTGGTGAATGTACCAGCAAACACCATGTTTCTGATTTTGGAGTTGTTGCCTTTTCTCAAGCTTGCTGCTGTGAACATGCTAGAAAATAAAATTGTATTTGTTCACTAACATCTGTTTCAATTTACACTCCAAGATGAATATCCTTTTGGATAAATACCTACAAAGCTGGTCGCTTGTAAGGATGGTTACATATGGTACAAAGATTGTTAACTTACTATAATGTTTGTAGGAAATTCCAAATATTTTGGACACTGTTTACTGGAGTTTTTGAGACATAAGAAAAATATTTAGTTTTTAAAAAAGAGTTTATAATCTAATCCTCTTTTAATACTCATAACCTATTGCTATCTGGGATGGTTGCCAAAGCAATGATTTATAACTTCTCAATTCAAGCAAGTAAACACTGAATTTAATTTGGCTTGGTAAATCCAACATTCTTGCTTGAGATATTGAAATAATTTAACTGGGTTTCTTGCATTATAAATGTTACAAGGGCTGCTGATTTTTCTCTTGCTTGCGACATTGCGTACCTGATATTCTTCACTCGTATCAGTTTTATCACTTATTGAGGAAACCCCCAGTTTCAATGGGAATGAGAAAATACAGTCACTAAATGGGTCTCAGTGGCTGATTAATCCAGGCAGTACACCATCTGCTTTCAGCACCTTCTCATGTTTTTCATGCTATGAGAATTTTCCCCCAAACAAAATCATCAGAATAAAATAAAGACACTGGAGACTTGACTCAGTCTTCCACAAAAAGTTCCTAAAGGAGTCTAGCCTCATGCTTTACTAGTGCTGCAGGGGGCAAAGATCTTCTGCAGGTCTGGTGTCATCTTTGTCAATGTCATGCAGCAATGTCATATAGCCCAGGACACCTGAATGGCTCTGGGAACCTGTGTTTGGGAAAGTCACCCCCATATATTTACCTAGATTTAGACATCTAAACTATATGTGTCCAGTTGGTGGCTGAATCCAAGCATCAGTAAAAAGTCAAATATTGGTCTCAGGCATTTCCACGTGTCTGTACCTAGAAATGAGGGATATTTGGGAAAGATTCCTAGGTCACTTTTGAGACGCTGTCTGCAAGTGTCTGTTGCTAATATTGTTGAGATACATCATGTGAGAAGGAGTTCCTATCCCAGAGTCATTCTTTAGCAGAAAGAGCTGGAACCCAAGCCTTCATCTTTAGACAGTATTTTTTTAAATGTAACAGTGCATTTGTCAACAATAGTGAAATGAGGTCAGTGTCCACAAGTGCCCTACCTGCTCTTGCATGGTCTTGTAGTTTTCTTCTTATTAATATGGTACAGATAGATTCTGTGTTGGCTGGTACACAGATGTTGCCACTGAAAAGTAGGAATTGGACAGTGTGATTAGTGAAGGCAGAGTCCTTTTATTGATACAGACTTAGCCTCATTTTCTCTGTGTTCCAAGCAGCTGAACAACTTGGACCTTCCACACTGAAAGCTGCTACAGGACAGTGTTTAGCGGCGTGTTTTGAAGCTGTTAATCATGTTTCATGTTTTCACCAGCAAGGTTAATTATACACCTTGTGAGATTAGATGCAAGCTTGCATCCCATCTTTCTTTAGAATGGGAAGAGGCATGTTTGGAGTTTACCTGAGGACAGTTTAACACAAATTCTACTGTGTTCTGTAAACATACTTACATAAATCTGTCTGAAAAAATACCCTAAACTGCATGCATTTCTCAGATTGCATTTCAGATGTGTGCATGGCATCATGTCATTAATCTTTTTCCCAAAGTTAGATCTTAGGGGTTTTTTTTCAGATTTGTGTTGAAAGATACCTTTTTTCATCTATGCATAAAGATCATTTAAGCTCTCATCTACTCCCTTCTGTCCTCATTTGTCTTCTTTGATGAATGTAGCTGGAATGATTCTCTTATTATACCTTGTCTGCTGTTGCAATTACCTAGGATGTTAACTAAGGCAGATTCAGAAGCTGATAGGAATAGCCACTATTCATGATAGTTTAAAGCAAGACTAAAACATAAGTGTTAGAATTTTCAGAGGCAATTTAAGGCTGTCCATTTTTCTGTTTTGATAAATATTTAGGGAGGCTTCTGACACAGGTTTGCCAGAGAATTCACTTTTCAATTCAGTGTACTGCCCTCACCTGAAGGGAATTTTGTCTCATGACAGAACAGTGCATGTAATCCCTTTTGACCTCTGATATACTGAAATGCAATATAAAGCAACTTCATGTGAGCTTATGCTGCTAAAATAGTCATGTGCCTGATATGGATTGGGATGTGTTAAACAATTTTATGATAGAAGAAAAACTCCTGATGAAGTTCAATTGACTTTGTAGGGGGCAAAGGAAAAGAAGAGAAGTAGATTTTAAGGATGTATTCTGGGAAAGTATTAGCTTATATAAAATGCAGAACACAGATAACAAACTTTTCCACATGGGTAAGAGCTAAACTTAATGAATATAGCTAATCAGAAGGATGATGTTTAATAGGAGTGATGTAGATGGATGGAACACATTTGGAAGGTACATAATTTGCTTCGTGCACCTGAGCATACAGAAATTAAATGGCTTAAAACTCCTCAGAGAACAATAGAGGAAGGTATAAGGAAGAGTAAAGCAAGAATGAAGAAATAATTTATGCTTCCTTTTCCCACTGGAAGACAGGCAAGAAAGCTGTCAATGTTCCCTGAAGGAGAGAAGGAAAATGTGAGAGAATAAAGCCAACTTGGGGGTTGGGTTTATGAAGAGAGGGGGAACGATGTTGACTGAGTTTTGATGTTAAAGGCACAGAACTGCTCCAACTGTCCCTGAACTAATAATTACTTCTTTTTTTTTTTTTTTTTTTTTTTTTAAGGAGAAATCTTAGAGTGAATACTAGGCGCTGTGGAAACCAATTAGAGTTTTTTCAATGACTTAAACAGGATGATTTTCCATCAAGCACATATACATTCACGTGTTCCTCCCCAGCTCGCTATTATTCTGTAAAGTTCTTGTTACACATGATGTGTCTCAAACTTTAAGGATCACTCTGAATATTAACTGGTATCAATACCTGGCCAAATCTTCAGATCCTCTGCTACTCTTTGAGTGCCTGACACTGTTCAGGTGAAAGAAGCCCTTACCATTAGGTTGGAACTCAGCCCCATGTTTACTAGTCACTGAAAAAAAAATCCCCATCACCAACAGGGGAAAAATCTTATTAAAAATCACTTTTAAAATTCTCACTGAGTTCTGTGCGAAATGAGTACAGCTTGTGGAGAGTGAAGACAGAAAAACATTCCCTGAGTGGAGTTTACTGGCTCACCATTTTCTAGACTAAACTTCTCCCCACTCTCCCTTGCTGCCCCTCTATATTTACCCCTCTGGAAAACATATATGGTTTAAAAATTACTGGTGTTGTTATGCAAAAAACCCAACAAACTATGCAAGGTGTGGCAAAGGACATTGAAAGGACAAATGGAAATATCCCTGCATGTTGTGCATCTTTTTTACATTCCTTGGAAACAGCATACCACATATTGCACTTCAAAGAAAGGCAGGGGAGAAGCCAAAGGAGTCTCCTCCCTCTGAAGTCTTTGAAAGACTGAAAACTGTTTTCAAAAGAGAGAAATGTGATTCTTCAAAACCAGATTTTGGGGTCCAGATTCTGATCACAGTTTTATTAGTGTGTATGGATGGATATATATTGACACAGGCAGTAGAAAATCTCTATAATCTCCAGTGTAACTAAGATCATATTCTATATGAACTTATTCTGGAGCAGGCTGTGGATAATTTCAAAGTCAATTCAAAAAGCACGTAATTATTCTCTACTGAGATTAGTTCTCCCTTCAGCCATCAACAGAGACTCAAGCAAATCTCATGGCTGGGACAAAATTTTAGAGTAGCAATGCCATTGTACACCAAATGATCAGGATTGCTGGTAGTCTACAGCCCTGTAATACATGGTGTTCATTCTGAGTTAATGAAATTGAATAAAAAGTATTAATATGTTTGAAAATATCAGTTTGTTTGTTGATGTTAATTTCTTTCCTAAAACTTCATGCTGCTGAGTGGTTAAAAACTCTAAATCTGTTGGACTAACATGGAATTGTCAAAATATTCAGTATCAATGTACACATGTTTGTGTAACAGATATTGAGCAGTATCACAGTGTGGTTTTATGGAATACTTTTAGCTTTGGCTAATCGATTTCATAAGAGGCTTGTGACCTGTCTTGGGCTCCAGGGACAGTTTTTCAAATGAGTTCTGGCATAAAACATCACAGATGGGAATACAGAGTTGCCAAAGAGTTTGATCAGGTTAAAATGAAAGGGGAAGGAAAGGCAGTACAATTTTTCATTAGAATCTATCTATACTTAGCTATGTAACTTAAGCTACTAGGAGCCTCACTTGAGCCATGGTCAGAGATGAGGAAAAGGGGGTGTTTAGGGTGACTCAGGACTCCTGTGTGTTAAGGTCTTACCAACATTTTTCAGATACATTCTGAAGCTGTCTACTTCTCTCCATACATGTAGCATTGGGAAATGGAGGCTATTAATTGATGAATATAAGGTATATTATTTTTTAGACCTTTGCAAAAATCCTGTTAATTTCTATTTTATACCTGTAGGGTTGTATCTTAGAATTTATTTATTTTTGGTGCTTTTGTCACAAAAATAGCAGCCTACACAGAAATGAATTTGAGGCAGAGATTGATTTTGACTTCAAAGCCCAAACTGATTTACCTCTTGTGAAATCAAAAGCCAGCTCATTCCTTTTTTCCTGTTCCTCCATGCCCTATAGAGGAGGTGAAGTGAGTGAGTAGCTGTGAGTGCTCGGTTCCTGGATGGGATCAACCCACCCCAATGGTCCAAAGAGGACTGGAGGGGCAGAAGTGAAGATTGGTGTGAGGTTCTCTTCTTCATAAATACAACACAAAATAGAAACTTCAGAATTGAAATAGCTTTCAATATTCTATCCACCCAACCTGAAGAAAAAATTTTGAATGTTGTATCACTGAATGACATGATTCTGTCTCTGCAGAGATGTCACCCCCAAATTCACTTGTGATTGAAAGATTCAAAGAAATGAGTGCTATGGAGAACTTGGAAGACAGCTATAACTTTTTATGAATGGATATCGTATATCTAATTTTTTATAATTGTTATACTAGCAGGGCATTTATCTGGGAGGTTGTGTTTTAGTTTCATGTACTACCATCTCGTGGCTTTCCAAAGATGACACTGCAAGGTGCTCTTTGTGAAAGTTCCCAGCTTGCAATCTCTAAAAATCTGCTGATTCCAGGTGGAACACAAGTCTTTGGAATAGATAAATAGGCTCTGAACTCTTGACTTTGATGGGAAGATACTGGGAGCCATTCAGTTGCTTTGTAGCAGGAGTCTGTCTCTTGAGTAGCAACTCAGACTTTTGAATGGAGAGCTTCTACCTGTATAATATCATAGAGATCTTTCTGAAGCAACAAATAAACAATTTTTTCCTGTGTATAAATATGTGGCTTTAAATGTCTTCAAGGGCATGGCTTGTTTGCAGGCAACACACACTGAGGGATTTATAACACACGCTACATACCCAAAGTGTTTGTATTCACCTGTCATCCTCTGCTGCTGTTATAATAGAAGATAACTGAGTTCAGCATGATTTGGAGAGAGAGAAACAGCAGAAAGGCAGCTTGCTTCATTGAGCCTGGGGTACAATGTGCATTTCAACCAAATGCTTTACAGGCCATAGCAAAGCAGATGACAAGCAGGTCTGGTTCACCTCCAATTATTTCTCATATATTGTTGCATGCTTTTTCCCATCAGTAGAAATAATAAAGATAATAATAAATAATCAGTAGAAATAAAGAGCCTTTATAATCCCACAGACATTAGTCTGGTTTCTTCTGATAAGATCAAATACCAAAGGAAAGCAAGCTGTGCCTGCCAGAGGGAGAAAGCAGCGATGGATTCCAACATTTTTTATGCAGTCCTCAATGTACACAAGGTCCTGCTGCTCTGAACAAAGCCAAAGGCAAACATCAGGTGGCAACACCTTCTCTCAGTGAAATTCCAGGCACTGTGCAAGCCAGTGAATTCTATTTATTTTTTTTAGGAAGCATGCCCTGCTCCCTGGTCAGCATTTCTAACTTACCCTGGATCCTTGCTGTGCTGTTGGTGGCTGCTTTCTGTGCTCACTGCACTGAGTAACCAGGGCTCAGCATCTTCTTTTTCACCACTTTCCCAATATAGGTTTTCTGCCCACCACATTTAATACTGCAGGCTCATTTTGAATGTGCCAGAATTGCTGTGTGATGTTTCCCATTATTTTTTTCTTTTCCACAGAGGGAAGGGATGGTTTCTCATAAACCATCAGTGGTGTTCTGCATAAGCATTCTGCATAACAACAGCTACAGGAGGGCAAGAACAAAGGAAAAAGTTGGTCTAAATTCAGATAATTCTCCATATAGTATCATGTTAGGCTGTATAGTCATTTAAGAAGAGCAGTTATCTGGACTATTTGCCTTTGTAAATACTCTGTATTAGTCAGCAGATGGCATTCATTGTACATTAACTATTCTACCAATATCACCACAACTACTTTAAAGCACAAAGCATATGGTTTCCTCAAAGAGGCACATTATTTCCTCATTTGCAGTTCAGTGTTAATTGCAAACTATTTAGTGACAAACAAAGAAGGTAATTTTTCATCTCCATTTACTTCAAGTAACAGATTAAATAGAGTCTACCATTGTGCAAAATGTAAATAAGATCCCTGACACTAAAAGGGTATCCAGGGTATACAAGCTAATGGAAGGTCACACATTGGCTTTTGGCAGGAAACTCCACAGCACTGCTGAAACATTTTGGATAAGACTAATTGAGAGGTTCCAGCAAAGTGCCAAAAGGGGAAAATGTCTTTTTTCTCCCCTCAACATTAATTCAGATGGCAAAAAACGCACTTAAAATGGCTTCAAAAGAAATTTTTGCATTTTCATTGTTAATGCAAATAGTTAATGCCACACTGGAATGGTGATATCACACCCCAACCTCACAAAAATGCTGATAATCTGCACAGACTGCCCTTTCAGTATCTCTGGGGAGGAGTCTGGCTGTTCCACACAACCCTGATGCACACGTTGTTCTCTGGCATGCCTTGAACCTATGCTCATACCCATCTGCCTAGATGGCATCATGCCTGCTGCTCATAAGGTGTCATATCAGTTTTGATAGTGCATAAGTGCCAATTAAAGATTGCTTTGCAGCTAGAGTGTAGAATGTGAAAAGTGTCATTTTCCTTTACAAGGGGAATGTCCTAGTATAAAATAACCATAAAATGAAACTCACGTTCCTCAGCTCTTTTGATTACAGTTACTAATAGAATTTTGGAGACACAAAAAGCAAAATTAGCACAACAGGAAATTTGCAAAATTCTCATCTGTTTTTACTCATTTAATGAATGGATTTATGATACTTTATGGTTTTATTTCTCAAAGATGTCCTTTAATACAGAAATAATTTTACAAGTGATAATTTGATAGAGTAATACTAATTGTTAAGGACACGCACACACCTGTACATATACATGTGCTTACACACGCAATTTATTTTCCTTTTTTCCCAACCCTTGATATTTCATTGTGGAAATTCTAGTTTTAAATAGTCATGAGCAAATTGAGTATGTTCCTGATGACAAGTCTTGAGACTGTACATTCTTTCAACCCATTCACCAAATTCTTCACTCATGGAAAAGATTTTACTCAGACAGCCATTACCAGGAATGTATTCATTTCAGGTAGGAGGATATGTATTTCAACAAGTTTTCCTCATCCTCATTTTTCTTCTTCTAACTGTTGTTTGTGATCTTCCTCAGACAGAATTATAGATGTACCTGCTTAACAGAGGATAAACTCATCTACTTTTTCATTTACCACATCTGACAGAGAAGTCTGAAGTACAATAGGGTTTATTTATTGCATGCTGTAATCCACTATTAGGTGTCTCAGTGTAACAATGAGGAGATAAAGCACTGTCCTAAATGGTAACACCTATCACACATGTCAGTAACCCATATCCACAGGGATGTCACTACAACGTCTAGATGCCAAATACCCTGGGTTCTGGCGTGATGTTCTCAGCATGCACAGGAGCCAGTTGGCAGTGCATTTGGGAGTCAAGCTTCATGAGCTTGGATGCCACACAGGCGCTTTCTTTACTTTCACAAAATTATTTCACAATGCAAAAAGACCATGGTATTTCATAGGAGAGTTCCTTCCTGCCCACATTTCTCCATCCTAGCAGGAGAAGGTTCTTCTCCTTCACATAGAGGAAAGAGGTGAAGGAGCTCACATGAGCCCAGGGAGGCACAAATGACAATGGTTATATTAATGATTTTCTCTAATGACCTAGATATTTGACATCTGGGCAAAAGTCACCAAATCAGTTGGTGTTTTTTTAGAAATTGGCAATACTTCAAGGGGTAGCATAGTTAGTAGCTATTCTTGTTCTATACTTCAAAAGAATTTTGCTAATGTGCATACGAAACTTCTAATCCATAATTGCAGGAAATGTTTTTGCACTGAGCAAAACACAGAAACATTTCAACAGGTATATGTCTAAAAGGGTCTTTCTTAACATATAGGAGGCAATCTCAGATCTCTGATGATGACTTGTGCTATTTTTCTGAACCAAAATAGGAAATGATTTTTATCTGAATACACCTGACACCCATGATATATGTACCGCATGGTACTGACATATCCCAGGAGAGGATATATAGAGTATTTCAGGTCACCTACTAAAATGTATTTCAGAGCTGTCTAGTGAGTCATGGAAACTCAGTCAGTATGATCACCAGTTGTTGATGTTCCCCATCACAAACAGTAATTACAGCTGTTGGTGCTGTGACTGGTTGGAAAATGCCATCCGTGGTAGGGACATCCGTGTTGTCCTTGGGTAATGCCACTGTGTGCTTATTTATGCAAAGCTTCTTGTTCTGGCCTAAGCCTGCAGATCCAGGTTTGTCCTTTCTTTATTGTCATTATACATTTGCAATGATTATCTCTGGAAGTCAATTCCTCCCACAGAGGCCATAAGGTGAGATGTGTCTTTATGGTCTGTAATTACAGGGGATAGGAAATGGAACAAATAAAGCCACAAGCATGAATGGCTATCAGTTGAGACAGGGGAATTTTTGTCTCCAAAACCAGTTTTAAGCTCTGCAGGTTCCAAGAACATAAGTTATGACAGAAACAGAAAAGAGCCATCTGGTCCAATTTGTCTGCATATTTGTGCTGCTCTGAATCCCAGGTCTTAGTTTGTTCTCCAAATTCCTTATTTTCCTTTTCTTCCACAGATATAATTTGATATTTGTCACAAACTGAACAACCATTTGCTTTCATTGTTTTCCTGGGTCATTTTGAATTTTTTTGTCTGACCTCTGTGCTGCATTCTCCTCTAATGTGTTCCACATGTGTTTTGCTTTTGGTTCCTATTTTTTAGTTAGCATTCTGCAAAAATTTTAGCATATTACTGGTGAAAATTACCTTAATACATATTATTGCTTACTCTAGCCTAAGATTTTACAAACTTTTGTGATGTGATCTTTCAGCCCAATCTATTTTCTGTAACCATAACTCAAACACCTTTTTTGGAACTGCACAATTTATTTGGTTATATTCTTTTTATTCCAGCTTCCTGTTATTGTATTATAAAGATCAGTACTGTCACTTATATTCAGAAAGATCACCTCTGAAATGAAGCTAGGAATATCTCAATATTACCAGATAACAATGTATTTACAGCTACACAGTCTCCCTTTCACTCACATTCCTCTCATTAACTTGACACAAAATCCATTGTTTCAGAAGTTCTGGATACAAGCCTGGCTCTGGCGCTATGATAGAAATGTCAGAAATTCAGAACCTTTGAATTTCTGAAGCAATTGGATTCCAGAAATACATACTTGAAGGACGTCAGAGTACAAAAATCTGAATGTTATGGGAATATTTACTTTAATAAGATAAGGTGATGAGTGGTAGAATCACAGAATATTCTGAGTTGGAAGGATCGAGTCCAACTCCTGGCCCTATACAGGACACTCCAAGCATCACACATGTGACCAAGAGCATTATTCAAACACTTCATGAGCTCTGTCAGGCTTGGTGCTGTGACCACTGCCCCGAGCAACCTGTTCCAGTTTCCAACCACCCTCTGGGTGAAGAACCTTTTCCTGATATCCAATCTAAACCTCTCCCACCACAGACTAGACATCAGTTCCTGCGCCTCCTCTTCCCCTGATGAGGAAGTTGTAACTGCAATGTGGTCTCCCCTCAGTCTTCTCCAAGCTGAACAGACCAAGTGACCTCAACTGCTCTTCACACAGTTTCCCCTCAAGGCCCTTCACTGTCTTTGTTGCCCTCCTATGGACATTCTTTAACAGCTTAATATTTTCCTTACATGGTGGTGCCCAAAACTGCCAACAATATTCAAAGTGAGGCTGCCCCAGTGCAGAGCAGAGCTAGACAATCCTCTCCCAGGTGTGGCAGTGGTATTATTCTATTGATTGGGCTGGAAAGTCATCCACCTTTAGAAAAACAATCATCACTCGAGTAGGACGTGTTGAACTTTAGAAAAGTGCCACAAAGACTGGAGGCTTTTCTTAATTCTGGTGTTGAGCAAAGGATTTTGATGATATGTGGATGAACACCTTTAGCCAAGAGGGGACGGAATTTAGGTAGCATCATCAACATTTCCAATTTATTTGAGTTTTAAATTGAGAGCTTTCTTCTGTATCCTCATGTTTACTAAAAGTTTAAAGAACAACAAATTCATTAGAGGATGGATGTAACTCTGACCAACTTGGTAGTTAAGACATTACGTGGAAAGATGGAATACCAAGATTTGTTCCAGCTGCACCAGAAGCTGAGTGGTTCAGTGATTCCCTTTCCTCCTCTATGTCTCAGTTTTCCAATCTGTAGAAACAAAACACGTACCACCTTTTATTGTTGCTGTCTAGTCTTCTCTTCTCTATATGTGAACAACCTTAGGAGCAGTCTCTTGACTAAAGGTGCTGTTTAAGTGTTGTGAGGATTTTGTCCTGCCTGAGGGAAGACATCCACAGTGTTTATTAATAAAATCCTCCCATAAATTGCTCTGATTTTGGACTGCTTGAGCATTCAGTGAGAGACATGTCACATGTTTTTAACATCATTAGCAGACTTTACAGTGTACAAAAAGTACTGTGAGTGGCCAGTCCAGATGAAGTTTACACAGCAGGGCTGAGGTGAGCTGCCTGTTTCCTCAGGTTCTGGAGTTTCTTTTGATGCTTTGGAAGAGATCGTTCTGCATCCTATCAGTTTTCTCTACACAAGTATAACAAAGCTGTAGATAATTCCTTCGAGTCACACACATTCAGGGCAGAAGAAAACAAATTTGTTCTGATTTGATTTGGTTAATTTCTCCAGTAATATTGCCTTTATATGTGAAATTTCTTTTTGTAAAAGCAAAAATGAGGCTGCAAAAATGTCTTTAAAAGAAGAGCACAGGCAATTTCACCACTTATTGTGCTAATGAGCCTCTACAGTCAACCCACTGAATGTTTTCTGCAAGAGGCCAGCAACATCAATATTAGAATAAAACACACTGACCTATTTCACTACAAAAGAGTGAGTAAAGTGTAATTTATCATTTGGAGACTTTTCTATATAGAGGGAGTTGAAGTTATTTTTTCAGTGGAAATTCACCATGACAATAATGCAATTACTTATGTGATCTGCTATAAAAGAAAAATGCTCTTGATGGCAGCAGAATTCTAGTCATAGGCATGTTACTCATGTCAGCACTCCAATTAACTATTTTATGCCATGTCTCTGCAGAATGTAGGATGCTGAACAAGCCTCAGCAAGCTAAATCTCAGCTGTGAGATTTCTTGCACTGTTCGTTTTTATTTTTTAATTTTTTTTAATTAAGAAAACTCATTGAGAACTAAAAAGTAATGGAACTGGATGAAATCACATCAAAATCTTGTTACTTCAAGCACGGTGAATATGACAGCCTTTAGTGGAACTGATTTTTTTTTCTGTCACTCTGGACACTCATATGAATTTCAACTAATCAGTCTCAATGAAATGAGTGGAATGATATGTTATAAAAAATTAATTTGTGCTCTTGTTTATGTGAACAAAGTAGGTAGAAGAAGAGTAAGTTTCATATGAGTTCCCCTCAGAAAGAAAGATGTACTTTTTTTTTTCTTTTGGATTCCTCTTAAAATTTTTTCTTTCTGTATATTTCCAGTTCTCTGCTGTGAAACAAGAACTCATTTCTTATTAAATTCATATTGAAGAGATTGTATAGATACATAAAGTCAGATAAAGACAATTAAGAAGTCAGATCCAGTATGAAAACAAGCTAATAGTAACATTTTTAGAAGTACTTCTCAGAAAAAAAAAGTCAGTGAGAATAAAAAGAAATTGTGTTCATTCATTCTAAAGGTGTCTCTGGCCAGAGAAAAAACTTATTCAGACCACAGAGGTTTAGGAGTAAACCTGAAGAGCCAAAAGTAAGTGGCAATTTAAAATGAAATGTTTTTCAGTATCACTTAACTCACTCCTCATTCTCAAGCATCCTGCTATTTGTAATTTATTATTCTTTATAGTACGTAACTACAGGCTGAAAAGCTCTCTTCCTTCTGCTCTACAGATAAGTAATTGAAACCAAGCACTTGGAAAGTCCTGGTTACATCAAGTGGTGTCAGAGGAAAATAAACTCTAGGACGATCTTGCAGAGAAGAAAAATTGATATATTTCAAATAATACTTTCAGTAAACTGAGAAAGACCCCGGAATAAATAACTAATAGATAACTGTGGTCTGAAAAACTGAAATTAACTTAGTGAAGGCTGGATGTGTCAAACATACTCTACACCATTCTTTTTGCAGGGGCATAAGCATCCTAGAGTTACTGTCAGTCAAAACCTGTCTTTTAAAGGGAAAGTTATATGCATGGCCTATGGACAGAGGGAAGTGTCCCTGGTAGTTTTGGAGAGGCATATGCAGGAAAAGAAAGCTGAAGGAGTGTGAAAACTGTAGGTAGAGTCCAAGAGCAGACATGGGCACAGGTGCCTCCTCATGGTACTCACACTCCCTCTCATCAGAATGATGTCCCCATGGATGATTTCTTGGTTTGTTTTATTCTTTTTATCTCACAATCAACTATGGGCCAAACTTCTCAAGCTGTTCCACGTTAGAAGGCTCAGGGCTGTGTGCTACTGTCCTGGTTTAGGGCAAATTTGGGAGAAAACCCCTGAATGGGGTCCCTCTGAGGAGCAAACCCAAATGGCCCCTCCCCCCAGCCGGTCCAGGAAAAGAACTTCCTTGGAGAAAAGTGGAAAAAACTATTTATTTAACAAACAAAGTGCCCACTAGCATAAAGAATGAATAATATGAAACAATAAGACCCCTTGTTCTGGAGTTAGATGGCAAACTGAGAAAGTCCTCGCTGTGGGTGTAGCTCAACTCAGTCAGGCCTCTATTCGTCCCTCCAGAGGTCCAGACCCCGGTGGACACAGGGGCAAGCTCCCCGGTGCTCCTCTGGGTTTTTCAGTCCAGAGCAGGTTTAAACAGTCCCAAGAGAAAGGAAAAAAAAACAGTCCAGGAAGCTTCTTTGCCTCAGCTAGCTAAACTAACTAAAAGAGCAAAAGGATCTCCATCCAGCCGCTGTCCATGTCTGCCACGAACGCCACCATCCCAAGAAGGAAAGAAAAATGCAGAGGAGTGAACACTGTCCTCCAAAACAAACTTGGCGCTTCTTCCTTCCCTGCTTTGCTCTCAGAACCAGACTTAAAGGTACAGCAATGTTGCGGTTTATAATCATGGATTTATAAATGGTTCATTCCT
>VZSR01000920.1:4574896-4591359 GCA_013398615.1 Brachypodius melanocephalos
AAAAAATCACTGTAGTAAATTCCCTCAGGGTTGTCCCAAATATAAGGATGTTGTAGAAAATAATCTTTGCTGAAAAGCAAGGAGGAGAACAGTGTTGGAAAAAGAAAAGAAAATCCTATGTGGCTATGGTACGTGATCACCTATGAACTAAGAATTCACTAGCCGTGCTACTGACCATGGCAATGAATTGAGGTGTATTAAAACAGTTAGCTTTTGTAAAACTTCCTTATTTGAAAGGAGGTGGAGAGCTAAAATGACCCTGATTGCAGGGAAGGAATTCTTGGGTAGACCTTGCTTCTGACTCTGCTGTGGCTGTTCCATATGTCACCATTTCTTTTTCCAGCAGTAGCACTAGAAATCCATGATTTCCAAGATCCTAGTACAGACAATGGCCTTTAGCAATAGGCCTGTTCCTTACTGCCATTTATAGATCCATGCTGTTGGACATGAGGACTGCAATTATTTTTTGTCAAATGAACAACAATACCCATCTGGGCTGTGATGGAAGACATGCTTCCTTCAGATAACACGATAGTGTCTATATCATTGTATACCCTTAAATAACTATCCCTTGCTGAAGCAAAATTAATTTTTATACTTTTTTTTTTTCCCCAGAAGTATCATGTCTACTTTTCTGAGCAAACAGATTTTGCTTTAATTTCTGTCACTTAGTGAATATTTAAATTTTTTTTTCCTTCCAAGCTGACACATGGAGTCATTTCACTTCCATACACTATATGATTTCTTTTCATGAGGAAATGGGATGAAAAATTATTATGTAAATTGCCTGTCCCACTTGTGTGTAAATAATCAAACCAGATTTGCAATCTTCTTCTACTCCCACCATACGCAGGTTTTTTTGCTCTTTTTTTGTTGGTGTTATCAAAATATGCTATATACCCACATATTCATTTTTCTTCTTTTTATTTATTGATATCACATATAATTTCTTGACTAAAAGTTTCTGAATTGTCACAGCATAATAAAAGACCTCAACAATATATTGTTCAACGAGCTTGGCATTTTATCTTAAAGTATGTCTGGTGAAGCAAATCCTCTGACTTCTATCTGATTTTAGCTAAGGCATCAACAAATACCTCTTAAACACTCCTGCCTTTCATTTATCTTTCCTAGGTCAGCAGCCTTTACTGTGTTGGGTGTCCTCACAATTAATTGCACTACATTGCTGAAGATTTAAGATGCCTAGAGAAGTGTCACTGGGTGAATCTATTTGGTGTCCTTGTGAGCGTTTGCTGCTGGACTGGCAGGAGAGGGTCAGGAGAGGCTGTGGCTCTGTGTGTCTCTCTACCATAGCTGAGCTGGTACTTAGCTTTGTGGGACAACTAGCTTCAAATGCAATTTGAGACTTTGAGAGACAAGTTGCAATATCCTGGATTCTGAAAGCTTTTGTCACAATCAGAGGTGTTAGCATGACCAAGATACAACCTGATTTCTCTGCCTGGGACAGAAAGCCTTGTGAATGTCCTGTTGGGTTCTATAACCCAGATCATCCCCTGAATGCAACTCTTATGGTTCAGTGATTGCAGAGAACTGGAGCTGTCAGATACCTCTGCTTTTTCAGCTACAACACTCTGGCAGCCTGACCTCTTACTGCAGTCCTAAAAACTAAAGCACAAACTCCTCCTCTGGTCTTCTACCTCATGGAGTGTAGCCTCTTGTGTCTGGCTTTTCTGTGGCCAGCATTGCTTTACTCTTAACTCTCTGCCTCAATGTTGTCCAAAGGTTGACATTCTTGCCTGTTACAGAGCTGTTTGTATCTCTCACCAGTCTTGCATAAACAAGCTTAATATATTTTCTTTCTTTAATCTCTACTTCAAATATTTAGAATCAATCTGATTTTTTTATCCTGTCTGATAAACAGCTGATGGATGGTTGTAGTGTTCCTTTTGTCTTCCTTCTCTGACTCCTTAGTGCTTCTAATCTTATTCCTGTTTACACAGTGTGTATCCTTCTCTAACAAGCTGTAGTTCTCCTCATGTAACTCCTCCCAGTAACTCACTTTTTCCAGGGGGCATATGTTATTTTAAGAACTGTGCAGTGTCACTTTACGGATTCCTCTCATGCTTTTGACACAGCTTTGAAGTTTTAACTTTCATTGGGGCGACACAGTGTCTGCTTTGCAGATGGAGTGGTAAGGCACTGTAAAAGGATGGGGCTGCCATTGAGTCAAGACTCTGGATTTTACACCATGTGTGCACGTCCTGGTTTTGGCCAAGGCCTACATTAATTTTTCCTCTCATATGGCCATGAGGAGACAGGGCTTGGACTCACGTGGTCATGGCCAAGGCTCAAATATTATTCCGTACCATAGAACATCAATATATAAACTGGGAGAAAACATCAGCAGCCTCCAATGACTGCTCAGGGATGGGCTGACTAGACATTGGTCAGCAGCTGCTGAACAGTTGTATTATGCATCCCTTATTTCTCTTGGATTTTATTCTTTGTTTTTCCTTTTCATTCTATTTATTATTATAAAATTTATAATTGGCATTGTTGCCATTATTATAATATATGTATATTTCTTATTTTTATAACATTTTTTATTTCAACCTATGAGTTTTAGCTTTTTATTTGCTACTCTCCTCACCTGGAGTACTTCCACAGCAAGAGAATCAGCCCTGATACATCAGGAGTGACACCTGAAGACATGGGTACTGAAGGTAATTTCCATGAAGACCTTAATTCAAACAAAAGACAGGTGAAATCTCTGAGGGATCCTGGTAGAAATTAATTGCTTTGTAGCTCTGCAGTATTTTTAGGAGATGCAGCAGAAAAAGCTGTGTTGAAGAAGTTCTCCTTGAACTCTTGTTCTATCTGTTTGGTGATTTCAAAGAGGATAAAGCTGGAAACAAGATCAACAGCCATGAGAGCCTGAGTAATATGGAAATGACTGGAAAGGCTTTATTAGAGTTAGATTTTGGAGACCAAAGCAGTTCATTGTGGAGTCCTCTAGCCCACAGAGGAGAGATCTGATCCTGGGTGAGTGGTTATGTACACCACAAGTGGGAACTATAAATATACTTTGTTCACAGCTAATCAGTTCAGAGAGATGTGTGTGGTACAAAGGTTTGGTCCAATTAACACAGTCTGTTGACTTTCTATATAGAGGATTTAGCAAGGACTGTGATTAAGCTCAGAAATACATGCCCCTTGAATGATTTCTCTGCCTCAGAAGAAAAAAGGCACAGGTGAACTTTTTTTAATGGAGGAGGACAAATAGATTAAAGCAAGCTCTACTGCGCCTTTGAGGTGTACACAAGAAACAGAAGCATTAGAGCTGGTCATTGTTGTATCCAAATTATATTTTAAATTACTCTGCGTATAGATGCATTCTTTATTTCACAACACATTTTATATACCTGTGTTCCTGTATGGAAATATGATTAATTTTTTTTGTGTTTACTGCTAAGGGACATATTATGATGTCTATACCAGCAAGAGGAAGAAAGTGCATATCCATCAGTTTTGCTTAGAATTATTATTCTAATAAATAATCATGTTAATAATTCTGGAATAATTTCAGCTCCCTGTATCTTAAGAGTCCTTCAGTTATAAATGGAAGTCTAATATTATATGGAGCCTGCTATGTTACTTTGTAATGTGTAACATTTGTTTTGAAAATCTATAGTTTCATAGGATACAGAGAAGTACTTGCACATTAAACTCATGGTATCAAGGATATATGTTTCTGTCTCAAAGGGACAGAGTCACACAGGAGTTTCATAGCTAAGGCAGTACATTTTTTCTCTTTCTAGAAATTTTGGAGCGAAATAGTGTTGAGACTGTGGGGGAAGTGTTGGGTGAGGAGAAACAAAGCTGTAGACCTGTAAAGACTGGAGAAGCCTGGTGACCTTTATGAAGTGTGCCTCTGTGGAATCTCTCTTCTTGAAGGAAGCAAAATGTTCCAAATTTGTAAGCAGATTTCCATGATGTGAACAGTACCATCTTAACTGCAGACTCAGAACTTGAGGGAAATTCACCCCAGGCTTCTGGGAAATGACTAAAGCATATTTCCTTTGGGGAAAGTCAGTTTATGAGACTGATTACTTCTGAAAGGTCAGCATAGTTTATCTAGCCTTGTTACAAATGCATGTCCATCTCAAAACTCGTGATGTGTAGTATGTTATCAGGTATCCCAATGACACAGCCGATGATGTAGTTCCACACCTATCAGTTTTTCAGGGTTATCCTTAATTATGCCAATGAAAGCAAAAGTTCTTGGATCTCTATGTCTATTTGAAAAACTATTTGGTCGATTTTCTCATTGTTCTTTCATCATTTACTGTCAGAAGCCTGAAAAGTAAGTGTATAGATGATTATTAGATACATTTGAGAAATCTTTTTATTTTACACGGGATGGGCCCTAAGTACAGAATCATGATGTTTTTCTGATGAGCTGAGATGCAATTCTGTTTTAAGGACAAAGATAAGTATGTCCTCAAAATCACAAGTTCCTGGGTGTCTGTAGAGACAGGGTTTATTATTGATCAGACATGAAGTGTACCTTAGTACCTAACAACATTCCTCATATTTCTTAGGGAAACCTATTTGCAAACGTAAATGTTCTGTCAGTGATAACTGACGCTGGGGAATATGTCAGCAAAACTTAATTTGTTTACTCTATGTAATTTGTTTGTTAATGCACTGTGTACAAACGGAGCAGAATCTCAGCATATACATTTTCATTATTCAGATTTATTTGTTGAATTGTGTTGTTGACAGGGCTTGCTGCTACTTTATGATTAACTCATTAAACAAATTTTTTACTCAGTGTTCTCAAAATAAGTTGTTCTGCTTCAACACAAAAACCACATTGACTGGTTGTTCCTTCAGTTTCTGAGTACCATATTTAAGCTCAAGATCCATATGGAGACTCCTCAGCACATAAATGTGAAGCAGTTCATGGAATTTACCTGCAGTATAACTTTTGGATTTTATTATTGTTAGCATACCTGTTTTCTAAAATGTCCTTTAAAAAATCTTAAATGTCATTGCGTAGTCACGGTAAGGTTGCATAAAAATTCTGAAAGCCTTTTTATGGAGAAAATTTGCAATCAACACTCCAAAACCCACTCATAAATAGCAAGACAAGAAGAAATAGTTTGGCAGTTTCAGTTGCATGGGATGGTATTCTAAGTGTCAAGTTGTTGCTGAGAAAGAAGGAAGTGTAGATGTGCTACACTGGGAACTTTTCTCTCGGGCTTTATGACTATAAAAAGAGATCCAGAATATTATTTGTTAAATCTGATAATGAAAATCCTCATGAATTATTTACCCTACTAGCTGCTTTATGAAAAATAACTAGATGTTAATTTTAAACTTTTAGGAATTAGAATATGAAGTGTATAGTTGTCCTTTTAAAATAAATAAATAAAAATAATTTGTGGTTCCAGTGTTGGGATCAAATCCCATGGAATCCATCCTTGTTTTCCTCTACAAAACCTTAGCTATAAATAATTCTGTCTATGTTTTCCCATCATATGCTATGTCAGAATATTGCTTAATGTAAAATTAATATGTATTTTTTATTGTAAAATTTAAAGACTAATGTATTTTCAGCGCAATAATAGAAAAAAGAGCTGATAGAATCAGGAGTAATTTGGGTTGAGAGGGAAGCCTAATTCAACTCATTGTACAAGACCGGGCCTGATTTTAGAGTATGTCCAAGGATGTAATTTAAATCCCCTCTGTGTATACCTGTTTCAGTGTTCTGCCACCCTTGCTATTGAGACCTTTTTTCTCTTACAGAGATTCTGTTTGTGGGGCAATTTGTGTCAGTTGTCTCTTGTCCTTTGCCTGCACACTTTCAAAGAACCTGGCTTTACATCTTCTGTACTTTGTCTTTAGTTTCTTCCTTACTCTGCTCTTCCCGAGTGGACAAACCCAGCTCTCCCATCTCTCCTGGCATGCCATGCACTCCACACCATACCAGTGAACTGCCACTGGCTCATTCCAATCTGTCCATATCTCTCTTAAACTGAGGAGGCCAGAACAGGACAGAGCACCCCATGTGTGCTTCACCAGGGTTGGGAAGACAGGAGTGTCACCTCCCTCAGTCTGCCATCTGTACTTTTGACAGCACAACTCAGGATGGGGTTTGCTTTCTTTGCTCTCTGCAAAGCTGCTTTACAGTCAGTCACCTAACAGTCTGTACCAGTTCTTGAGTTAGTCCTCTGAGATGCAGAACTTGACATTTCCTGTGGTTGAGCCTGATAAATTTCCTGTAAATGCATTTCCTTTGACTTACAAAGTCCTTCTCAACACAAAACCTGCTGGTTTGGTATTATGCGCACTCCTCCAGTTTGATATTGTCCATAAACTTTCTCAGGATGCATTGCATCTTACCATTCAGGACATTTATAAACACAAAACCCGGTGTTGGCTTCAGTATAATTCCTCTTCCTGAGTATTACTGGGAATTTTCCACTGCTTGGCCATTGAACCCCTGATTACAGCCTTTTCATTTTGGTAATCTGGCAATAATTTTCTGCACACCTAACTGTCCACCCATCAAAGTTTTGTTTCCTATTGGTAACAGGATCTTTTGGGAATTTGCATGGAAAGCCTTGCTACATTTAAGGTAAATGACCTCAACTGTGGTACTCTTGTTCACAAATCCAGGAATTTCTTTGTAGAAAATAATGACATCATGCATAGATGGAAAATCAGCCTTTCTATGTCTTTTGCCATTTGGTCCCTGGTCCCATTAAACAGGGGTCCCATACTCTCTGTAATTTAATTTTGTTGGTGACATATGTATAGAAGCCCTGGCTGTTGCCCTTCACATCCCTTGCTAGTTTCAGATCCAGCTGAGATATGTCTCTCCTAAATCTTCTCCTTGGGTTAAAACATAATCTCTACATTCCTGCCAGGAGTCCTGTCCTTGTCCACACTCCTGAATACTTCTTTTTCTGAATTAATTTTCAAGTGCCTTTTCATCCATGCTCTCCTTTGACCACCCTTCCTTAGCTTTCTGCACATTGTAGCTGTTCATCTGTGTGCCTTGCGGATGTTGTTCTTGACCAGCTCTTCTGTGCCACTGTCCTTCAGAGCTGCCTCGCAAGGGATCCTGCCTCAAACTAATCTATACTGTCCTGACACAAGGGATGCTGCTCAGTCATGATCACCAGAGCTTTTAAAGAGAAGCTTGGTTCACTTTTGCAGTGTGTTTATAGGGCTTGACCCAGCCCATTTGGACTTGATCTCACCCCAGGGGTCTGAGCCAAAAAAAAAAGTTATCATCATATCTAACAGAAACACTGAAGTTTCTGGCCCTGAAGAAATAAAGATGCCTACACTGATTTAATTGAAAATTAGTTTGTTTCTACACAGTTGGCTGAATATAGCTCTAAAATGTCTTCATTTAGACAGTGTGTTATGCTAATAAAAACATTCGACTCAAAGACGAATTTCAACAAAACTGCAAATTCAGCAAAATTAACCAAATTCAGAGATCTGAGAGTGAGCACATATCATCATGATGCATAAGTAGGAAGGAATAAACCAGCCCAGATGCAATCTGAAGAAGAAGAAATATGAAATACTGAAAAATCTTTCTTCACTTACACTTGGCAACTTCTACCTACAAGATGAGTGTTGGCCTCAAATTGCCTGTTATCTCAAAGCATCTCAAACTCCCTGTTAATTTCTTTGATTATACAAAGTCATTCTGGGTAGCTATCAATGGAAAATGAAACAGATTAGATCATTGGAACATTTGGAAGACTACAGAATTTTAAAATTGTCCTGGTTTTGTACAAGATAGAGTTAATTTTCTTCTTCATAGCTATTACAGTGCTGTGGGTTTGTTTTTTTTTTTTTTTTAATTTTTTTTTTTAATTTGGTATGAGAATAATACTGTTGACACACGTATTTCAGCTTTGCAATGCAGTGTTCATATTAAGTCAAGGCTACTTTGATGTCTCATGCTCTGCTATTAAGGAAGTGCACAAGAATCTGTGAGGGATTAGAGTCAGGATGTCTGAACCAGACTTGCCCAAGGGATATTTCACACCACACAATGTCATGCCCATTGTATAAACTGGGGAGAGTTTGGTAGGAAGGGCTGATTGTTTTTTGGGTACTGGCTGAGCATCAGTCAGTGGGTGGTGAGCAATCGCATTGTGCATCACTTGTCTTTTTTGTGTTTTATTTATCTGTGTTTTCCCTTCTCTTGTTAAGAGTATAGAAATTTGGCAAAAAATACCCCCCCCCTGAAAATTTAGCACACCATTTTATTTAAAATTCTTATTCTCAGAGACTGGATGACAGTGAGGAAGTTGCCCAAAGGAGCTCTGGACCCCCCACCCCTGGAAGTGTTTAAGGCCAAGTGGGATGAGATTTTGGCAACCTGATCTAGAGGAAGATGTCCCTGCCCATGACAGGGTGTCCTGAATGATTTTTAAAGTCCCTTCCAACTCAAATATTTCTATATTTCTATGCTTATTATTAGATTTTATTTTATTTCCATTATTAAAGTGTTCTTATCCTTTTCTTCTGATTCCCATCCTTATACCACTGGGTGTGGGTGAACGGCTACATGGCACTTGCTTCCAGCTGAAGCTAAGCCAGGATAAAGACCTAAGAAGAAAAAGTCTAATTCTTCTTCCTAAGAATTAGGAATTCCTAATCTTATTCTTCTTCCTAAATTCCACCTTTCATAGAACAGAAAGAAAAACTGGTGCATATCCATCCATCCATCCATCCCTCCACCCATTCTTTTTCTATTCTTAAACCAAAACCCTTGAGTGCTTCCAGAAAAGAAGAAACCTTAAGAAACCTTTGTGTCTTTGTTCTCTGGAAATGCAAGTGGCTGCTTTACTTGTCATTTGTTAATAAAGTGCACTGGTCTGCAAACCCACAAGATTAAACTGGAGGGTCCAAAAAGTAGCGAGGAGCATCTTGGCTGTTTGTATTGGCACCTGAAGGAACTCCACCATTTCCACTCTGGAAACCAAGAGACTGTGAAGACAAGGTAAAGAGATGAAGTTTATATTTACAGTGAATAGTGTGAAATTTATGATGCCTTTACTACTGTTTACTGCTTAATTTGCAGGGGTTGTGAGGAAAAAGCGTGCTGGATATATAAACTACTCAATGAAGAATCTGATCAAGTGAAATTCTGACACACATGTAAATCAGCTCAGTTCTTTTATGCCTTTTCCCTTTATTTTTATAATATTCCTCAGTAGGATAAGAAATATTTTCATTAGACAATAGTAATTTTCATTCTTTCTCTTGCCAGGGACTTTGTACTATATATTTACCTTTTATTATCTTAGTCATGCTAACTTTACTATTCCCCTGGACATTTGTTCTGTGTGTTTTTATATACTTTTAATTGAGTAGCATAATATATTTATAATTTTTTCAGACATCCAAATTTCTTCTGAGTCGTTATTAAGAATGAGAACACAGATTGTATGACTTTTTTTGCTCAGCTTTCAACATCTACTGAAAATGCAGCAGAGAAGCTAAATCTTTTATGTCTAATATTATTATGTGTTGTTAATCCATCTTTCTTTCTGAATTGATGACTTTGTATGTGCCCATCTGATCCATGCTGCTGTGAAAGGCATTATGGCATATATGATATAGCATATAATATCTAAATTTAATAGTATATACAGCATAACATATAGCTTTAGACTGATGTTTGTCTCCAACAAAAAACCTCCAACAAAAACAGAACCAAACCAACAACTTTAAGACTATTTTTCATAGTATCTGAATTCAGAAAGAGTCTGGAAGATTACCTTGTATGACATAAGATTACCTTGTATGTACTTATATATAAGAATCTTCTTACACTATTAAGAAGTGTCTTAAAATCAATGTGTTTGAAAAACAAGTCAGAAGGATGCTCAGAAGGCTATTAACTTTTCCCTGGGAATTTTAAGGTCTTCTTCAGAAGTATACAAACTATTTTTGTATCTAGAAGATAAAGAGGATGTAAATAAAGATAGTGCTTATAATATAATTATGTATATAAAATATATACCGAAATAATATGTATAATATATAAAAATTATATATACAATTATAATAAAGAAGTTATTATTGTAATTCATACTGATAACCTAGAATTGGTTAATTCTCAACTACCGAGTGATAATCACAAGTCGAACACATCATTAAAATGAGGGCTGTTAGTAAAACAGGTGTGATTTTGTACCTGATTTCATTTGTTTGTATATTTTGATAATGACTCATAATTAATTTAGTCAAATGGATAATATATTGTTAAATTCTGCAATGATTTATATAGAGTTATAGAGATAACAAATGACACCTTGTCATTATATTGACATTGAAGACTGAAAATAATTACCTCCACTGACATTACAGTGTAGTATACACACAGGTATATTGAAATGGATTTGAAAAGTGCCTGAAAGCTCAGATCATTACCTTGTAAAGAGTGCTGTAAAATCTCATCTCCCCAGAAGGAAAGACCAATGTGGGCTCCCAAAAAGTTGAATATCCAGAGATTTACATTTATAAAGGAGGCAAATACTTCCAACATTGGCAGTTGAGAGGCTAAATGTTGCCCAGGTTCTTTTTCACATGAACATATCAGACATATCATACCTGGCAAAGTCTTCACAAACTTAAAGCTCCTTTCCTCTGAGAAACCCATCAAATTGATAATTGACAGAGTTATGTATTGGGAATTTTATATTTTATTTTATTATCTCTTTGGTATAAGTTAGCTCATTTTTTCCTTAGAACAGTTCTAGAATGATGGATGTTGAGCACTTTTGACAGTGCTCAACATTTTAATATATACTATTAAATTTAGATGTCATATATGATATCATTTCACCTTCTTAAATGTACATCTACAGTTTTTTCACCTTGCTGTTGATCTTATGTCATACAATGTAATATTTCAGACTCTTTCTGAATTAATGAATTCAAATACTATGAAAAATGTTCTTAAAGTAGTTGGTTTGGTTTGTTTTTGTTTTGGTTGGGTTTTTTTTGTTGGAGACAAACATCAGTCTAAAGCTGTATGTTATGCAATATATGCTATTAAATTTAGATGTCATATACGATATAACTTCACCTTCTTAAACAAACATCCACAGTTTTTCCACCTTACTGGACATGTGCTCACATCAGCAGCATTGAGAAAAGACCTGGCTTCATGTCCCAGCCAGCAGAGGAGCCCCAGGCCCTGCAGCCCCCCAAGGCTGCCAGGCTGCAGCAGTGACACAGCCCCGTGGGTGAAGAGCTGCTGAGCTGAGCTGGCTTTGTGGGTTTGTGCTGGCTCAGTTATCTCCTCTCTCTAGTGCTGTGACCTCTGTGTCTGTAGCATGAAGGTGAGTAAACTGAGAGGGTGCAGGTTTTGACAGAGGAGGGAGTGCTTCTAAATGTTGCAAGGTGCACAAAATGAATTAATCTGTTTTGACTCTATTATACAACCTCATTTCAAATGTGACAATACTACATAATTGCTTTTCTTTCCCTTTTTCTGCTGCCATTCTTATTTTGTGTTCTACTTTCTACAGCATCTTCCCAAGGTTAATTTGTCAATTATAAATAAGAATTAAAGAGACAAAACATAGAATGAACATTTCACTGATAGTGTCTGATCGTTTTCCCTTTGTACTGAAACACCTCATCTCTGTTCTCTGAGCATTTTTTTCTTAGAGTTGCAAACCCTGGGCAGGGAAGGGAAATGTTATTTTATGTGTATGATGACAACAGAGGAATGAGAATGGGAGATTGCTATCACCAATTAGACAGTTAAGGAAAAGAAATTTTTATAGTAATTTCAGACCAAAGACAGAACAAATATGCAGCTGGTGCAGAGTGTATGATGGACTGGAAAGGATTATCTCAAGTGTGTTAGATGGCAGGCACCTATGGACTGGGAGGACAGTTGAGAAGCTAAATGCTGCCCAGGTTCTCCTTTCACATAAACATATCAGACATATCATACCTGGCAAAGTCTTCACATCGTCACAAACTTAAAGCTCTTTTTCCTCTGAGAAATCCACCAAATTTATAATTGACAGAGTAATGCATTGGGGGTTTTATATTTATTTTATTTTATTCTATTTTGTTTTATTATCTTATTGGTAAAAGTTAGCTCAGTTTTTTTCCTTAGAACAGTTCTAGCATGATGGATGTTGAGCACTTTTGACAAGAAGATATTCAAACAAACTTGGAGCTTGGTGTCATTGCATGTATGTAAAAAAGTAGTAGTTTCATAACCTGAATCTCTGTAAATGACTGTGTCAACAAGATGTACATAATTCTCCAGTTTATAATGGTCCAGTTTTGGAAAGTGGATCAAATTTCTAGTTCCCTCACATAATATATTTTCTTGTAATATTGTTATTTTCCCTTAGGATGGTAGGCTAGTTTGTTTTCTTTCAAAGTAGATATGGAGAAAAAAGAAACAATCCAACTAAAAAAGCTTTGGCTTATTGTTTTTAACATTTCCTTCTCTGGTGAAAAAATAGACTGTAGCTGTCTATAGAGACTGATGTGATGAAAAACCTCTGATTTGCAGGTCTTGAGGTAAATTTGATGAACAAATACCTGTGGGAGAATACGATGCATTAAAATTTTAAATTTTGCCTTTTCTGCAATTCAAGTTTCATTTGTCTGTTGAGTTTATATGAGCCTTATATGTTCCTCATTAGGGAAAAAAAAGTACAGAAAAGGCTTGCAGTGAAAAAAATCTGCCACATTTCAGAGATATTTGTATGACTATGTTGGGATGCATGGAAGGAGGCAGGAAAGCAATGATTATGATCAGATATGATCTTTTGCCTCCCTGTGCACTTCCTGCAGCTCTGTTTTAATAAAATTATTTGTTAAGAATTTGAGAGGGCAGACCTGGTTTATTTTGTGCATTACAATCAAGATTAGCAAGTGCAGAAAAAGAGTATCTAAATAAAAGGTTTGGGTTTAGGTATTTTTGTTCATTTTTTTTTTTATTTCATGCACTTCAGCATTTTTCCTCTTTGAATCACTGATTTTCCAGTTTTAGATTGGGAAATGGCTTATAAATACATGATAGTCACAGACAGAGTAATTAAAATCTTTGTAACATGTTAACTTTTTCCTGAAATTATTATCAATTTGAATGAGTCATTAGACATGACAAAAGAGAATGTTCTTTCTAAGAAAGTCTCAGAAACTGTAAGACATTGTTTAAAAATGGGATCAGAAAACATCTGGTTCAAATGAAATGCAAAAACATCTCAAATACTCTTCTTATAAGCTGCATACAGTAGTTGTCTCCCAGTCATCTTTTTTTCTCTGACTTTCCTTTAGCCAATTTCACCCAGCTACTCAGGAAACATCTGGAAACATCTCTCTTACGAGGAAAGACTGAAGGAGCTGGGCCTGTTCAGCCCTTAGAAGAAATGACTGAGAGGGAAATTCATCACTGCCTATAAGTATTTGAAGGGAGGGTATTGAGAGGATGGAGCCTTTTGCAGGCTTCTCTTGGTGGTGTCAAGCAATAGGGAAAGAACCAATGGGCAGAAACTGATGCACAGGGAGCTCCACCCGAACATGGAAGAACTTCTCCACTGTGCAGGTGACTGGTCAGATTGCCCAGAGAGGCTGTGAACACTGAAGATGTTTAAAAACCATCTGGACACAATCCTGTGCTGTGTGCTCTGGGATGGTCCTGCTTGAGCAGGGAGATGGGACCAGATGACCCCACAGTGGGCACTCCCAAGCTGACCCCATTCTGTGGTTCTGTAATTCAGTGAAGACACGGTGGCCTCCTGATGGAATCTTGCATGGGGTCAGACGTGATAAACCCCACAAAGGTCCATCACCTCTGAGGGGCCGGCCCTTGTAGAGGAATGGCTTAAATTAATTTTGCGAGATGGTTCTTCAAGTGTGTTTTGTAAAATTAAAGTTTTAGTAAAAAACAAAATTAACAAACAGTACAGAAGCAAAAGCCAAGCACAGGTATTAGAGAAGCCTCTGACACCCTGCTAAAAGACCTTAAAAAAGCACTTGAGCTCCTTTGTGCACCTTCATCAATACTTACTGTTTTAGGAGGGCAACCTGACCCACTGCCAATAGAAGCAGCTATAGGTTCTGAGAAACATTTCTAAAGCCCAGGCAGTGCCCCTGTGCTGGCATTTGGCCAATTATGACAAAGGAAAAACATTTTTGGTATAAAATCAGGAGTGAAACTGAAACCTCTTTTCCTTATTTGGAAACACCTGCTCTGGTGTGGGCTTGCATTACTACAGACTCCACTCTCTGAAGCATGAAGGAACAGACTTTATCCTGTTCCTGGTTTCTGATTTAGCAACATGCTCTTCATCACTGCACAATAAACAGCCTGCCAATACACTCAGGGAATCCAGTTCAGCTCTTATGTGTTGTTTAATTCTACTACTTGTATTAGTGAGGCTGGAGCTGGTATTGTCAAGTGTACATTGCACATCACAGATGTCCTCAACTTTTCATTTGCTCTTATTTTCTCATTCTGCTTCTTTAGTTTATGTACTTTTCACTCCTCATAGTTCATCCTCAATTCAGCAACTCTATGACACTAGTAGGTATCTTGGTTAACAACATGGAAAAAACAAATTATTTTTCTATTTCTAAATTTTAAATTTTTATTTTAATTGTAGGTACACCTAAATGCTTAGTTTTCAAAAGCAACCAAAAAGTTAAAATCAAGGAAATGTCATCCTTCTCCTGAGTCACAAAGATGTGCAATATGTCACAATGCTATTGTGGCTTAAGTGCCATACAATGCTGTCCTAACTGCTTTGCTGATGGAGCCCTGTGCTTTCCCTCACTATATATAGCTTATTTTTCTTTCTGAGCTTTATTTCCTTTGATTGCTTTTCCACTGCAGTTAAAAATGAGTGGAATGCTATTGCTTGCTGGCATTTACTGATTTTGGTGTGAGTTTTGGTAAGTACCTGCATCTGCAATGAATTGAAAATGAAGGGATTTAGGTTGAGACCCTAAACCCTTTAGTTCAATTCGTTCGTGTTGCTCTTCTGTCTGACCTTTGGCAAATCTCCCTGAATGCACTGCATAAAAGATGAAATGCAGTGAGGACTGCAGAAATTTGCTGTTATAGAACTGATAAACCACAGGGTTTAATAATAGCAATATATAGCAAAAAAAATAGATTAATAAAAAAGGAAAAATATTAGGAAAAGAATATTAGAGCAGGTAAATCTCTTTGTAACTTAAGTAAAATACAGCAGGATCCTCAATATTTTGCTCCATGCAAGGGAGTTTCACAGGTTATGAGGAACTAGTGTAGGACACTACTCAACAGGCTTTAATGGTAAAGGTGCAAAACAATCCCTGAGCTGTCTCTGGTGGATAATAAAAACTATAAAAGCAGCATTAACTCTGATCTCCACCTCCTGCAGAAAATGGAAGAATGAGATCCTAGCTGATGAAAGGTGGGAATTAAGCATCTGTGGGCTTTTCAGGAGATGTTTGTAAACTCAAATTGAAGAAGTATTTTTAAGGTACAGAAAGAATGAAACTGTTTTAGGAAATCTTACATGAAAAACCACCCTTATAATTTGATTTATATTTTGCAGGCAGCTTTTTGGAACCTTTCCTCTTTTAAACACAAATTTAAATTAATGTTCTTGCCACTAAGATCAACCACAGAGTCCTCAAAAACATTATCAAATGAAGCAAAACCTATGAAACCAGTTACTAAGTCTGTAATGGACTATGTAATTCCACCTACAATGTTTTTGAGAAAATCAGTTCACCTAAATGAAAGTCAGATTTAATGTGAGGATGTATTTAATAATTTAGACCTATTAAATCAGAGTTTCTTCAAGATGAATCTGTGAGGAAAACAGTACAGGCGTAGGTACTCTTGCTTTATCTGCTCATGAAAGACTTTATAAGTAACTATTATAAAATTACTATTAAGAATGCATACTGTGGTTGTATGGAAAATGTTTGGAGATATGACAATCACGAAGTTGTGTTTACATTAAAATAACTTTTGCACCACAAATTATTCTAGTTTTCATGCTGTATTGTATGAAGAACATTGCGTTGTACTTGTGATGCAGAGTTGACCTACTTTTTTAGGCTCGCTTTGTGTTATAGTCACATATATTAAAAGAATTCATCTGTAACCTTTTTTAATTAAGAATAATGGCTATGCATGAGATCTGAGTTGCTTGCAGGACTTAAAAATCCATTAATTTCTTACTAGTTGTACTGTACTGATTAAATCTATTCAACAAAACACAAAATAAACATCTGAACTGAGCTTTGTGAAATAAACCCAACCTGAGCTAATAGTTTTAACACCTTTCTGCCTCTGATTTAATTGTGTTTGATCCTATAATGCAAGTTGGAAATGGAGAAAAAGTTTTATTTAATCTTACCTGATGCTGTGAGCAGGATAATGAAATATCTGGAGTATTATAACGCTGGCTAACAACATAAACTAT
>VZSR01000920.1:4591459-4620905 GCA_013398615.1 Brachypodius melanocephalos
TATGCACTAATTTCTTTGTAAGCTAAAATAAATTCCTTTGTCGGCATCATAAACTGATCTTTCCTTGTACTGATATCAACTTTCAGTTTCATGTCACCAAAAATGTTCTAGACATATTCCTGTTTTACTGAAAGGTTATGAATAAATCTCTAAGCAAGAATGGTTCTTTTAGTGCTTCAGAAAAACTTACATGTCCTTTTTGAGCAGGATGTTTTGTCTCTCACTTGTGTTGGATTCCTCATTTTTGTTAGTCTCTTACTCAGAGTACATTTCCTTTGGGTTCTTCCAACACTTGTAGATTTTCCAGGAGTTCTACAAGACATCATGAAATGCTTCACTGAAAATCCTCACAGCAGGTGTCTGCCACACTTTCTTTGCTTAGAAAAGTCACTCTTCTCATAATCTGACCTTCTATCTTTCAAGCATGTGTCACAATGTAATGGCAATTGCATGGCCTCAGAATAGCACTGGTTCAGAAATCCCACCTCTTCCTTTGCAGAGTAGGCAAGAAATGAGCAATAAGGAAATAAGCCAGTTTTAATATAATTCTGAATGAAAAAGTTATAACTGTGTACGGCACATCTTCTGTGAGTTTATGAACATTTAAAGCTCCCATGTGCCTACAGAGACTTTATAGCAATAAAATTATATTTAGAGTACAGGTCCAAACATGGACTGTGAACTGCTTCTACACCAGCCCTGACAGCACTGCTCACATGATTTGATCAAGGCTGGATGAGGGATTTGGGGTTTATGGTCTTATTTTCACTGCACGTTTTTCTGATAGTATAGTGAGGAAATGACTTCATAAAACAGATGGAGAATCCATCTGATTTTGACTTCAAGAGCTATTGCATTCAATTTGTTGGCTCTGCAACAATACTGCAGTGGTTGTCATGTGCCATTACATTTTGCTCCTTTTTACATTTATGTGCTGAAATGATCCAGTTCATTATTATATATGCAGTATTAAACTAAACATTTCTGAATTTGCACTGAGACCATGATCTTAATTTAATCATTTGTAAGCAGGCAGATATCTACTTCAGTGGTCTACTTTTGGTCTTAAAGAGAAGACCATACTTAAGTGCTTTGCTGGGATCTTAATGTTACATACTTCCAGAAGTATTACTACCACTTGTTCAAATAACTAGAATTTTTTTTATAATGAATATTTTCCTTTTCTCCCCGTTGGAAAACTTAATATTTGATGTGCAGTTTCAACATTGTGATTTCACATGCACTGGATATTCTGTTTTTATATAAAAGCTTTATTTGTTGGAATCTGAGTTTGGAATGTCCTATGGCAATTTTGAAAAGAGCAATAGGACATTTCTAGCAAAGGTATCTAAGAGTTATCTTATGGAGTTAGGATTTTCCTCCGTATGATTTGGTTGTTGGAAAGGTGGTACACAAATAGTGCAATAACATGGAAGATGAGGGTGTTATCCCATCATGCTAGATGCAGCATGTCCATTGTCCCTATCTTGTTTCTTTCACATAGAAAGCATATATTTAAATGTGGAGTGGAGGTGACAAAATTGTCACTTTTTCTCCCCTAAAGGAAAACTGTCCAGTTATGGGCTAAAAGTTTAAATCTTTCATAGTGTATGACATTAATATGCTCTGTATAAAAACCTCCTTAATTTTTCTTACAGTTTTAAAGTGGATTTTATTTCTATATACACCCAAGTATATATACCTAAAACCAAATAAATATTAACTTACAGGGGATAGTATTTTTACCTGTTTGAAATTGTTACTAATATGCTTTTACTTAGATGAGATCTCACATTTTGTTGGCATTAGTCTTATGTTGTGAAACCAGTCACTTCACCAAATGATTAAAATTTTCTGTCGCTGAAAAATGACCTTTTCAGGAAGATGCTTTGTGGAATGACTCAAATTTGTAGGCATTTAATGAAATGCCTGCAATAACAAACACTCTGTTACCCTGTTGGACTGCTGTACTGAGTTGCATGAAATCACAGAATCACAGAATATGAGTTGAAAGTGATCCATCAGGATCATTGAATCCAATTCCTGCCTCCGCACAAAAGCATCCATGAGTCTCGCTATGTGTCCAATAATATTGCCTGAATGCTTCTTGAAATCAGTTTTGGTGCTCTGACCACTTGCCTGGGAGCCTGTCCTAGTGCCTAACCACCCTCTGGGTGAAGAAATTGTTCTAATATTCAATAAAACATACCATAACACAGCTTCAGGTGAATCCCTTGGGTCCTGTCACTGGTCACACAGTGAAGTGATCAGTTCCTGCCCCTCCTCTTCCTCTCATGAGGAAGCTGCAACTGCATTGGAGGTCTCCCCTCAGTCTTCTCCAGGCTGAACAGACCAAATGACTGCGGCTTCCCCTCAAGGCCCTTCACCATCTTTGTTTCCCTTCTTTGGATGCTCTCTAATACCTCAATTTCTCAGCTGCCAATGTCCACAATATTCAAGGTGAGGCCACCCCAGTGCAGAGCAGAGGGGACAGTCCCCTCCCTTGCCTGGCTGGCCATGCTGTGCCTGGTGCCCCCAGGCCATGCTTGGCCCTCTTGCCTTGTCATGTCCCTGTTTTTGTGGCTAACATCCTCATCATGTAACTGATGTCATTTCTATGCTGCCTTTTGCCATTAATATATTTGAAAATCTCATTTTATTGTCCCCCACAAGTCTGGCCAACTTCAGCTTCAGGTGAGCTTTGGCCACACGACTTTCCCCCTACAGTGTCACGCAGCAGCTCTGCCTTCTGTTTTGGGCAGTTTATAAAATCACTCACGTCAATGGAATCTAGCATATTAAAAAGTGTAGCATGTAGGATGTTCTGCTGCTGTACTGCAACAGAAAGTAAAATCTTCCATCAAAATGGTACCCTCAGAAGCTTTCTACAATCTGATTTATAATTGGTTTTAGCTTGGTACTACTTCTTTTCATTTGCAACCCATTTCAAATTAGATTTGGGATTGTGTCTGCAGCTGCAAGCATTGTAGAAGAGAGGTAACTGACACTAGAGGATGGAAGTTGGGATTTTGGTTTTCTAGAAGGAAGCTTCATGACATCCACTGCTTTTTTTTTGAAAAGCAAGGTCCATTAGGTCATTGATGGACTTATATTAGGAAAAGGCAATAAACTGTTCTTAGCACAGTGTATTTCCATATGAAATGAAACTCATTGAACAGGCTTGGGTTTTTAGGGGAACATAGTCTCCTTTTAATTGGATATACAAAGCTGAATCTTTAACATCTCACTAAAAACATCTTAAATGCATTGCAGTGTTGGCTGTGGGTTTTAAATTATTTCTACTCACATTTCTTTATAATAAACTACACCAATATTTATACAGACTCTATAAATCTTTGACATTTCTGTTGCTTTGGACTTGATGATGCTGATGGGTCCCTTCCAACTTAGCATATTCTATAATTAACAGCAAAGTATACTAGGTATTGGGGCTACCTGCTGTACCTGTGTGCCACTAGGTACTGCCTGGAACTGCTACTTTAGAATGAGTGCATGTATATAAATATTCATATTATAGACTAAAATAGATATGTATATACATTCTGATGATTGGTCAACTGTTGAAAAACATCAACTATAGAGAATAGGAAAGTGATTGCTTTTTATGAAAGTTCTTTTTTGATGTGTTTATAACTGAGTGCATCATCTACTGCTAATATTTAATGCTTCTAGAATCTACTCAGAATTGTAATACAATGTGATCATAAAATTCCTCCCCAAACCCTATTTAATAAGTTAGTTTTCTTATTTCATTATGCCTGCTCCAATAAAATCATAAACTCACCATTAAAACCACATTTTTGACTCCGGGGAAGTAGCATTTGAGAAACTGCTTAAGGGTCAAAGCAGGAATTTTGAATATCAAATATTTTTGCAGGATATATATTTGTTATTTGGGTTGAGGAGGAGGAAAACAAGGCCCCTTGCCTTGTGAAGAGCTTGAGAAAGAGAAATGGATCTTTCCGAATTTTTAAAAGTTTTCCTTTTTTACAATATCTCTTAATCTTTTTTTTTTTTCTTTTTTTTTTTTTAATACACAAAACAGCCCCAATAGACAACATGCTGTGTTTTTAATTGTTTTGGCTTTTAAAAACACTTTTATAAATCCATTTGGAGAGAACAAGGGCTGTTTCCCATATCTACTAGGGAAGAAATCACAGAAGATCTGCACACAATCCTATTATACAGCAGCACTGAAAGTTTTCTCACTTGGATTGAAATTCCTCAAAGTTTGATGATAGTCCTGGAATGAATCCCAGTACTCCATGCATATCTCTTCATTTTGTAGGGTAGGTATGTCTTGCAGATGTTATTTGGTATAATTAAATGAGTAAAGAAAATCTTGTCTCTCATTTAATGCAATTGGATGAATTGATCTCTGACATCCATTTTCCGTGATTACTTAAGCGAGACAATTACTCTAAATTGGCCAATCTTCACAATAAAAAAGAAATCACAACAGAAATGAAATAAATAGGCAAAACTTCGGTGTTTCTATAGAAAAATATTGTGCAGCTCAAAAGGTAAACAAGGATTTGGTTTGATTTCAATTCGTATTGCAAAACCTGAAAAAGCTTTCTGAAAACATAGTCTGTCTTTTCTGGTGGGATTGAAGTGAGTAAATAAAGACCTTTAGCAAAGATCCCACAGGCTGGTACCTGGAAAACATTCTTGCTGCTCTCTTCAAAAAGTCAGAGCCAGGTGAGATAAATCCCACATTTAGTAGCTGCATTGCAAATTCACAGCACTCAGATGAACATACACCTAAAGTCTTAAAAAATATAGGTTGTTTGGATGTGTGTTTTGCCATATTTAAATAGGTTTTCTGATGATATATCACATATTGGGGAAAATTACCCACATCCAAGATCTTGCACAAAATATCTTGTAAATATGGATAGCTTAATTTCTCATCAGAGCTGGTAAATGAGTTTCATGTATTGGGTTATTTTTTTACTTTTTCTCCTGTTTATTGCCTTTAGTCTCAAATATTTTGTTGGCCAGGTGATTAAGGAGGTTACACCAAGAATCTCATGTAAAGTTTTCTGTTGGCTATCACCTAGTTTAAATTTTTCCTATGTTTTCCCTGTCAAAGTTCCATAAGTGGCTTCAATTTTAATGAAGTGACATCTAAAATTTTGTCTGATTTTCATATTAATGCCTTATTAATATCCATGACTCCAACTGCATCCCTGAAGATAAATAAAAAATTAGATAGAAAAATAATTAAATTGCATTAATTTTGCATCTCATCCATTCGAACCCTACAGTTTAATGTCAAAATATCAGAAAGCAGTGTACTTTTGTTGGTGAAAATCTGAGGAAAATTAAGAAATGTTTCATGAAGAAATGAAATATTCATACCTTCAGAAAAAGAGGACGAAATATCTTTTATTTTTAGAGGTATTGAAAAACATGTGTATGTCTTACTGAGACGAGGAACTAGTCTACAGATCATCTGTCTACTTCAACATCATTGTTATTGGCAGGCTAGAGAAGAAGGTTCCTTCTTGTTTTCACTCTGTTTCTGTGAATATTTACTCTTTGAAAGGTGTCACTGCCTCCATTTCAGTGACTGAGACTGCCCTGTGGCTTTGAACCACTCTGGTTTTATTCTATGATTAATTCTATTATTCTGTTATTCTGTGAACTCAAAAGTGGAGATTCTTTTCATATGTTCATTTTTTTTCCTAGAAGGGAAAAAGCAGACCTGTGACTTGGAAGTACCTGTACTGTGTATAAATAAGAACATTATTTTTGTTCCTGGTGGAAAGTTATATATCAAACAACACTGTTGAATTTTCTGCTTCCTGAAGAAGGCTTTGTATTGGAATACATCAACATGCACCTACAGCAGGCACTTTAGTAATCCAGTCTTGCTATGCAGCAACAGTTTTAGTAAGAAGGACATAAGAAACACTCAAATTATTCCAATTATCCCAGATCCACATACCTGCCTTTTCTCTTACCCCTTCCCAACTACAGTGAAGCAGAAAAGGTAAGACTGAATAAAACGCTGATGGGAAAAATTCAGTTATGTTAACTGTGTTTCTTTGAACTATGAGACAATTCAAATTTCAGATTGCTATTCTAACATAATTTTATATACATGGATTTTAAATAATTTTGAGCAAATAACTCACATACTTTCTCTTTCAGCTTGTAGTATATGTTATATTTAAATTCAACTCCAGATTTAGAGCCATGGTAATGACTTTGGAAGAGTTCTTCATCCTTGTCACTACTATAAGGCAATTTCACACTTCCTTGACTCTTTAAAGGTGTAATGCTGGGAAGTGTTAATTGACCAAATCCTCAATAAGAGAGAGAGAAATAAGGGAAGATGAAGTACAATTCTGTTTATGAGTTTGACTTGGAAATTGCACATTACAAAACAGATATTCAGAGGCAACAAAACTTAAGCTCTTTTCTATTTCAATAAACTACATTAAACTCTCAAATGGACTGCCTGGATTAAATATTATATATCCCAGCTTTCTGTTAAATATTACACATATATCAGGAAAGCTGGTTGGGCCAGACACTGACCTTAATTTGAAGATACACCTTTTTTTTCTCATCCAGTTGCTTAAACAAGAAAAGACAGGCATGGCTGTGAATACAGAATAGAAGGGATTTTAAGGTGTTGGGAAACTGCTGCAGTTTTACCTTGCCTGTAAAAACCCCACATCTTTCCTGGATTTGCCAAACACTGTCATCCATCTTTGTTCCTGCTGCTGGCAGATGTCAGAAGGTTCCCTCCTCCTTCACAGGTGAAGGAGGACAGATGAAGTGAAACTTTTCCCATGAAGTGTGCATGGATCTCAGAGGACAAGGGAATGGGTCAGCAAAAGAGACCCCTTGTGTAAGTAGGCAGGTTGTGGCTGTTCCTGTTGAACCTGACAGGTCTCTTTCTCATGAGTGATGTAAAAAAAGCAAAATGGTCATTTTTCACTCTGTTTAAAAGCAAACATTAGTTCTAGTTCTTATCTTTTTAACCATAATCTTCACTTTCCTCACTTGAGAACAAACAGCCAAAATCAACCTCCAATTCTCCTCTTAAAACATGCATTTGAATACTACCTCTGATTCTTGCTGAAGCTACACAACCAGCAAATATCTGTGTATGAGTGGCCTTGGTAACAATTGTGCTTACAGAAAACATGCACTCTTATGGTGTTTTGTTGGGCATTCACAGCATGTTTCTTTTTAAAAATGTCTAAAACTAACTTGGCTTTGGAGACAAAAGAGTTACCACAGAGCTAACTCTGACTAAAATTTGCATTTTACCTTTGGCTCCTGAGCTGAAAGTGATTTGCATTCTTCCCTGCCCTCCCTCTCTCAAGTGTAAAGTAATACTTCAAAACTTAAAAATGTGTCTTTGATAACTTTGAATTACTCTTAATACCACTTCCTCTTGTCATAACAAAGCAGGCTTATACTCCAAGGGTGACTGCATGGTAGTTTTGACTAGATCAGTGGAATTATCATGGATTATTTTTAACTTTGGTTCCAGCTCTTTGAGGTTTGTTCTGACTCATTGAATTCATGGGAAAATTGAAAGCAAACCCTGGCTAAAGCAACGGGGTTTAAAGTAATACTAGCCAAGAAAGCTGAGAAAACTCTTTTACAGACCCTGTTAAAGACATAAAGGTCTCAGTCCAAGCATGTTTTGACCCAGTTCAAGTATTTGTAGAAAAATCAGGTGAGACCTGAAGGTAGGTATCATATATTATGACTGGCTTGAAAAGCTGTAAAATTTTTTCTTTAATTGGAGGTAGAGGAGCAGAGTTGAGCTTAAAATCAGTTATAAATCTCATCCTTTTCTTTCTGATTTGTTCGTCTTACAAAAATAGTTTTGATCTAGTGTGATCTTTGGCACTTTGTCATGTCCACTGGAAGAGTGGGTGATGCACAAGGTGAAAGAGTGTAAGAAATTAGAAGAAGAAGAGGAAACAATAACCAGAAGGAAAAGAAACAGAATCAGAGTAAACTGGATAATGAACAGGAAGAGATAACACTGAGTAGGGAATACATGTTTAGGTAGTACAGATTCTTTTATCAACACTTTTTAGACTGTATGAAACTCATTTCCTGGATAAGCCTGCTTAATTGGAGTAAGTAAACTAATCAGATCACATTCAAAGTTTATTACAAAAATGATACTTTAAAGTGATAAAGTAATCTTTCTTTGTTCAATCTTTTACATCTCAATTGTTTATTTTGAAACAAAAGGACTTGTAATTGTAAAGATAATGAAGGTATCTGATTTTTTCCGATCTTTTCTACTTTGTCATTGTCAGCCTGTTGTGTCACTTTTGTGGCTCAAGCCTTAGACATATTGAGCCTACTTTAATCATGACCTTAATTTTACTAGTGCATTGTTCCATCCCTAATTAGCTAAATAAAATGGCAATACTTTAGCTTGGTAATTAGCCTTCTTAAATGAGTACTTGCTTGCTCACCAATTTCAATAAAACCAATGAGGGATATGCAAATTTGGGCTGCTCAAACAAATTAAAATATGGTCCAAGAACTGTGAGGGCATGGCTAGTGTCAAAAATGCCATTTTAAAACAACTTGGTTTGTCTTTCAAATTAATATTTAAATCTTTTTAGGCAATTATTCTTAGAGCAGGCTTTATGGGTTAAGAAGATCTCCCCTGACTTCACTGACAAGGAGCAGTAATGGCTCAGGCCAGCAGCTGACACAGAGCTGTAAAGAAGCTGATCTTTGAGCACTTTGCTTTCTGTTCATTCTGAACACTACAGAATCATCTCTGCTTCTATATGGCACTCACGCCTCTCTTGTGGGACTCACCACAAGAACACTGTGCATTTAACCTCTCTCCTTCATTATGCCATTGAAATTATTTTTAAAGCTATGGATGAGAAAACTATGGAATATACGTATTTGTATTGGTCAGAGTAAGTTTGTCAGGCACTCTTCTTTTGAACTAGTTTTTTTTGTCTTCTAGTACATCATACAGCAATAAACTACTTATTAGGGAGTGGGAAATGTAGTGAAGAACTCTTGGCCTTGACATACTCTGCGGTGTACTTAACACCAAAGCTTGTGTCTATATCTGAATAACCCATGCTCACAGGGACTGCTGCTCACAGAGTGTTACTGTGGGATTTTCACAAGGATTTAGAAATCCCAGAACACACACGCTGTAGAATCCATGCAGGAACTTGAAACCATACCAGCATGCAATATTTTTGGAAATCCTTGCCCACATGCTATGGTGTCCACATGTTGTGCTGGGAGATGTTATCTACATTTTGTTGTCAAGATGTCAGAGATAAATAAATACTTCGGTCCTGGGTTAATGAAATAATAAGCACTCAAAATCTATTATATGAGAACAAAAAAGGAAAAAAAATCAAGGTAACAAATCACTTTAATTCAAAGCCTCTCCTACTACTCCTTTTATGAAGTAGTAAAATACCTAAACAATCTCAACTCAGCACAGGACACTAATCTGGCATAAAGCCCAGGTTCTGGACTCTGACATTTTGCTTCATAACTAAATGCAGATATTAATAAAACACAATTTTATTGAATACAGCTTTGGTTGTTGAATATAGAAACAAAATTTTGGTAAAAAATACCAAAAATTTTAATCATAAATGAGCTATTACAAACTGTTTGAGTAGCTGCATTAAATGTCTCTGAAAGCCATTTTTGAATACTGAAATGATGGGTGACATTTAGTTTACATAGTGGGTAATATAAAAAATAAAATAATTTTGAAATATAATTGGTAATAAAGAGAATAAATAGTGTCTTATAAATATGCTAACAAGCCATTTTAGTGGTATTTAGTATAGACATACTTAAAAGCAGTTAATAATCTTATCTTCACATTTAATGATGTTACTGTTTAATGGTGTTTCACTGCTTGATCCCTGAAATTATGTCTTTAAATAATGTTACCAACTCTAATCACTACTGTGCTATCAATTCATATTTGAAACTGTCTGTGATGGCAAGAAAAAGACGCACATAACATGCTTGTGTAATAAAAATCTTTATTAATGTGAATTTACCATGTGAGGGAGAGCTTTTGTATATAGATGATTTCAGTGTTGATGTTCAGCTTAGTAACATGATAGCTTTCAGCAGGAGGTTTAAAAAATCTTAGAACGACTAAAATCACAGCTATTCATACAATTTAAGAACTTTCTGAGAGTACTGTCAAAGGAAAAAGATTTATATAATCAGTTATCTTGCTGAAAACCCCTTCAAACCATGAAAATATACAGTGAATAAGCATGAACCAAAAACCAACATATACAATTATTCATCCTGTGTGTGGAGTAATTTTTCTTGAGATAATAACTAAAGATAAATAAGATTTTGTTTTAGAAAATACATTTTTTTCCCCAAAACATTGTAAAAATTTAATGTCACTAGAGAAAATATTGCTGTGAACAAAATTTCCACAAAATAAGCTTTGGAGTCGTGCCTTCTTTTTGCATACTAGTGTGACAGTAGAAGAGATGCAGGTAATGCTAGGGGTAATGCTGTCAGCAGGTAATGCTTTCAGCTTAGTCATTTAGGCAATGGCTTCTGCATCTTTGTCAGTCAAAAAGCACTGGGTAAAGTCAAAGCAGTTTAAACAGCACACCTATGCTGCCTGGATTACTCTGAAGAGGACAAAGGTAGTGCCAGATTTGTATCTCTGAAGACCCATGCAATGGGAATGGACCAGGAGTAAGTCAGGGAGTCCTGGAGGAGGTGCTTTTCTTCTTTTCCATCATGACTAACGGGTCCAGAAATGAGGAGGGCAGTGAGGTGGATCTGCTTCATGGAAATCCACCCTGGAAAAATCCCAGCACAGGGGCTCGTCCTTTACCACTTGCACAACGCTAGGAAAGGAAAAGCGTATTAAAGATATGGAAAAGAGATGGTCCTGTCACCTTGCTGCAGTGCTGCCAAATAGTCCAGGCAGCAGGAAAGTCAAGAAGTTTTCACATTGGCCTATTTCCCTTGCACTGCTTCTGCTCTGTCTCTCTTACAGAATCCACTGGTGCTGAAGGTCAGAATTTCCCATGACAGAAACCTTCAGTACTTTTATGCAGGGTGAACTTTCCTATGTCCTGGAAACACATCCTTAAGATTCTGTTTTGCCTGCTCTTTCTCGTGGATGAGCTAGAGAAGCTGTGGATGATGTCTCATTTTGGCAGTGTTCAAGGCCAGGTTGGATGGGATGCTGAGCAACCTGACCCAGTGGAAGGGTGTCCTGCTCACGACAGGGGACACTGGAAGTAGATGATCTTTAAAGTCCCTTCCAATCCAAAGTATTCTGTGATTTGTGGGCATAATTTCTAGTGCTTAATTGCTCTTCCAGGAGAATTTTTCTCTTTATGTCCTTATGTATGTCACACAGCTTTTTGTAGAAAAAGAATGAGAGGTTGCACAAATATGATGGTGAAATTAATGCAATTAATGCAAGATCATGTGACTGTCCCACAAATATTTGCAATACTAGAAAGACAACTTAAGTGGATTGACTTAAAAAAGCAACAAACCAAAGCCATAAATTTCTGTGCCTATGTACATCAATTCCTCATTCTCTTTTGCATCTGGAACATTTGCACTTTATTCATCTCCTGACACTAATTTTCACATGCTATGATTTTACCAGCAAAGCTATTATTGATTCTTTGTATTTTGTTGCAAGTACCCTCAAGGTTTTTTCCTTCTCAAATTTAAAATAGTGGACTTCTATATTGCTCCCTAACCTCTCCCATGCCAGTGTATTTTCAGATCTCTGAAGACAAGTACTGGGTCTATCAGTCTTTGTGCTGTGAATTCTGATTATCACATTCTGTTTTATCTTAATTTTGAATTAGAAGCTTTTTTTTTTTTTTGGAGTGATAGGAGTCTTGTCTTTAAGTGTCTAGGCATTATGGAAAATAAGTTTCTGGTCCGTGTTTGGGTTCATGAAAGGTCCAAAAAATAGTACAGAAACATTCTAGAGAGTTAATTGCATATATTGGTGTAAATTTCATAAATCTAATCCATGACAATGTCAATGCATAAAGTTTTTGGTACTTTTAAAATATATTTTTGTAACCAGAAAAAAAATGCCTTCGTCTTACATTTGGAAAAGTAGATTTTTTTATACTATCAGAAAGCTTACAGTGTGAAAACTACAGCTTATTGACTATAAGAATTCTTGCATCTTAAATCTCAAGATTATCCTGTGAGTTATATTGAAATGTTATTTGCAAGGAGCAGAGGATGGCACTGTTGGACTGCAATTATGAGGTGATACAGACTGCATACCTTGAGTTACAACATTGCACTACATTGCAGAAATTCTATCAGATGTCTTACAAGCAGCGATAGCAGGAAAAAGATTTACACTGGTTTTTGGCCATCAACATTGTGCTTGAACTGCAGCAGTGAGATAGGAATTTTTTTTTTCTTTCAAATGGGATGTGGCTGTAAAGTAGAGTAATGGAGAAAAAGTGGGTAAATTAAACAAAAAACATTAAATCACATATTTTGGGAAATAAATTATTAGTATAACTTTGAAGGGCCTTTCTGGCACTGAGTCCTTAGCTGTGAAGTGCCTGAGGTACTGAGTGTTTGCAAATACTTTTGCTCTCTGAAGTAGACACCACGGTATCCACTGGCTCTTCAGATGAAATAACCCACAGAGATTGTAACTCACATAGAAAAAGAGGACAAACCTACAAACAGGTAAACCACTTCAAAAAATATGGACTTCTTTCTCATATGTCTCCATTCCATATTGGTATAGGATACTGCTAACCTGTTTCACCAGATTTCACAGGAAGATTTTTATCTTAAAAAGCTATTCAATATAATGAGAAGAATCACATTCCAGGAATGTTAATATGAGTTTTTAAGAATTGTGCAGTCATACAATTCAGTTTTGTTATGCAAGAGGTCATTAGCTGTACAAGCCTCTGAATTTTGCTGTCTATGTTTTTCTGATAAAACCAGCATTCACTTTATTCATGTCTCTGTCATTCTAGCTAAGCTTATGAAAAAAACCCCCACAATTACACCTTTTGGTTAAAGAAATGAAGTTTCACCTCCAATCTGACTGCTGCAGAGGTCTCACTTGGTCTAGAAAATTCTGGGAGACCATTGTGAGAGTGGTGGGAGATTTTGTTGGATACACACAAGCCACTCTGCAGTTCAACAGGGTTTGTTTTCCAGGATTGCTTACACTGCCAGTACATTGAGACAAACTTGCAGGAACAATACTAGAATTCTCGTATTATTTGCAAGTTATTGTCTCTTAAAAAGAAAATTTGTGAAAAATAAAATTAAAATAGAAATAGAATTTATTTGAGAGCCTGAATTTAGTACTGAGAATTTGACATGATCATTTTACCACAACTGGATTGGCATTCAAAACCCAAACCATTCCAAACTGCTCCTCTAATTTTGCATTATAGCTGCAAACCTCAATGAAATTCTGTATTTTCTTGGGAGTGTTATGAATTCAAATGTTCTTCTCAATAAATCTCAGCTCAGTTTCATTGCAGTGAGACCTCAAAAAAGTGATTTTTTTGTGTTTACAGTTTTTGTAAGAAATCATATTACAGAGTTCTGCAAATGCATGTTTTCTCTGTGTTAATAATGTGTATTTGTTACCTTCTTTATTTTTCTGTTATGGCAAAGCTCCTTTTTCCCTTTTTTTTTTTTTTTTTAAATTCAATTCAGTCATAGGAAGGAAAGAAGAGAAATTTTACATTCTGAATGCTATATTTTTTCACAGTACTTGTCTCAGTCATTCCCAGTTTTATTGACTCCTTGTGAACAATGAATGCTGTGGTTTGTGCCAAATGTCATTTTGTCAGCAGTTGTGGGTTTTTTCCTTTCTCCAGTGATTCAAGCAAATTATTATGTTTTTTACTGTGAATAACTCCTGTAAGAAGGATTTAATTTTTAGGAGTCTTCTTTAAATTCTCCTTGGCAAGTGTAATTTAATGCTCAAAAATTAATTTAAATTGGTCTAAATTCTTTATAGTCACATGGTTTATGGCCTGAAGGTATCTCAAGGACAACTTGTTACTATTTGTACCAATTTTATGTTATCATTACTCTGGTGACGTTTCTGGTTTCTCACGGTCTTCACTTTTCTAAAATACTTACAGCATAAAACCAGTCAAACCAACAATGATCAAACATAAAAAACCCCATTCCAACAAACATAAAACTATTGATAAAAATGCAATATAAAGAGTGGTGGTACCACAGCAGTGAGAATCCTCAGATATTTCCATGTGCAGTGTCAAGGTGTAGACTTTCTAAACCTGTTATCTTTCCAGAAAAATCCTAGCAGAGAAAATCAACATGATAAAAATAGCTTCTAGGATTATGGCATCTGCAAATTGCTGCCCACAGAAGGATGTGACAGCAGATAAGTAGTTTGATAGAAAAGTAGACAAATTCTTGGATTATTTATCCATAAATGGATCAAAAACCATCTAAGCAGGGATGTACCTTTAGCATCCCTAATATAAGAGCTGCTGAGGAGAAGGGATCTCAAGAACTGGCCAAGCTTGAGGGATTGGTTTAACCAGAATCTGCTCTGCCTCTGCCAGAGGCTGAAACTTAGGCATTCATGGGTGCTTGGTCAGTCATAGCAGTGCATTTATTATATTCTTAAAGACTGAAATGCATGGCAAACTTGGGTTTTCATACCATTGCATGTGTTGGTTGTAACATTCAGTGTTTGTGAAGCCTCGGAATAATGCTGCAAGAATATTCCATACTGCTCTTAAATTCTTTCTTTAAGAAAATTCAACATCCTGCTAAATGAACCTTCTAAAATAAAATGAATCAGGCATTTTTGTTTGAAAATGAAGTTTTTCTTTGGTTTAAATTCTTAATTTTGTGACGAGAAATATTTTTCTCAATAAATAGCAGACACATTAGGACAACTTTTTGCAGTACCTTGTTCATTTGTAGGTCCTAATGCTGCTTCTTTGGGTTAAATGTGTGAGTACAAGTTTTATTTACTATTTTAAAAGACTATCAGGAAAATCCCCTCTAATTCAGACTGTTTTAATAGTTGCAGAATCATTGCAGTCATTACTCTTTTAGATTGCTAATTTTAAGAGCAGAAGTGTTAAGTGAGGAATGTAAAATTACATGTTCTTGAAATAATACCCTACAGTCAACACATTTTTAGATAATATAAAAAAGAAACTTCTGGGAGGTATAACAGGCTAAAATATTTGGCATTTTTAAATTAGTGGGATTAATTCATATATTGTATTTTAAATTTTAAAGCATAGAAGTCAGAAATTAAATGCCAGAATGAAATATTCAGGATAAAATCCCAATTTTACTCAGGTCAGTGACAAAGATTTTATTACTTTTTCTGGAGCTCTCCCACTGAAAGCACTGTCTGTACAATATGCAGGCTTGCTTTACCATAAATATATATTGTGTATGTATACCACATGTGAGGCACAGCTGACGAATGAAAACTTATGAAAAAAAAATCATAAAAATTAATTTCAAAAGTTTGAAACGTCTTTAATTGAAACAACATTTTAGAACCTTTTCCTTGGTCCCTGACCTTTTTGACAAAACAGGGACAAAATGTGAGCAACACTTGTGCAGAAATGAGTGATGCTGAGCTTTCCACATGCACACAGAGAGCAGTGACAGTCTAGTTTTCTTTATGAGTAGAGATAATCACAAATACTAAAATAAATCTGTTGACAGCATTGTCAAAGTGGGGTTTTTTTTCCATTTTCTACCTGCTTTTATCCAAAGTACCAAAAGGTTACCTTGTACCTGCTCCTCGATTTTTCTATAATAGCTTCTGTACCCTGACTTTCCAAAATATGTACAGGTACTCACAGCAGTACTCCAGGGTAATTGGTCCCTGAAAAAGGCCATCACAGTTTATGGGGCAGCAAATTCATTTTAGAGATAATTAAAGACTATTTTTATCCTGTACCATTATTTTTCTTGTTCAAACGCTTCACAGCAATGGAAAGCTAGGCACTGTTAATGTAATAATTTCTGTAGTTGTCACCAAAGCAAAAAGAGATATATTTGTCTTAAACTATCTCTCTGGTGCTATTTATACAGCAGCACAATAAGCAATTACTGTATAACAGAAAGTTCATGTGAGAATAGTAAGACCAACACTGGTGTGGCAGGCAGCTCTGGATGCCTGCAGGGATTAATCTTTTTAAAATTAATATATTTTCACATGTACAGCCTGCATCTCAGATAACTTTAATCCCTGCAAAAGTCTTGTCCCCATGATAGGTCCTCAGGAAACTGAGCTCATTCCAGCAGTGAGACATCAGGGGTTTGAAGGAAAATGAGTAGGGCCAGAGAGGGGAAGCTCTTGGAAACAAGAAAGCTCTAAGATAATTTTCCTCTTTGGCTATATGCACATATACAGTCTCTTATCAAGCCACAGGCTATGAGGTCTTGAATATTATTATTACTATTATTATTATTATTACTACTTTAATTATTTTTTTGTTTTGTTTTGTTATGATAGATAATCCAAAAGTTATGCAGAGAAACCCCTGGTAAAACATGCAAAGATAACCCTGATATGACATTCAGAGTAGTATGGTGCTTGAAGATCTACAGTACAAAATACTTTTTGAAACAGTAAAATTCCCCAACCTACCCAATCAAGTTTTCATGTCTTTTGAAAGAAGCTGAAAAGAGCATACCAAGAAATCTGTCATTTTGATTACTATTTCTTTTTCCCTATATTGATCAAAATATATATTGTGACTTTGGAATACATTACTTATTAATAGAGCTGAATAAAATTTTCCATCAACATTACTTTTTTAAAGACATATTTAGATTTTTTATTCTGAAAATAAGATATTAAACATCTACTTTTCTAAATTTGTTTGAAAATTGTAATTAGAAAAATGAAATGAAATGTATGTATAACAGTAGAAAAAGTTATCTCCTGCATGTAATAGAAATCAAAATGCTAAAAAAAGGTATTTCTGTTTTCCTCCAATCTGTTTTTAACTTGTTTTTATACATTAGAGAGGATTTTTAAAATAACAGTGACATTTGTCTTGGAGACAAAGAGCTCTCCCTATTTTTTTTTAAAGTCTGGCAGCTCTTTTAGTCTTATCATTTTATGTAATGATGAGAATGAGGCACAAAAGGCTCTCCTGGCTGCTAGATATTTCTCCCAATTAGGAATTTCTCAGAAACAAAATTTTAATGAATTATCTCTCCTATCTCCCTACAAAGACATACTTTCAGTGGATTTCTTAAACAAAACTACTTTTCCTAGTGTTTTTCTGGGTCTTTCCTCATTACAATCAGACAGTAATTTACTGGATGAACAATAGGTAATACCTGTTGTTTGAAATGCTGGTCATCAGAATTTTCTGTCTGTGCAGACACTTCACTGCAGCTTTAATAAAACACCTTGTTACAGCAGCATTAAATCTGTATTCTGTTGGCATGACTTTGCATTCTCTGCCAAGGGCACTTCATCTCATTTGTATGAAGATAAAGTAGGTAGGCAATTCTGCGTTCACCAACTTGCCTTTGATCTGCTGGCAAGAATATGGAGTTTATACATACAGAATCTCAGTTTAATGACTGACTGAGCAGGACAGATTTTTACAGCTTCAGATAACAATGTATTTTCTACTATACTGAGTCTGTCTTCATGTCTTTTACTTGAGATACAAAGTACACACCTAATTTTCCCTTTAAATCTTGTGTTTGCAGACAAGAGATTGTTTCTTTGTGAGCTGTCCAACTTTCTGTTCCAACTTCAATATATTAGATGCACATGGTTGAATACCTTTAAACCCTGCTGGCACTGGATAAACTGGTGAAAGTTGGAACTGTTTTTCTCTAAAAGTGGAATTTTTTCCTGCATAAAGAATGCTGAATATTTCCAATACCCTAATAATTTTTTTTTGCCATCTAAGATTTTATTAACTTAAGAAAATATTCCATTGGATTGTTCTTAATAAGCTAGGCATATAACATATAGAGTAAAAAAAATATTTAGACATCTTTTATGAACCTCACTAATTAAATACTTTCAAACTGTTCTTGGCACCAGAACTAGCCTGAACTGTATCATATCAGGCCAAGCCTTTTTCCCTCTTGTATTATTTTTCTTTTTATGCTGAGATTGTTAATATCTATTTCTTACCATACTCATCTAAATTTGGTCTGAGATTTATTAAAAGTAATATAATAGTATCTGTTTAGGCCAGAAGTCTCCCAAAAAATTGTAGCTTATTTAGCTTTTTAACAGTTAAAAGCAATTCTTAGAGGGCTTCAGGTGTTGTATATGAGTATTTCATAATTTTTTGATGTATTTTATGAGTTACACTCTCACGTATTTTTTCTCTATATATTTAAAGTTATATGGATATAGTTTTAAGTAGTGTGTAGGGTAGGTATACACCATATGCTTGCAAGTACTGATGGAAGGCCTTTCAGCACGATATGTAGATAAAATAGCTGACAGCTAACTGAGCAGCAGTTCCTAATGCCAGTCACCAGTATGATTGACACCTGGGACAAATTCCTGGCTGAAGATACTGGAGAGGAGGATAGATGCTTGGCTGCACACCCCAAACCCAACGCACAGGTTTGTGGGACAACAAGCAAACTTAAATGCTGGTCATGATAGATATCAAATAAACAAAGCTCAGCTTCAGAGTCCAAAAGCCATAAGTGATCAAGGAAGTATGGAAACAGTGAAAGCCAATCAAGCCTTCTTTGCTTTCATGGAAAGTTCTTCAATCCTTCAGCTTTCCCATACAACTGTTAGTCTTCAGGTCTTGGTCAGTTGTTGTTGGATTTCCCAATCCATCACAGGTGGATTTTTGCTGGCCAGGTTTGTGTGAAATGCTGCTCCTACGTAAATGGCTCAGTAGAGTTAAGCAAGTTAAAGTGAGTTGTATCTGCTGGTTTATTTGCTCTGCTGTCTTCCAAAATGTGAAATTCCTCTCTTGATCCCAGAGGAGACATGAACCAGAATTAGGGTAATGCAGGAAAGGTAAGTCCATGTGTGGACTGCAAAAAGGTTTCCTTGTGTGAGGATAGTATGACATCAGGTGTTGTGCATTATCCATGTAACCTCAGTGCTGGTGACACTTTAACACCCTCCACCACACAAAGGTCTGCTCAACCAAGTAGAAACGAGATAGATGTATAGGAAGCCTGAGTAACTTATACCTCAGACAAAAAATATCTATTTTTGATATGTAACTAGGTGGGAGCTGGGCTGTGGTTAAATCTAATATGTTCCCAAATTCAGAAATATTACCTAGAAACAGTTATGTTCAAGCAAATGTGTCTGATAAAATCAAGACTTTGAAAAGTCAAGCAGTGAGGATTTAATGGTGTATAGTGATTTAGAAACTAATGTTATCTGGAGCAAGAAGCTGGCTGAATGCCTTGAGATGATCAGTAGTCAGTCAGGGAAAAACAGGTTACCCAGAAAAAAAAAATAAACTCCCTGAATTTTAAAAGTTAGATTACAGTGGTTGCATAAATATGTGCAGTTTGTTTCATAACTATTTGTTGAAATGGTTTGATAAGAAATGAAGAAATTGGATGTCACCCAAAACCTGCTTTGCTTTGGTAACAGTGACTGTTGTGAGGAATCCTCTGTGAAATTTCTTGTATTTTAGGAGATGGTTATAGCCTGCAGAGAGATTAGGGAGAAAAGGATGAGATACCCACGGGTGCCTGGAGATGTCTGTGGAACAGAGGCAAAGAAAAGCCAGGGAGATTTTCTTTAGAAAGCCTGAGGCTAGATATCAGATGTGAGTTGAAGGCAATGGAGTGCACTCGGAGCTTGCCTGCACATTTAGAGAGAAGATAAGGGCAGACTCTTTCCTGTGCTGGAAACTTGTTGTGTCGCTACAAGACATCATTCCCACAGGAAAAGCAGGAATGATGGTAGTGCTGCCTTGGCACTAGGGATATGTATGTGGTACTTAGGGCTGGAACATGGGGAACATACCGAGAGAACAAGTCTTTCCAGAAGAAAACAGGAGTACATGAATGAAAACCACTTTCTCTCTACCAGCTCTTTCCAATGTTTCTTTCTAGTTTCTGAATCTGTGGCTAAAATCAGCTCCATGTCAGCAGAATCCACCTGGATTTCCAGCAGTGTAACAAAGATTAGGAAAATTTGTCTATATCTATAACTATCTATACCTATATATCTGAAGCTTGCTGGAATTTCCTAGATAAATCTGCCTTTAAATTTATCTGTAATAGTATTATGCACTAGAATCATGACTTCTTAAGGAATCCAATGAATTGTGAGGAGTGTTAGCTGCAGTTTATTTGGCTTAGTCTGTTCACTACTGGCAGTATTTAGTCAGTGGCTGAGCAAGGCTGATTCCTCAGATGTTGTAAATCAGCCCAGCACCACTGACATTAATAGATCTTTGCCAATTTACATCAGATAGGAGCCTCTCTTGCTCTTTCTTCCCAAAATTTATGAGGATTATGGAGATGAGCTGTAGCCCTAGTGTCAAATGCATCATTTATATATGCCAGGTCTCTGCATAGTGTGATTGCTGTGCTCTCCAAATCTTTACAGACATTCTATGATAAATGTGATGACTAAGTGGTAGCAGTCAACAGAAAGAAGAGTAGGCATAGCATATGGAATTTTTCTTTGGATACTTTTCCCTTATCTTTCTTTCAGCCTAGGGATGAGGGTTAAAATTATACTCAACAAATCATTTCATTGAGTTATTAGCATTTGAACTCATCTTTACACTTGGGTTTCCTTCTTTTCTACTAATATCTTCATCATCAAACTACTTGTATTATTTTCAAGCTCTGAGCATTCTCTTCTCCTAGCTTATTCTTATGCTGCCTACTTAGGACTGAGGACTTAAAGGCACTGCTGAGCTTACATTTCACACAGAACTGCTGGGCCTGTTGTATATCTGGGAACTGTGGTAAAAATAAAAAACTTATACTAAGAAAACCAGAGCCCTGTGAATCCTTGAAAGCATTTATTGTATCTCCAATGAAGACGTCTCTGAATAAATCAAATATTTCATTTTTTAGATATCTATGCTTTAGTATCAGAGAAATAAAAACCATGAAACAGAGACAAGGAAGGAAAATACAAAATAAATACACATTTCATTTAAGAGGCCACTCCATCACCAATACCTATTTCTTTCCTTTTCCTCTATGGCTTAGAAATAGAATAAAAGCACCTTGGAAAAAGTTGAACGTGAAGCCTCTATGTTTTTTTGTCTATCTTACCTCATGGTACATTTGAGTTACTTCCTCTTGATTTGCTACAGAGATTAAAATTATTATATAACTATTATCAAATAGTTAGATTGACTTTGCTATTTGCACATCATCACTGGCGATGTCAACTATAAAAGTACCACCTGCCATCTAACTACTAGCAAAGAATTAAATTTAAACTGATAAGTTTCTATAAGGTTGATGACACAAATACTTTCCCAGTGACTTCTAATCAGAAAGATCTCACTTTTGGGAAGAACACGGAGTTCTTGAGGACTTGAGGTGCCAGTGCTGGCTCCAAGAACAGCAACAGGCTTGCCTTTCCCCTCCGGGAAATATAATACTAGGCTGAGCTGGGTACAAGTGTAGGTTAATATGATGAGCGTGACTACTTTTAAATGGCTGGGGATAGCAAAGAAATATTACATGAAATGTCAGGAAATGACATGGGAGGAGATTAAAAAGTGCAGTAGTGCCTGAGCAAGTGCTGCTCACCAGGGAAAGCAAACCCCTGTTGGCACTTCAGCCCTGATACAGATGGACAGGGGTCCACAGCTCTTCTTGGGTCAAACAGATGCTAGAAACAGAGAACTTTAACATTACAGCAAAGAACATATTTGTCTTTCAGCAACATTTAGTCCCAGCTCAAATCAGGCCTCAGGGCTTTACACAATGCAAACAGAAAGACATTTTTCCCCTGCAGGCTTTAGAATACAAATAGAGAGTCCATCCAAAGAGTAGGAGGAAGAACTCCTCCTCAATTGTACACACCAGATTATATTGCTTGTTAATGACATTAAATTCTGTTCTGGGGTTTGGCAATGGTAAACATCCTACTTTGTTTCACCCAAGGTCCACCCCTCCTTCTGGAAATCAGTTCCTCCCAAAATGGCACTCAGACTCTAATGTGGTAAGTTGCTGAGCAGCAGATGTCAATGGCAACACTGTAGGAGGAGATCAGGGCTCTGTGTTGTTGATCATTAATAAAAGAGACATATGATAATAACAGATTCACATGACTTGTTAATGGTCTCAGTGTTACTGTCTGCTCCTCCCTATATGCATGCCTCCTACTTGACCTTCACTGCCTTAGTTCCAGTAAGAAGTCATGGCAGAGATAATTTATAATTATATCACTACAGAAATAGGCATTTTTCTGTTCAATTTTTCTCTCAATTTCCTATATCATTCCTGTATGGCCATGTGTGTTTACCACACTGAAGAAGAATGAAGTCCAGTTGAAAATTTCAAGAACATTAATCAGAAGAGGTATTAAAATATGATTTATTCAAGAAAATATGTCATGAAGTAGAAATTCAGTAGATAGCTATGACAGTATTCATCCTGAATGAAGGGATGGCTGATCTTGCTGGGCACACAGTAGTAGCATGAGAAGCAGCTACAATGAACACTTGAGAAAAGCTCTAGGAATAGATGGCATACACTGAGTGCAACAAGAAAGGAGGCAGCCATAAGAAACTGATATTTAATTGGGTGCTCCTAGAATTTTTTTTTAAACTCTCTAAAAACTGGATAATCTCATGGGGGAAAGCCAAGACACAAGTACTGATTTCTTCCTTCTCATGACCAGTGAGAGGTCTTGAGGAAATGGCATGAAGCTGATTTGGGGGCTGTTTAGGTCAGATATCAAAAATAAGTTTTTCACCAAAGAGGGTGGCTGAGCACTAAAGCAGGCTTCCCAGAGAAGTGGTCACAGCACCAAGCCTGACAGAGCTCAAGAAGTGTTTGGTCAATGCTCTCAGGAATATGGTGGGATTCTTAGGGTGTCCATCTGAGCTTAAACCATGATACCTTGGGCTTGATGATCCTGATGGGTCCCTTCACAGCATATTCTGTGTATCTGTGAAGCAGGATGGCTGGAGTTCATCTAAATGCAGGGCATATTCACTTGCTAATCTGGTTTATTAATTAGGCTATTTGTTGGTGTACCCTTGTTACTCCTTCTTTGAATGCATTTATGGCCCAAGATGTGATTTTCAAAAACCCAGGATTTTACTGGAAAATGGAACAGAAAGACTGCCAGTGGAAGCAAAGCCCTTCTGAGCTTTCCTGTGTACAGTGCAAATCCACCACAATTTATTCTTTGGTCCACTGTTACTGAGATGAGGCAAAGAAGGCTGGCACAGGACAGATGGGTGTGTCCATTAGATTCTCAGGGTTTTACAGGCTTCAGGACCAGATGAAACCACAAACCCTGTGTGTTTTAGTTGATGCCAGTAATGCATTCATTTTTGTTATCTATCCATTAAAACCACAAAGCAGTCAATGTATTTTTGTAGCAGTAATGACCAAAAACTATCGAGTGCCATATGTCAACCTAATTTAAGAAATTATATTATGGTTTATTTCCAGCCTAGGGTCACTTAAGTGACACAGAAATCAAAATGTCAAAGGAGTTTTGGCGGATACTTCCAAGTCCCAAAGAACTGCTTTGAAAAATACTTTAAAATGAGAATGTAGTGGAAAGTACAGTACTTTGACAGAACAGGAATGACTGCTAATTTCTCTCTTGCTGATCTTACTGTTCTTATTTACCAGCTGGTTTTGAGTATGTCTTTATGGAAGATATAAAAATATGTGTGTATATATATATATATATAATGAGTGTGCACGCATGCACACACACAGGGACACACATATATGGATATTATAGAGCTCCTGACAGCAGTTATAAATGGAATTTCTAAAGCTAAACTTAGCAATTTGTTCTTTAACCTACAGATAAAAATTCATCATGCTCAAAATAATTTTAAGCCCTGCTTGATGTCACTTCAAACTATCCAAATTGCTCTGTAACCTCTGCCATTAAAAAGGTGCAGGCTGGCCATAAAAAATTTTAACTGTTGCTGCTGCTTATTCAGACAATAACAGAAGTCAAGACCCCCCTGGAGCAAGAACCCATGATACAAGGAGCTGTGTGAAGATGAGACAGAAAGACAGTTTATGCACTATGAGTGTGAAATCATCTGTTTTATACACATCCAGTATATTTGATACACAGTTTTCTTTCCTCTTTGCCCCTTAGCTCCAGGTGAAGGTGAGTCTGGCTTGTATCTTACAGGGAAGTAGAGATTGTCTTTTATCCTCTAAGGTCTGAAATTAGTAAAGAGCAGAACACTTTGGGGATCTAGAAGACACTACCACAGTAATATAAATATATACCTACAAGTTCTGCCAATTACTGGTAATTAAACTATTTTATGGTAACTCTGATGCTCCCACTGCAGACAAGAGTTCTTATCCTATATATACTTGTTTCTAAAAGAGCATAAATGTTCTAGCAAAGCTTTTCTGAGAAAATAATATGGTTGCCTTCCTCATAGCCCATATTCTTTTTTTTTCTCTTACTTTTAGTCTTGAATTTATCTTCTTCCTTCTACCCTCGCATTTTAGATACTATTAGAGAATCAGATTTATTTCATCTGTGCATTCTTTGTAACAATTGATTTTTTCCTCTGTTTTATGATTCCTGGTTAATTTCTGTGATAGTGTTATCATAATAATAAAAATAAAAGTATGAAATATGTGAGTACTTCCAGGTACTCACTCAGACAAACAAAACAATGTTTTCCTGCTGGTGTGCACAATAATGTGCATTCAATAAGATGGACAGAAGTTAGGAGGGCTGCTAGCTGCCCCTGTGGGTACATGATTTTCTGTAACACCATGTTTCTCATATTGTCACACATCTAAGGAAGAGTTATCTAGGAGAGTAAAGCCTCCCACTCCTGCACTGGTATACTGGTGAATTTGAGGAAAGTTGCAGCGTCTCTGCTGGTCAGAGATACTGGAGAACAAGGCCATTAAGAATGCTTTTCCTGTTTTACAACAGAACAGCAGTGACTGACCTCTCCCTGACCAGCCCTAGAGCTGTAAAAGATTAAGTTTGAAATGTGAAATTTAGCATGAAAATACTGTGAACTTCACTGAGGGGTAAATGGATGACCTAATTGTAATGGAAATTAGCTTTGATTTGACTATATTAAGGTTATATGAAAAAGCATCTTTTGAGGAAAAAACTTACTGCAAAGCTCTGGAATATGTATCTACAGATGACTGATTACACATATTGGCCTAATTCAGTTTTGCAGTAAATTTATCAGATACCAGGTGGAAAATGGATTTGGTTGTGGATCCAAGAGACCTGTGTTGGATTTTCAGTTCAGTCCCTGAGGTCATGTTATTCTCCAGCTGAAATATCAGCTCTCATTTTTAAGCAAGATATTTTCTTCCAGGCAATGCTCCCCAATGAAGGAGCTCCCTATGGAGCCAGGTCTTGCTGGTGAGTAACAGAGTGTTCTGTGTGTGTGGGCAGCCTCAGAGGGACAGCTGCCACTCCCTGGCACTGGGGAGGTGTAGAGGGGGTGCTGCTCATGTTGTCAGAGCTCAGCACATCGTGGGACAAGGCAGGAGCAGGAGAAGGCTGCCATCCTTTGGTTTTAAGGGAGTAGAGGACATGACTGCTTCCCACGCTGCTGCTCTGATGGGCAAAGAAAGCCTTGCAAACCCTTTTTGAACTAAAAAGTGGTTTACTTAATTCCATTTTTACTAGTCCAGCTAAGGGGATAAGGAAAAATGAAGCAAAGAAGAGCTTTGCCTTCTTGTGTAGGTATCTTGCCTCCTCTAAGTCTGTAGTTTGCACCTTTCTGTCACTCCATTCTGTACTTAGTTCACAGCAAAGTCATTCTGTGGCCTTAGGAGTTTTTGAGCCAAGCAACTGTGCTCTTTAAGTCCTTACAACCCCTTCCCATGGGCAGGCAGGTATTTGGCCATCCCCAGGAAAGCTGGAATTCATCACAAGTACCAGTGACTTTGGAATACAAATACCATAATTTAGAACGTTCACTCTTTCTGCTACTCCTCCCAGGTTTATTGCTGAGCATGATGCTCTGTGGTGTGGGATATCTGTTGGATCAGTCGGGATCAGCTGTCCTGGTTGTGTCCCCTCCCAGCTCTTGTGCCCTTCCAGCCTGCTCCCTGGTGGGATGGGGTAAGTGTCAGAGAAATGCTTAATTCTGTGCTTACACTGCTCAGCAGTAACTAAAACACTCCTGTGTTATCAACATTTTCCATTACAAATCCAAACCATAGCTCCACATCAGCTGCTATGAAGGAAACCAACTCTACCCCAGCCAAAATCAGCACCAAGGTGTACACACAGTTATGTCTGCAGTGCCTGTGTCAATTTTTTCCCTATCAGCACACATTGAAACTTAATGGATGATTTTATAGAGGAGGTGTGATTTCTTTATAGTTAATCACATTTAATTTTCAAGTCAGTTTGTTTTGGTTTGTGACTTAGCATTATTTGTTTTCTCCAGCAATACCTGGTAAGTATAACCTCCCTTTCCACAGCAAATGGATTTAAAATAGAAAAAGCTGCTTGTATTCCCCTCTCTCTGGCAGAGGTTCATGCTCCACTGCTAACTAGTAAAAGCTGAATGCACTGATTCCATCAGCATGGTTCACAGCCTGTGACGAAGGAAACTAGATAATCCTGAAAATGTACATGAATAAATGAAAAGCCAACTTCTAAAGGAATGGAAAGTAATTTGGAGCAGACCCAGGATATTTAAATGCTTGTCATCAGAACTTTTTGTGAGTGTATGGAAGTTCTTATCCAAGTTTGTTGTCTGCACAAACTTTGAGAAGGCTTTGGCGCACTGTCTCTACAAGATAGGTGTATAAGTCCTCTAGGAAGTTAAGTACTTATAAAACTTTTTAAGACATTAAGATTTAACTGCATATGACATAGCGAACAACATCTCCTTTAAATTCTCCTGAGAAAAAGTGGGGGCAACTCAGATCAAGTCAGATTTAATTTCTTGTTTTCCTTTACCCTGTACCTTCACTTTAAATAAAAAGCAGCAATCACACCTGATCAAAATGTGCATTCTAATTTTAATAAGGTGTTACACACTTATAAACCCCTCTAAAAATCAACTTGTAGTTATATTATCCTAATTGTGATTTTAGGAAGCTCTGACTTTGGTTATGGAACAATCACTTATGGAACAATCAGTTGGATACTTTGATTTATGGCAAATACGGTGACCAAGCAGGGTAATGTGATTCTCTGTCAAGATTTTAAGAACACATGCACAACCTTGAAGGTAAGTCTGAAGTGTTTCTTTATTCTAAATCATTTCTATGATAGCAACAGAATTGACATTACCTATTTTGGTTGAACTCAAAACAGACTAAACAAAAAGCAAGGTTTTTTTTTTTTTTTCTAATTATATTTAGATAAAAGGTGCTACTTTGCAAATCTCCAATTATTGGGAAGATCATGATTTGTTACTGCATAAGTAATGTGAGTAGAACATATCATGACAAGCAGACTAATAGAAAAGGACACTGGGTTAAAAAAAAATCAAAACAAAAAAACACCTGAGATGGTTTCAGCTCAGAAGAAAGCATGCAGGAAAGTTCTCCAGACTCCACAATTTGAAGAAGAACAACAATACAATGGTAACACAAGGATAAGGAGGTGAATTTTATGAGCTGTAATGACAGAGACCAATGTGATACATGCAGAGTGCATACTTGGCACTGGTGAGGGCACACCTCAAATACTGTGCTCAGTTTTGTGCTCCTCACAACAAACTGAGATGCTGAAGTGTGTCCAGAGAAGGGCAATGGAGCTGGGGAAGGATCTGCAGCAGAAATCTGATGAGGAGCAGCTGAGGGAACTGGGGTGTTTATCCTGAGGAAAAGGAGACCCATGGGAGACCTTATCACTCTCTATAAATGCCTGAAAGGAGTTTGTGGTGGGATGGATGTTGATCTCTACTCTCAAGTAGAGAGCCACAGGAGGAGAGGAATTGGCTGCAAATTGTGCCAGGGAAGGTTTGGATGAGATATTAGGGGAAATTTCTGCAGTGAAAGGGTGTTCAGGCATGGGAACAAGCTGCCCAGGGGAGTGGTGGAACCATCATCATTGGAAGTAGTCAAAAGGTGTGTGAATGTGACACTGGGGACATGGTTTAGTGGTGAACAAGGTGGTGCTGAGTTAACAGTTTGACTCAATAATCTCAGAGATCTTTGCCAACCTTAATGATTCTATGATTCTACATAATGACTAGGAGAAGGAAGATTGTTAAGGCATGATTAGGTGACAATTATGTAATGTTGGGATAAAAATAAAAACAAAGATGAAGGCATGGAGTTCTATGCCTATTTTTATTATTCTGAGTAATTATAAAAAAACCTAAACATAAGTTAGTAAGAAAATATCCACATTTGGCACAAAATCATTGTCAATGACTGACAAAGCAAGTAGTTCATCTAGGCTTTTTTTTTGTGGTTTCTGTCAAGTGCCAGTTCTAAATCACCACACAAAAGAGACATTGTATATGTTTAAAGTAGCTCAGGCCATGGAGACAAATTAGCTTGAATGGGATGGAAGTATAACGATTTCTACATTAACAAGTAATGCAGGTCAACAGGACTGTATCTGCAGAAAAACAGATGGCACTCAGGAGCTGACATTCATTCCATAAGCATTTAGAAGGATTATTACTTCAGGTGGTCTCTAAACCAAGCCCATGGGTTCAATGCTTGGGAGTAGTTAAGAGAGCATTAGAGGTACCCCTGGAGTGTATATTTCATTTTAGATTCATACAAAAGTCTCTGGTTTTCATCCCAGAGACTGCTCTGAAATGTGAATCAAAGCACATTTGAAGGGCTGTTCAGAACATTGGATTCAAAACCTGTATTAGAACTGAACTAAAATGTTAATGCAGATGAACCAAATACATACATATCTCCTCTGGGAAACAGCAAAGATTAGTTTGCACTGAGATCTGTGGTGTTTTCACTTGCTATAGCAGAACTTTTACTGGTATAAAACTTTTTATGTTTTATGAACATCTATATGTTTTTTACTTAAGAGGCTGAGATCTTTCTATCTTGGAGAAAGTAACCTTTATAGCACAGGTTTTAAAAGATGAAAAGATGATTAAAGGAAAAGAAAGCATGGCTGAAAGAGCTCAACCTTTTAAAAGAAAGGATGGTTGAAAGGGCTCAACATTTTAATAGTCTAAAATTTTAGATAAATATACACTTCTTATTGTACATGTGTCCTCTTCTCTTATTTAGAGACCAGGATGTTATGGTGGACTGTGTCTAAGGCTTT
>VZSR01000920.1:4629653-4666051 GCA_013398615.1 Brachypodius melanocephalos
TGAAGCAGAGACTCATGAAGCAGAGACTCATGAAGCAAGATCCTGGGGAGGCAGAATCCCTCCTGTGAGGTCAGTCTGGGTCTGCAGTTAGAGTCTGTTGATGGAACCTGCAGTCATAGTCTAGCTGGATAAAAGCCTGCAGTCAGTCTGCTAAACCAGTGTATGCAGTCATAGTTTAGCAGTAAATAACCAGCACTCAGAGGCTGCGAGGGAAACCTACAGTAGGAGCTGCTGCAGCCAGAGTCAGGGAATAGTTGGAGTTAGGATGACTAAGCTGTGAAGAGGAAAAAAAAAACAGGACCCTTTTTATGCTGTGTTTAACAAGAAGTCAGTACCTTGTGTACCTTGGCTTGTCTTTACCCTCTAATAAAAGGGTACAACAAGTATGTCCTGGTTTCATATTCCTAGAATATCATTGTAAAGTGCAGATCTACTAACCTATGTCTTCCTGTTGGTCTTGACATAAGTGTATACATCCATCCTGCAGTAGATCTGAGTATATTAGACACAAATCCAAGCATTATCCTGGGAGATTGTGGGAACATGCAGAAGTTAGTGAATCCTAAGAAAAATGAAAATGGAGTGAAGATTTTGTTTCTACACCACCTGAATGATGGCAGGGACAAGTCACTTTTTGTCACCAAATGTAGGTGATTATTCTTTGAAAAACTCTTTGCATTTGCTCTGTAGAGAAGCCATAATAGATGTAAGAGAATTTGCTAGAATGGGTTTTGTTATGTATTTTGGTATTTGGGAATTTCTTAAAGATATCTTAATCTCTTCAGTAAAACTATAAAAATTCATGAGAATTGTGTAAGGAAAAAAGCTCTGGATAGCATGTTTTCCTTAAAATATAAAAAGAAAAAGCAGATTTGGGAAAAGACTCTTCCAATTCTGTTTGCCTGTTCCAGTATTCATTTGTATTAGAAGATGCCAAACGAAGACTATAAAACTTATATAAAGGTATACATTCAATATTCTCCTATACACAAAATTATCAGCCAGAAGTTGAGAAACTTTTATCTCTTAAAGCTTTTGAAAATGTACCCATCATCTTAGGTCTTGTGGAAAAATTGGATTTCAGTTTGATTTTAGGTGAAGAAGAACTTCACGAATGATAAGAGACAAAATTTAACTTGGTCTGTTTATAGATGGAGTGGCAACATGGTGTTGTTTCCTAAAGGTCAAAGCTTTCCTTGGCTCACGAGTGGACTGGTTCTGTGACTTTTTCTCTTGAAAAGTTTTATACAAAAGTCTCTATCTTATGATTTCCAGCCTGAAAAGTTTCTGAATTGTTCTTGAGGTAATACACAAATAGCATGAACCACTGTGAAGTAGTAGACAAAGCCACATTATTTGATTCTCTAAAGTCTGAACTGTAGGCTTTTGATTTAAACCACAAAATAATGCCAACAGTGATAAATTGTCATTCATTGAAGTGTTTCCATGATTCTTGTCTTCTCTTTATGAGGAGGTTGTTTACAGATATGACAGAATTACGTTTCCTTAATGGTTCTGTTAAGACAGAATCAAACTATATATGGAACTCATGACTCAGTTTCATTCTATTCAGCCTGTTTACATTGTTCTGATCATAACTGGGGCTTATAATTCATATGTACTTCTTCACAAGCCTTTACTTCTGCAGAATAATCTAATTTTATATTCAACACTGTAGGCAACGAGCCCACCAGTCTCTGAATTTTGCAAATGTTTAATTTAAAACTTACGCGTTTAAGAAACCTGAAGCCCTTGAGGGAAATTAGGCATTAGTCAGGAAAATCTGAGGGTCCATTGGATTTGACAACAATGCATGGAAAATCTTCTATGCCTCTTCGGACTGACCATAGATTTTTTGTCTTGACTGTTTATTATGTGTTTGAACTATTTTCAGGAAGGGAAAAATGTATTGGCTGTAGAGAAAAATGGCACAGAGTGGAGTTTACCTGTGAAATTCTACATCTTTAGAGAAACATATGAAAGTCCAAAACCATTTCAGTAAAATGCTTTGCTACATGTTACTAACGTCACAATTTTATTAACTGTCTTGCTAGAATGTAGATGGAAGTGATCTTTTAGCTTGGCAGATCCTGTGAAAAAATGTGCTCTGTACTAGAAAGAGGCTCACCGTTGTATGTGTACATGCTCAGCAAAGAAGTGGGGGACACTTGTCCTGGCCTCTGTCTGGATAAATCAATTTGGATCAGAGGAAATATTTCAAACTTTTGGTTTAAGTTGCTGGATTTTGCTCGAAAGAGGATCCATTGAAACAGCCCCTCCAGCAGATCCAATCTAGACTCTGTGCATTTGTGGAGACCTGCTGGCTGTGGCAAATTCTGCAAATCTGGCTGAACTCTGTGTAAACTTCTTGATAAGTTTATAAATACTTAATTTTAGACTTTTTGTATGTGTTTTAACTTTTTAGAAATAAAATTCATGCGTTCAGCTAAAGAATCCCAAATACTACGTTGTACCTCTTATGTTAGACTAGCTCAATTTATATTGTGCTAAAAGAATGGGTATTCAATTTACATATCTTGATAGAATCTGACCTATTTCAAGACTTCTCAGTATGAAATTAAAGATTTAAGAAACTTTACTATTCTTCCAGTGAATTTATCACTTTCTTTATGGTGGTTCTTTTCTCTATATTGTCTCTTAGAAGCTTTGGGAATATTTTCCTGAATGTAAATTAAAAAAATGCAAACCAAAAAAACTGTGGGTTGGATTTCAACAGTATAAATCAGACTGACTTCACCAGAACAGGAAAAAAATCAACTTGACTTCCCTACATGAGAGGGATATCTCTGTGTGATAGGAAAACTGATTTGAACCCTCTTGTCCTTTTAACCCATTTTGTTTAAAAAACTCCAGTCTTTTGTCTATTTTTTCTTTTTTGAATAAACAAATCTGGGAAGTCTTTTTTCACCCTTTTTCTGGGATAATTTTTTAATGTCTTCACACAATATATTTGCAAAAAAAAAATAGAAAATTTAGATGAATAGCCACAGCCTACAAAGAGGATGTCTGCGAAACAACACCTGCTTTTAGTCAGAGCAAGATCTTTTAAAAAAAACCAAATCCAAACCTATTTCATGTTTTCATGAAGTGGCTGCCATCTCTTGAAGAGAGACCATTATATTTCCTCAATGTCTGTTATTCTAACAGTTTCAGAGTCCAGTGTTAAGACATCTCAAATGACTTTAGGGGCAGATGATTCCACAGTAAACTCAAGGTGGAACTAGGGACAAGCTTCTGGTCACAGTCATAGCAGATGAGGGATGGAGAGGACTTTCTTCCCCTGACAACTTTACAGAGTATCTTACTAAGGAGATGGACTAAACTGAAGTTTATCATTTGTTCCTAAGCTCCTAAAAAAGCTGAAACAGGAAAGGTGAGTGTGAATGAAAGGTATGATGACTCATCTCTAATCTCTCTGGACTGTAATTACCAACATTTGAAAATACAGATGAAGATAGATACCTCTCACAGAATTTTGTCTAGCCTTGCTCTCCGCCAGTCCAGATAACCACTGCCACAAACTCCGTTAAAAAAAAGAAAAACTGAAAATAGGAAATCTCTCACTAATACTGCATTAGGCACTTATTTGGGAACAGGGAGAGAGCTCATCTTCATTTCAAGAAATGTCCGTTTTGCATTTATTTTTTATTTTCTTTTTATTTTTTAAAATAATCCTTTTTTTATTATTATTATTTTTTTCCCCTTCTCTCCCTTTACTAAGTAATTCCAGGTAATTCTGCCTCTCTTCTTTACCACGGAAATCCACACACTCCATCCAGCTTTAAACTAAAACTCAATTCCCTGAAGGCACTTCCTTCTGCGCTTGAAGACTGCAATCTAAGCTTATTCTGAGTGTTCATGGGAGGAAAAAGCATTGTCACTATTCCTCTTTGTCCTCAGAGGCCTTTTGAGCCTCTGTTGGGAGCTTTTCTCTTCTGCCTGGCACACTTGAAGGAACTTCTGATAATCCACCTAGTTCTTTTGAGACTAATGATTATTTGCTAAGCCAGCATCTGGCAAACCCTTTGTGGCAGAGACCTTATTTGGTGATGAGCAGACCAACCCCTGGGTGAGTTGTGCACTCAGTGCTTGCAAAGCATTAGGGCAAACAAGAAAAGACAGCAGAAGTTACTCTGTTTAGAACAATAGCTAACAACTACTCCATATACCTATTGCACTCGACTCTAATCATGTTATATGAAGATGGTAATAATATATGGATGTTAGTAAAAACCTAATTAGGTCTTGGATTTTCTTAGGTTTTATAATGTGTAAATGCAGCAGGACTTCTCAGTTTACAGGTACCACAGAGAGGTGTGTAATATACTCATACTCAGGCAGATTTCATGAGAAACCAAAACTCTAAACTCAGCATAGACAGCTAAACATTTCAGTAGAAGTCTCTGGATAGGCCAACAAGGTATACTTTATAAACCTCTTTTCAGCTTTTAACCAGCTCATGGATAATTTCATGCTGTTTATATCATTGTCAGAGTTTGCTCCATAATTCTTATGAATGCAATTTTTGCTACTGTTACCGGCCCATCAGCACAGTCACTTTAATGACCACGTGCAGGGATATTGCTGCAATATGTGAAAATGCTATACAGTCATGATACTTTTTATTATTTTCCCCCTTTATTTTCTGTGATTTAAAATTGAAATTTAAATGAAAATTAAAAATAAATAAATAGAAAAGAGAGAAATGCATCTGTTTTGTGGTCTTCTACTTTTTTAATGCTTATTTCAAGAGTACGCCCAACCATGCTGCTGAATCTGTCCCAGAATTTTCAGCAGTGCTGGAAAGCTCCTCCAATAACTCCAGAACTCACTCCCAACAGTGACTAGGAATTGTCATGTGTGAAGGGTGGCTTTTGCAACTTGCTATTTACTACTGAAAGGCAAATAAATGCACAGAATTTATAAAAAGTGGTGACCTTACCATTAATTCAGCATAATCCTTAAGCTTTCAGAAGCATTAAGAGCTTTGCCTTGATAGTCAGGTTTGGCTTATTGATAGCTCTTTTTCATTTGCTTGACTGACACTTGCTCTTCTCATAACAGGCTGCTGTTGGTCCAGTCCTTCATCATCTGTAGTGCACAGTATAGATGAAAAACAAGGAAGAAAAATGCAATATGAGACTACCTATGAAAAAGCTTGAGAACCAGCACATCTTAGATTACACAATTTGCTTATAAAGTTTTCTTAAGAGGAAAAATAATTTTTTTCTGGAGCATGTGCATTTTTAAAACAATGGCAAAATGAAATGTGGGTTTTAGAATAACTACAAATATCTGCCTTTTGTAAAAAAAGGCAAGTTTTGGTAGTGCTGTGGAAGTTAGAGCACTTCTGCTTTTGGGACAAGGATATGAAGTTTTACAAAGTAAATTATTCTGTTGAGTTTAGACAAAGAAACACTGCCCACAAATTCAGAGGAGGTTCTCCTTTAGTAGTGCAGTGTGAAGACAAGTATGGGCTGAGAGGTCCAGATAAAAAAGGTGTAAATTTCTATGAACATGGAGTAAAAACAATGTATGACACTGTCTAATTCAACTTTTGGGTCCGACTTCTGTGATTTAAAAGCACCAGAAAAAAAAAAAAAAAAGCTGTTTTCATTAACATTTGAATTTTAATGAACTCTATTTAAAAGCAGAAACATTCAAATCGAATGCCATGCTTCCCAGATTCAAAATACTGGAAATTACTCACAGATCATTGAAGGTTTTTCATATTAGAAGGAGCAGTTTGACAGAGAAGAAAAGATCATTCTTCTGAGATCTCCCTAGCAAAATTGAGAGAAGAGAAACCTGGATAGTTCAGATAGGATTCAAACAGGCACCAAAACATGAATTTCCTCCTTTGAACTGAACTCTGCTTCCTCAGTTTCAGAAGTGCTTATGACATCTACAAGACTCAGTAATGAATGACTGAATGACACGGAAGAAAAATTACAGCTGAAATGCTTTTTTTTTTTTAAGAAAGGAAGAGCTGCAAGGTGCAGTTCCTGAGAGCAGCAACAGAAAATGGACAGCTTTTGTTCATGTTATAAATATAAACTAGAAGTGTTCTCTGCCTTGCTTTCAGGGAATTGTCACAAGATAAACTGCTCCCACTGATGCCAGCTAAAAAGTCATTCAGTAACTTGGTCTTCTGATAAACTTTGCATTTTGTTTGAGTTGGAATGAGCATTATATCAAGAAGAATTTCTAGCTCATTTAAGAATGAAAAGTGTAGGCACATTCCTAACATCATAGTTATTTTCCAAGTTGTCTTAATTTACTAAAGTCAAATGCCATGCGATTATTGGTGAAAAGTACCCATCCCTTAAGCTCAGAGCTAGAACTATTGAATTCCACAGTATATAAAAGAAATACTTATTTTCTTCCATTTTAGTTGGAATAAATTTCTCTCAGGAAGACTGTGCCTGTTGTGTCAAATTTCTTATCTTGAAAAACTCTCCACATTCTTCTTTGAAAAATACAAAATAATAATTTTCTCCAGTTCTACTGAGGAAGAAGTTTTAAAACATGAAATGCTTCAAAAATCCACAATTGAAGTGAAACAGTCAATGATTGAATCAAGGTGTTTCAGATTATTGCAATATCGTTTCCTTTAACATATTCTTATATGATATTTTTCTTTTAATCTTGTGCTAAAGATGGGAGAAATACAAAAAGATGGGCAAATAACAGAAATATTCAAAGTTAGAGCAAGGTGGAAAGTCAGATTCCTCTTCTGCTCTGCAGAAAAAATTCAGTTACAGTGAAAATCATATCAGATTATGTGTGATGATAAAAGGATGATGCACTGTTTCAGTTCACCTAGAGAACTGATAGCCATCCAGAAACTTTACCTGGAGCATAAAATATGCTTTTCTGCTCACAGGATGTATGAACAGATGGATCTACAGTTCATGGAATGTGCCTTGAAAGGCTACAGGACAGTGTCATTTTTGTGTCATGGGGGGAAGTGAATGAGGTAAAACATTCACAGAATCACAGAAGGTTTGAAATTGGAAAGGACCTTTGGAAGTCGTGTGGCCCAACCCCTCTGCACAAGAAGGGCAACTAAAGCCACTTTCCCAGGACTATGTCTAAATGTTTCTTTTTTTTTTTAATATCTCCAAGAAGGAGATTCCATAACTTTCCTGGGGAATCTATGTCAGGGCTTAGTCACAGACGAAGTGGTTCCTGATATTCCAAGTGCTGCACAGCCCCTCCTGTGTCTCAGTTTGTGCCCTTTGTCTCTCATTATGCACTGGGCACAACTGAAAAGAGCCTGGCTCCATCCTCTTTGCAGTATTCCTCCAGCATTCTCATGAACTAGTGAAATCTTCCCTGAGCCTTCTCATGAGGCTGAACAGCCCCAGCTTTCTCAGCCTTTCCTTATAGGATTTCTCTCATAGGAGACTCTCTAGTCCCTTAATTAATGCTGTGGTCCTTTGTTGGGCTCCCTCCAATATTCCCATGCCTCTCTGGTACTGGGGAGCCCAGACCTGGGCACAGCACTCCAGGTGTGTCTTCACCAGAGCCACAAGAAAGAATCTCTCCCTCAGCCTGCTGCCAAGGCTTTGCCTAATTAGGTGCAGGATAACACTTCTGTCCTTGCAGGGGAACACCACTGGCTCATGTTCAAGTTGGTATTCATCAGCATGCCCAGGGTTTTTCATATCAAGCTGTTTCGCAGCTGGATGGTCCCCAGCATGTGTCAGCCCTTGGGATTGCTCTTTGGTTACAATGAGATCTGTTGAAAACTTAAGTGAGTCAATGCCATTGCTAATATAAGACAAGAAGGAAAGGGGGTCTCCTAATGGGTTCATCCTTTCATTCTCAGAAGTAGACACTGCTATCTTCTGTTAAATTTTGGCTTAACCCTGGGATATACATCAGGCTGGAGAAGAAAACATCAGTTAAAATATCTTTAGTATTCAGAAAAAAAAAATAACCTTCACCAGCTCTCACTCTTTTGCTTACCAATCAGTCAGTGAAAAGAAAACTTTTCTCTCCTGATCAGAGCTATTCCTTCCTCTTGGCTTGATGGTGACACTTGCCTCCATGGAGTATCCTGTTTTTTCTGCACTGCAGCTGGAGATGTGCTTGGCTGGACTGAGTGTGTGCTACAGGGACCAGCCAGGGTGATGCACGGCCAACCCCAGCTTTCTGACATATAAACACAGAGACAAATTAAGTTTGATTTACAAACAAATGATGTACTAGTAACATGTGACAGTTCTGGAAAATCTGGGAATTAATCTAGATTGATGAAATAACCTTTTTTCCCCCTCACTTTTAATGTTGCCTTATTAACAGCAGCTGAAATTGTTGTTTGGTCCTCATGATCGTGGTCCTCCTTACAATATAGAGTTCATTTTGTTGCATTTTACTTGCTTTGCATTACTTGTATCTTAAGGGAAAAAAAAAGACATTTTAAACCATCTGAAAATACATTTTTATCACTATGAACAAAGGTAAATATTGATCAAAAACCTTTTTAACATTTCTTCCTTCCAAAAATATTTTGTTTATAAGTGCCTTTTCACTGCGGTTTTATTTTTCAAAGCAGATATTACAACTGCTTGATTCTGAGACAAATGTTTTTTTTCTCTTCACAGCTTTGAGGAGCTGAAACAGAAAAAACACCAAAGGAAGTCTCATGCTATTTGAAGAAACTGAATACATATCAGAGACAGGGTTCTTAATATGTTATCCTACAGAGTCAGATGTTTATGGGATAGGCAACAGTCACAGTAAAAATCACCCAGACATAAAAATAATAAATTGAAGACTGCTGGAACAGAGTTCTACTACATGCTTCACACTTCTGATTAATGGAAACTAAAATCTGAATTAGACTATCAAAACTCACTTAGCACATCAGTGTATTTTGTTACAAAATAGCCTCAATGAGCATTTTGTATAATCTCAGGTTATTAATTGTCATTGTTTTATTCCTCCTCTCCTCCCCTCCCCGCCCCTTCTACAATACCAATATAGGTGTAACCTATATTTCATTTAGATCTAGAGGCCAAGAATACAAATTCTTGGGGACTTCACCCTGGAATCAAATCTCCTTTGTGTTTTCCATTATGGTAGTGTAATTATTTGCACTATCCACGTAATGGGTATAAAGTACTGTCATTTCTGAAGTCTCCAGCCTGTCATACCTTAACATCTGTTTTGCCTGATTTTACATTTGTGTGTAAAATTCATGCGGCACCCTTCCTGACAGATATTCACTCTGTTTTTCCCCATGATCTAGTTAAGAGGCAGTAGAGATCCCCTACTGACATCATGGATTGAGAAAAATGTTGAAAGGGTTGCTAAGAATAGGCATAAATTGCACAGATATGAAGGTATTTGGCTCAGCTATCAAAAGACAATGTTTCACCCCAAATACCATGATGAAACTAGAATAGCACATCCTTGTCTTAGTGATTTTATACATTGACAAACAGGGTTGAAAACACCTTCTCACTTTCCCATTAGCTCCCCAGATATTTGTTGCACCTCTCACAGCTGCAAATTGCAGCTATTCCCATTGTCTGTCAGCTTCACAAGTCACATTATAGCTTGGCTCAAGACAATATTGGCAGCTGCCACAGAATGGGATTAGGAAAAATCACTAGGACGAAGTAAAAAGAAAGTGAACATATAAATGGAATGAAATGATCCTCCTCCTAAAGTGCAAAATCCAGAGTGAAAGCAGAAAGCTCTGGGCTAGTGTGTGTAATCTTGGAGTTGATAACATTTACCTCTAGAGGAAACAATGTTTTCTTCTCAGCACAAAATGCAAATATTTGTTTGTAGTTCAAGTATACAAACAACTTGTATTCCATTGTCACTGCTGAAGTCTATGCATCAATAAGTAAATGCCTCTTTCTCTGACCTGCTGAGGGCTTGTTACAAGGATATCCAGATAGAAGGAAAATTGTAGATAAGTTTGGGAGCAGGAGGACAGCATATGTTTAATCTCTGCTATCCTGTCCCTGAGGTTTGCTGTTTTTCAGAGCTAGGACAGTTTATTCTTGATTAATTGGGGTCAGGGGATTGGTTATAAATGGAGATTGTATTCCTGCAGTGTCAATCATCCCCCTTTTCTAGAAGGTATAAGCAGTCATAAAAAAACGAATCCGGGAAATTTATGAATTATTTGGATGCTTGCAGAAAATGCTCAATGGGTGCCCTGAGCCATTGCTTACCTGTTTACAGGACTCCTTTCTGAGCACAACTCTCTCTGTGTCCCTGTGGGTTTCTTGGGAATATCTGTCAGCAGCAGCCACTGGTTCTGGCATTTGTCATTGCTCTGTTCTCTGTCACAGGGACAACTTGCTGGACAGAACCTGCCAGGCCACTGGGACTTCACTTTCTCTGACACAGCCCAACAAAAGCTTCACCACGGAAATGTTCCCTCCTCTCCCTTGGTGATTCCATCTGGGAATTCTGCAGGGATATTTGCAGAGTGGGGAGGCACAGCAGCCATGCTGAGCAGCTCTGGCAAAGCTCAGCATGAGAGACTGAGCCTGAAACATCTCTCGAGGGCAGGAGGGGCAGACCATGGGCACAGCTCCCTTCGGAGATGCTCTTGCCAGCACGGGGCTGTCCTTGTGCTCAGCCAGCTGAGAAGCTGGAAGGTGCTCCAGGCTGTGACACACTTACAGCCTAAATTTATTCACACACAGTTACACTTTTGGATGCTCAAGTCAGCACAGTTTTTTTAGCTTACTCAGACCTTCTTTTTTTCCTGGTGTTTAGCTACCCCATCAGCTATATTTGCAGAGCTCAATAATATTACCCATTGCCTAATTTTTACTACTCTGAACAGTTGAGAGTTTTTCAGTCTCCTCTTATACAAGAGTTTATGCATTTTTTGAACATTTCTGTGTAACTATTACAGTAATTTTTGGTGTGGGTGACTAAAATTAAGCACAGTGTTTCCTCCTCAGTAATGTCCTGATTCCACTGGAAATACATTCCTGACTTTCAGGGTTTGGAAGTAAATAAGTGCCTTTGTTTACTATGGATTACGCTAAACAAGCCAGTATAGGTCGGTCTAAAAATTAAAATATATTTATAGAATAAAAGAAGTTGACATGGAGTAACGTGGAAGTTTATATGCTTCAATTATACAGCTAGAAACAAGCATATAATAATATGTTAGATAATTTGTAGGATGTGAGTGAATCTCACCTCCTTTCTTTCCAGCCTCCTCAGAGATGCATGTATGTTTGCTTTTACTGGCACAGTGTTGGTTTGCTGCATTGTGTTTAGCTTCACTGATGGGATCATCCAGAAATGTGTTTGGAAGGAACTGCCCATAATGATGTGGTATTTGAATCTCCAGTGGGATAAACAAGTGAATTTCACCCTTATTCTATGTAAACAGTCGTTTTCTCTGTAAGTCAAATGAATTCAGAAAAGTACATAGGTCTATTTTTTTATTGTCCAAGTCATTAGAAATTTCCACATTGTTCATTTTCTTCAGGCTTGTAATAATTATTTTCAGTACCTATATCTCAAATATTTTCTAATATTGTACAAATATCAAAGTAATAGTGCACAGCAATATGTACTATGCACACCACCATTCTTGTTCTACTGCTATAATATATATACAAAATAGACAGAAATGCACACAAGCCAAATAAAAAGCACAGCAAGCCAAATAAACTCTTCATCAAAAATATGATACCGAAAGGATAAAATACAGAACTAAAACATCAGCACAGGTTAACATGTCGTTGATACAGAGAGAAACAAAGAATTCAGATGAAGGCTCAACCATCTTTCAAAGGCAAACGCAAGTAGAACTGAATATAAAGGAAAGCCAGAAACAGCTTGTACAGCTTTATCTCTGAGAGCAAGACAGAGATGGGAAAAAATAAAAAAGAAAAACAAAAGAGCTGAAGCAGGTTTGAAACAGGAAGAAAGATTAAACTAGACAGAAGCAAATGTGGAGGAGTAACAGTGGAATGAAAGAAAAAATGACATTCTCTCAAAGGAAAATGGAAGCAAATTTTCCTCAGAATGAAAGAGGTGACTGTTATTCTGTGCAGATAATTTGCATTTACTACTCCAAAGCAGTTTAGAAATTTTATCTGAGTAAAATCAGAGCAGTTTTGTTCATTATGGAGGTCCAGGTTCTTTATATTTTTTTGTCTGTACCAGGCTAAGTTCTTCCAGTGTTGTGCAGTCATGTGCTATGCCCCTGGGAAAGAATGCATGCTTTACAGATTTGTAGTTCTGCTAAACAAAAGTGAAAAAGAGAAAGAAAAGGGAATTAAAGAATAGTTGTGTTGATTTTAGAATTATTTTATATGGTACAGTATTTCTCTTTTTCATTCTGTTTGTACCATTTTTATTAATGGGCTGCAAAGTACCCTTTGAGTTATCCCACAACAGCACAGCTGAGTCTCTAGGAGATTATTTTATTCTTTCTTGTGTATTTCCTGGTTATTTGTAGCATACTTTTACTTTTTGCAGAGATTTCTGAAGATTTGGGTTATGTTAAGTCAGTTCTAGAAAGTAAAATATAAATGGGTGAAGGAAGTATTGCAAATGCATTTTAAATAAGTGCCCAAGAGGAATTCCTTTGCATAACATATGCTTCGGTCCCCAGTCTCCACTACCAAGTGCTGCCAGCTATGCATTTATTTGATATAGTTAGAATAGTATAGAATAGTTAGAGAAGGATGTCTTTAAAAAGTGAGATTTGCCACTGGTCTTAAGAAATAAAATATACCACAGGGAGGATTTGCATATTAAAAAAGTCTTTAGCAAGACAGGAACTTTGAAGGAGTTTGCTCCTACTGCAGGGACATTCTGCTTGTCATCATGGAAAGTGACATGAAGAAAGAATAAGCTTTCTTCAAATACCATGTCTCTCAAAAAAAAAGTGTTTGCGCGTGAAGGTGACATTCCCAAACATCTTCTTCATCTTCTTTCTCATATCATTACTGAAATTGCAGAAGATATTTAGGAGAAAGAAATGTTAGTTGCCAGATCTTCCTCTCAGCACAACTACAGAGGCATGATAACAGTCTGAAAATGGTGACTTAAAAAGGACTACTTTGGGAGACAGAAATTCTAAAGCCACTCAGTTTGATTAAAAGTGCAAAGAAAAATAAAAGTATTTCACTGGTCCATATTTTTTAATATATACCATCACGTCTTCGTGGCATTTGGTTTTATTCTCCCTTGTTTAATTTCCTTTCAGCCAGTTGCTCAGAGGACTGAAATGCAAAATTATCTTTGACTACTGAGTCCACAACAATCTACTTAATAGCCAACCGCCAGTAGAGATAAACTGAGATCTGTTGATGTCTTGAATGAGATACATATACATATACATATACTACATATACATATACATATACAAATAGAAGTACATATACTTACAACTGTAATTTTAAGTATACAGACAACTTGTCCTTGTCACTACAGAGGAGATGGTATTGAATTTGTTCCTTTATGATATGGTTAACATAGTGGAATATCACTCCACGAGGTTTATACATTCACAGAACACAAGTTTGGCAATGACCATGATGAATGTCAGAATTTCTTGATAACTTGGATCACATTTTATAAGGTATTCTCTAATTCTAAATAAATACATTTTGGTGGAAATAGAATTCGAACAGGATTTCATTGTGATTTCTTGTCTGTGATGATCAGTGACAGGACCCTAAGGAATGGCCTGAAGCTGTATCAGGAGAGGTTTAGGTTGGATATCAGGAAAATGCTTTTGAGCCAAAGGGGGCCGGGCACTGGAACAGGCTCCCAGGGAGGTGGCCACAGCACTAAGGCTGACAGAGTAAAAAAAGCATTTGAACAATGCTCTCAGGCCCATAGTGTGTTTTTTGGGGCACCCTGTGCAGAGCCAGAAGTTGGACTTGATGATCCTTGTGAGTCCCATCCAGCTCAGCATATTCTCTGATTCTGTGAAGTCAAAAGAAAATCACCATGTAGCAGGTTTTAGCAATTCATCAATCCACTGGAAAAGAGTTCCTTTTTGTTTCCAGTTTTAGACACCGTGTCTGATTTAGATGAATTACTTAACAACAGCTCTAAAACTTGCAACATCTATTAAAGATAAAGGTATAAAAAGGAGCAGGTTACACACCATAAGAAGAAAATATGAGGCTTTAAACACTGTTTTCTACAATAAATCTATCCTGAACTTGTCATATTTAGTCTTCGTGACATTTGCAAATTGTCTCAGAACAGTATGCACCTGTTACAGGAAATCCTGAGTTCATCATCACATGTGGTAGGTATTTTATATCTACTGCTAACTTTTCATGTATGATTAATGGGTCTGTTATTTCAAATTTGATGTGCAGTTCACACAATGTACAAGTGAGTTATGTTTAATAAAACATAAAATTGAGCTTCAGCTTTACAGTTCTAACTATGCTTGGCAATTTTTTTCACTATTGATTCAGATTCTCCTTGACTTTCAAACTTTCTCTTTTTTTTCTCTTGTAACAAGGTCTTTTACTATTGTACAGGCCAGATTACATCTGTAAGCTAATTCCCTTTGATATCCTTATGGGAGTCCTCTTGATAGAATAAAAGTTCCTTATAGATTTCCAGTACCTATCACAGCTTAACAAGCGTCCTCCATTATTTAGTTCTATGAATATCATAGTAATAAATATTTAATTGAAATATAACATACAAAATTGAGATCATTGGCAGCTTCTAACATGTCCAGAGAAACTGTCTGCAACAGTTTTACTTGTAACAAATATAGCAAAAAGTTCACAAGAATTTAGGTGGAATCCATTGAATTATAGAATAATTCAAGTTGGAAGGGACTCCTAAGGGTCATTATCATTAGGTCTAAGAATGTGAAAGAATAAACAAAAATAAAGACCCTGAACCATCTCCCAAATGTATCTCCCAAACCCCTCTGTGCAATCTCATTTTATTTACTCCAAACCTATGATAATTAACACTCAATGGTGCCAAGAGTATTCATTAGCAGAAAGACAAATTGGTTTTGACAGTCAATACTTTAGATACTGCTTTTTGACATCCAAAGAAAGAAATACTACAATTACTATTGTTTAAACCATTTTTTAAATTGATTATTGCTAGTGAAGTCATGATTTTGGTATTTCCTTTTCAGTTCTAATAATCTGAATTATTCAACTAAACCATCATAACATGAAGTAAAATAGGTCCAAACCAGCTGTGTATAGCTCTATAATTCTAGAAATACAAAAGACATAATAATTATTTTAAGACTGCTTATGATGTCTTAAATTCACATGCATTTTTCAAGGATATATATTTTTCAAGGATATATTCCTTGTGTTGCTGGAGTACCTCCATGCATGTCTTGCAAAAGCTCCCAATGCCAGCACTGATTATAAACTCTACTAACCAGATATGCCTTGGAGTAGCTCTTGGAGATCTTCAATGTTATTGACTTGTGCTTCAGGTAAATCAATGCCTGTGACAGGCTATATGTTTGCTTTCTAACTGTGACTCACCTGCTTTTCTTTCCCCCTCTTTCTCCTTTTAAGTTTTTTTTCTCTTGGCTAAAGTTTCTGCTGCTCTGTCACTGCAATTTTGCTATTACGAGTCATAGACGTTTTCAATTTATTTACATATTTAGCAATTAAATAAATTTGCAATGTGTAAGGAAGGACTAATTTATAACCTGAAGATACCTTTTCTGTTGTTTCTAGAGAAAAGCCCATGTTGTTTAAAGCACACTTTAGAATTCTTGTACAATTTTCTGGTCCAGAGGAATTTTGTATGTATTTATAACATTTTCTATCTGCAGTAACATTCTTTTAAAATTATACCCAACTAGAACAATACAGATTCCAGGTATGTGTTTTCATTTAAATTAATCTTATTTCAGCGCTCTTTTTGTATTGCATTCTTTTAATGCTTTGTAATGAAAAAGCTCTTGGAAAAGATATAAAATTATATGATACTGATTTCTTCCTATACAAATGTTTATTATAAGAATTCTTTTTTTAACTTAAGAATAGAGGAGGCAGAGACTCTTGTCTCTGCTTGTCTTATGAAAGGCATGAATTTTATTAATGCATTCAGTTCCTGACTGTCAGGGACAGTTGGCTGAGCAGGTATGTGCAGATACTGGCATGAAACCTAAACAACTTACAGGAAAAATTTGGTCCTACTCATCTCCTGGGCATCTATCAATCTACAAGCACTGCAATCCACAAAAATTTTTTTTTTTTTTTGAAAGAGCATAGACAATCTGAATCTCATGGTGGAGGAAACACACATTCAAAAGACAGGTTAGATAAAGGCTTATCAGCTAAGAGCTATTTCCATCCCATCTTTCATTTGTGTCAGCAAACTGTGAGTGGAGATTGCCTCACAGCCAGGAATTTTCAAGAGAGTGTAGATTCTGGCTTTGTAACACTAAAAATCATATTTATTCAAGGATAAAAAATCCTTTCTAAACAGGTGAAAGTAAACTTAATAATGAAGTCATCCTTGGTTTTATTCCTTTGAAATTAATGAAGTTTTTCACTTTTATTTTCCCCTCTTTGACGTTTTTATTGGTGTTAACAGGAGTTTCTCATGCTGGTGTCTGGAAAACAGTGAGCACTGAGGTTTGACAGCATAAACCTCCACCTGGGAACAGCATGAAGCATCCTCTGCCTTGTCATTGGCATCTGTGGGACTTCGTGTACAGGTAATATTCACAGCTGCTGTAAAGTACAGGCTTTTGGTATTTACATGACTCTGACACCTGGTCCAGGATTGCTTCACTGATTGTTTAAACATGAATGGGGGTAGCAGCTCTGCAGGGCACACCAGAAGTGCAGCAAAGACCACAGAGAAGTCAGCCCAGCTTAATGCCTCTGGAATCCCTGGCAAAATATTGAGTGTTCAAATTTTTTGTTTAAAGCCATACTATGTTTTCCAACGTAAGCAAATTCTAAGGTTCTTGCTGTATAAGGAATATCTTTGTTCAGGAACAGGAACATCTTTGTTCACTTTAAAGCAATATCAGAGCAAGATTTGGTTTGAAAGACAGCAATACAGAAAAATCTCTGAGGTCACCAAAATTATTTCCCACTGATGTCAGGGTAATTAACACAATGATAAAAAAATACTGTCTTACTGCAATCAGATGGTGTTCCTCTGGGACCTTAAAACAAGATTCAATTTCAATTCACAAAGTGAACAGGTATTTCTCTGCATCGAGAAAGTAAGGGTATTGTAATTTATCCAGATCATTCTTTCTCAGCACTTTTGATATTGATTTGTGAGCTAATCTTACAGTATGCAGACTTAATCAGAGAATAATTAGGATGATGGGATCAAATATTGTGTGATCTCAAACCAGGAACTGGGGTGAAAACTCCAAAATAGTGGTCAGTCAGAGAAAAGATAGGCTTAATCTAACATCTTAGCTACTAAATTTTTTGCAAGCAAGTAGTTATGTCCTTACAGCTCTGAATTTATGACAGTTTAACGTGTCTCTAGAATTTCTGGGGTTCGACCCTAGAACTTCCTCAAAAATTTATTTAAAATAAAAAATTAACTGTAAAACTCCTGTCATTTGCATCAACTTTCAGGTAGAAATAAAAATTATTCAAATTATGACAACTTAAAGCTCCTTTATCTCTTTGTATCTGCTTTACAATTGGGCCTGGACCAATTGAGCATATGTGCTAGATGAAAATAAATTGATTTCTGATTAGGGTAAACCCTGTATGTATCACAAAGCAAGAAGCTCTCTGTCACAAGATGAAGGGTTACTAAGCCAGCAGGTAGAGTCTCATTTCTTTAATTGTTCAGGTTTATGATGCACTCATGGAATATTTCCTTAAACCATAATCCTTTAATCATTTGGTAAATATTAAGAAGAACACATTATTCCCATGGGGGCTGTTGACTCTTAGAGTTCAAAAGTAGCAAAGTACATTACTTTCATTTCTCTTCTTGAATTATAATAAGGTTTTGAAGGTTAATTAAAGGATTTTGAGAGACGATATTAGAAAATTTGATGTTAATGTCCTTTTTCTTTAATAAGAATAACCTGAATAGGTGTATAGGGATATCTATTCCTATATATAGTCCTAGTACACATTAGGACAGATATGTGACCTTTGACAGTCTCAGAATGTGGTCTAAACCCCTTATTTGCTAAAAAAAAATTGCCTAATTTGGTCTTAGGAAAATACCTTTCTGACTTCTTCATATCCTCATCTTCTGTAAAATAAGTCTATGGATTATCAGATGAAAATTGTAAATATTCACAACTGGAGGTCTCTCTGTGAAGTTCTTGGAGAAATATGGATAAAAGCTTATATTTTATTGTCACTTTCCCATTATGTTTTCTTCAGAAGGGTAGAGTAGTTTGTGTAGGACATTAGTTGAGTAGAATTTGGTGGTGTTAGGACAAATTATTATCACTAGTTGTGTTAATAGCATTTTGTTTGGGTTTGGAAAGAATGACAGACCTCAACAGTTTCACAAGTTGAACCACAGTACTGGGAGATGTGAACTACTATCTAAATTACCATAGTTGAGGATGAACAAGAAAAAAGTCAGAAAAAGATCTCTGAAGTGCTTGGTTTCTACTACCAAATTTTGTCTTCACCTTTTATTTTTCCTTTCAAAAGAATATACTGTATTTGAAACGACATACTCTAAATGTTTTCTGGTTTTGAATATCTGGTGTTCTGTTCAATGCTATACTTTGTTACAGAATATTGTTTTCAAGGACTAGATATATTGTGTTTAGTCTTTAGGCAAATGCACTGAATTCTGAATCTAAATCCCTAGCCAATTATGTACAGTCATTACACAAAAGCATTTTAGAGTAATTGAAAATCAATGAGGCAAAACTGTTTTGTAGGAGGAGCAGAGCAAAAATTGTGAAGGATCTATGATATGCCTGCAGATATTAAATAAATTTTGTTACATATATGTACATTTATACACACATATATATGCACATTTATAGTTACACTTACACACAAATATAAATACATACATTCAAAGTAAGACTACTGGGAAGAAAAGAATATATTCTGGATTCTGCTCTCTATCATATGAATTTTCATCCCAGACAGGGAAATCTACTCCTTTTAGAAGATGTTAAATTAATGAATCTGCTTTCACAGCAGGGACCAGAAGGCACAGTGGAAATTTTGCTGAAAAATTGTCAGCATGAATCACATAAATAAAGTCCTGTAAAATATTGTTAGGATATTGGTAAGTAGCTTGGTGAATAATGTAATGAATATTAAACAATCAATTTACTCAATTAGAGCAATAATTGAGTGGTGGTGTGAGCTGTTTAAAAAGTCAGCCAGCTTGGCAGCCTGGCTATTAAAGAAGCTGCTTTGCAAGCATTAGGCTGACTCTTGATTCTGGTTTTGAATCAAAAAACATCAAATAAAATCAAGCAATGCTGGGGAAACTTGTTCTGAAATGATAAGTCCCGACACTTTGGATTAATCTCCAAATTTGTAGTCATTAAACTTCTCTTCTACTTTTTAAATTTTTTAACTCAGTAATGCCCAGTCTGGTGCTATAAACTATATGAATAATTGTATTTTCTGTGGCAAAATTGGCAGGATGAGTTGCATGATGTAAACTTTTACTGGTTTATTAAATGTGTTAAAAACTGTCATAACCAGTGTCTTTGGAAATAAGGAGAAATACTGATGAGACATGGGGATATACAAGTACATACTATTTAAATTAGTGGATCACAAAGTGTTTAACAATTAGATAATATTTTCATTTTGCAGATGGAAAACTCCCCAAATATGTTTTCTGATTTTTTTTGCTAATTAATTAAAATAGGAAAATGAGGTATACCTCCGTCAAAACTCGACTAGACCAGAGTCGACCAGAGAACTCATGCCTGAGGTTACCAAGCATTTGATCCAAATCCCATTGAACTCAGCAGGAGACTTTTTTGTCAACTTCAGCAAGATTTGGACGAAGCTAAAAATATTTTTCCTTTATCTTCAAAGAAGATGATACAAATGTAATTAAAAATAAAGGAAGAAAGTTACTTTAGTACTTTCAAGATAAATCTCCACATAGTTATTTCAGGATAACAAATTTATATTTTGGGGTTTTTTTTTGTTATATGAAAATTTGGGCACAAATGTAGAAAAAGTCAAAAATATATGTTAATTACACTTTACGAAAGCAACAATAACATGCACTTATATGTTATTCCAGCATTAACTAGCTCTTAACTTGACTCTTCTCATCTATTTAGAGTATTCATGTACAGAACCAACAATTTGTGCTTCCCTTTATTTTTCACTGCTGGGCATAATTTCTAATTTTATTTTATTTTATTTGCTTTATCTAGAATAGCATTATTAATCAGTTGCCACCTTCATTTTAATGCTCATTCAGCATCAGTTTCAGTTAAAGTTTCTGTCTCAGCTTCAATCTGAGAAAGAAGGAGCAGCACTTATATTACTGCCCTTGGTCTGTCTCAATATTAAATACATTTATTTAATCACTTAGAATGTCCCTGTAGTCATTGGAGAGGCATGAGGCTCAGTTCACCCTTGAACGCAGATCTAAACAAATAGAACAAACGTGCCCATTTTCTGCGAGAAAAGGAGTGATAGGGAGTAATGCACCCTAAATTTTAAAGCAAGAGTCCTATCCAGTCTTTGGAACACAGCTAAGATATCTCGCTTGGTGTACATTGATGATGTAAGGTACCCTGGATACTTGCTCTCACTCTTAAAAAATACAAGGAGGCAGTTGTAGCTTTTACATTCAAAGCTGACCCTGTGTGGGGTGGTGTGTTACAGAACACCTGCTGAACCATGGTGTGACAGACGTCCTTCCACTGGGACACCTGGCTACAAACACATTTAATGTCAAGCAGGCTACAAGCTGCTCAGCCATAATCTCAGCTGAGGGGTTTGTGCAGAAGAGCAGAAGCAGAAAAACTGCTGAGTAAAGAATTTTACAGTAAACCCCCTCAAATAATAGCATCCTGTTCATTGATTTTTGGCATCTCCAGAGGCGGAAGGCACCTGCAGTGCAGTTTTAGTACTGCAGTTATGTGTGTGAGTAAATGGCTTCCATCCACAATCCACACTTTTTTTTTTTTTTTTTTCATTTGATTCTCAACAATTGGCTTGATTTTTAATGTGAACTGAAAATTAAACTTGTTGAAGTCAGTCATATGTCACTTTTGAATTCAAGAAAGCCTGAATGCCTGTAGGATAAGCAAAAATAAGTAACCTTAAAATGAACCAGAAAAAGTCTTAGTTTAGAAAACAAGAAAGAGTCTAGCATATTAAAGCAATAACAAAGACACATATTTAAGGTTTGTTCCTTTTGAATTCTGTCAGCTGCTAACACAACTTATTTAAATAAGACAGAGAAAGCACCTTTTATAGGCAATAGATAACGTTCCCCTGCTTCTAATGTCACAGCCTAAGTGAATAGATTTTAAAAACAAATTCATAAAAATGAAGACAAACATACTAGTAAAAGGAATAACATACCATACAGGAAAAGAAATAGAACCTTGGACAATACTGTTTGTGGGCCACATTGTGCTGGAAATAAACAAGAATTGATGAGTTTTGCTCGTGAAGATAGTGATTTCCAGCATTATCAATAACGTTTGCCTGGAGTCTAGAAGAAAATATAGTGATATATTATAATCAAAGATTTTTTTCAGTATTTAAGGTCAGTTTCTCAAATGAACCATTAAATGAGGGTGATTTACAGAAGTAAATCTATATTTCCATGAACTAATCATTATTCCCTTACTTCTTCTGAGAAAAGAACTATTAAAATGGATTTTCAGCTTTAAAACATGGGTACAAAATGCTGTTAACCCTACTGCAGGCAAAGCTGGAATGGCAGTAACCAATTTGCATTACAAAATAGTACATGACTTAAAGGTTGGTGCACCTGCTATGCTAAAGGTGGGGAGAATTTACCTAGTTCACCGTCTTCCCTTATATGAAGACATGTAAACAAGAGCAAAGATATAGCCCAATTTTTCTGTTAGAAACTGGAGCTAGTAAAGATCCAGGTCTCCTGAGGAAGGTATACAGAGAAGTACAAAGCATGCAGAATACTTGCATACATGCAAACTTCTAAACTGTTGTGCCTTTCAGTCACATTCAAATAATTGTCTAGTCATTTTACTTTAAGTTGTATTATGCTTTTGCTAGAGGAAATTGCTGGAATGTCATTTATCATCGAGCAGTTGCAAGATGTAAGGCAAAATGTAAAAGCTTCAACAGGGCAGGTCCTGCATTTGAGTCACAACAAATCTGTGCAGTGCTCCAGGCTTGAGGCAGAATAGCTGGAAAACTGCACTTTGGTAGAGGATCTGGGGATGCTGGTCAGCAGCAGCTGAACACGAGCCAGCTGTGCCCAGGGGGGCAGGAAGGCCAATGGCACCTGGCCTGTGTCAGCAATAGTGTGACAGCAGGACCAGGGCAGGGATTGTCCCCTGTACTGGGCACTGGTGAGGCCACACCTCAAATCCTGTGTCCACTTTTGGGCCTCTCACTACAAGAAGGGCATTGAGGGGCTGGAGTGAGTGCAGAGAAGGGGAATGGAGCTGGGGAAGGGTCTGGAGAGTCAGTCATAACTGAGTGAGCGTTTAGCCTGAAGAAAAGGAGGCTCAGGGGAGATCTCATCCCTCCCTACAGCTGCCTGAAAGGAGATTGTAGAAAGTGGAGGGAAAAGTCATTACTTCTACCAGGCAACAAATGATAGGATGAGGAAATGGCCTCGAGGTGTACCTAGAGAGGATTAGATTGGATAGTATAAATTTTTTTTTCACTGAAAAAGTTGTAAAACATTTGGACAGGCTGCCCAGGGAAGTGCTGGATTCACCATCCTTGGAGGTATCTAAAAGACATGCAGACATGACACTGCATGATTTAAGGATGGACTTGGCAATGATGCCAATTAATGGTTGGATGCAATTCTTTCTTAGGTCTGTTCCAAGCTAAACAATTCTATGATGCTAAGATTCCATGTATTTTCCTGCAAAAAAACCATTTACTTTTAGTGACTAACAATGCTTGACAAACTTTAGTTTTAATGTTACTGACCAGTAACTCAGCAGAAAATACTACACCTTAACAGGTGGAAATAATAATAATAATAATAATAATAATAATAATAATAATAATAATAATAATAATGTCTAAAACATTTAGTCTCTTCTCTCTTACATGTCAGTTTGACAAAGTATTATTTGGAACTACAAAAACTATTCCACTTCCTTTAACAATCAGTTTGGATGATGCATTTTCTTCTAAATATGGTACTTTGTTTGATGCCGTTTGTGACAATGTTACTAAGAAATAGTTTGATAATAAGATTATTTAACCATTAAACTGGTGCATCTGACACTGGCGAACCTAATCATGGTTGCTAGTGGCTATGACTTGGGGTTCATCCCAGTGCTTTCCCAGCTAATTGTCCCTTTCACACTTTATACAAATTCCTTGCCTTGTTGCAGCTGTTAAACACTGTAATTTGGTTGGTGTACACTTGGATTATACAGTGGTTCAAGAAATAACAGCAGTTTTATCTCAAATAAGGTCTCTGAGTTTCAAGAAGCTGAAATGTTTATCTATTCCTACTGGGGTTTTGACAGTTAAGCAGCTTCTAAATACAATAAGAGTAATATACCTGAAATACTGTGAAAAATTTCAATCCTTTTTTCAGTATGGAAAAAAGATTTAAATTTGTGTTCTCTGGTAAGTATATTATTATGTCCATTATACTATTTCCACAGTTATATGTTTTCTAGAACATGACCAGTAAATCTCTGGTTTTGATACAAAAATATAGTCTTTCTAGGCATTAGCAGTGCAGAATTTCAGCATCTGGGAAAAAGATAATGGCCTTTCCTCTCAAACATGTCTTCAAAACTTGTGTACAGGTTCACAGTGAGAATGGCTAAATGTTATTACAAGGTGATGGCTGCTTAGTTCCCCTCTTGAAATTATTATAGTGGGTTCAGCCCAGGCACAACACTCACATCTCAATTAACTGGTACTGGCAGAAACAGGATAGAATGACCTTTCTTTAAAAGGCAAAAAGGTCATTGTGAATATCCAGTGCTATTTCAGAATTTAATGAGGGCTGTTTTCACACAGTCCCAATGGGTGAGGGAAGATGACAGTTTACTCCTGTAACAACGCTGTTAGATGCTCACTCAGGTTTTGTGTTTTCCACTCACTTTTCCACTCTGCTTTAAGAAGCCTCTCAACATGAAAGATACAGGAAAGACTCGAAGTCTAAGAACTGCAAACAAATGAGTAATATATCTGAGAGTGTTTGAAAAGGCTCTCCCTTGAAAGTTGCTCTTTAAGGGGAAATAATCTCCTTAGACTGTAAATAGATCTCTTAGACTCTCTAAGCAACAATTCAGCCACCTGAGGAAGCCTTGACCTGGGAGATACCAGGAGGAATACTTCTAAGAAGAAAAGATACATAGCAAGGAAACTTTCAGATCTAACCCAAGTATTAACTCTAGCCTTAACTCTGCCCATCTTTGCAGAGCCCACGCTTGGCAGGCCTGGGCTGATGTCAAGGAAAAGGAAGTCAAAAATAGGGTCTGCAAACAGTGGATGTTCTTGTGGGCCAGGCAGATGTCGCTGGGGTGCCTGAGGTCAGATAAGTGTATGTCTCAGCTAAACAGTGTGGGTGAGGGCTATGTCTGTGGTCTGTGTAACATTCTTTGAATTTTGCATCAGCGGGGCTTTTACTCCACCTGTATTTGGCACACAGAACAACCCCTGCCCTCCTGTCCTGGGATTCACAGATGCCTGCTGACTTCACACAAACATTTTCTCTGCCCCACTGGGAATTTTGCTTACTGTGGGTGCTTCTGCTTGTAAGGAGGAGAGAAGAGAAGGATCATTACCTACTTCCATCCCTTCCACCTTCTTGGTAGGAAACTGTGCCAGGTACCACTCCAAACGCTGGAGCACTGTCTGCTCTTTGTGCCATTGATAGCAGAGCCATGAAATGGGAGACAGGCATCACAGAGGAGAAGACAGTTGCTGATAAAACTGTTCACATTCAGCTTTGACAGCGGTGGACCTGGAAGGACTCTGGAAACTGCAAATATGGTATTACTGCTAGCTCATCCTAATAAACTTCATTAGCGATGTGTAGTTTATTTCAGAACACAAAGGATGACCTCAAACATGACAAGAAACATAATATGTTCAACTTAAAATCTGTTCAACAGGACCACCCCAGGGTTTTCATTCATTGCCCATGAACCCCAAATTTTCCTGTCCTTTGGACACTCAGCAATGTCTCACTTTAAATTCAGATGTGTTGCTAAAATTAATCTGAAAGAACTTTAAATAATGTCTCAGGAGGTATCTGTCTCACCTCAAATACCTTGTTTATAAAAAATCTGTAATGTAATTGGTGGTACACATTTGTTTCTGAAGTAATATCTAAATAAGAAACTTGTCACATTTTACATACAAATACTGTCATACCTCTTTTCTACAAAAAGACATCTCTTTAAAAGGTGGAATTCTCTTTCATTTCTCCTTTTTTTTTGTCTTGTTTGAACCACCTATGTAGATTTGAGATTAAGTCTTTTGAAGAAAACAAAATCTAGATTTCTATGCCTTGGCAGCCAGGAGAGCCAACCATGTCGTGGGGGCATCAGGCACAGCATGGCCAGCAGGCAAGGGAGGGGATTGTCCTCTGCTCTGCTCTGCTCTGCCCTGAGGCGGCCTCATATTGAATATTGTCAGCAGTTTTGGACAGCACAATATAAGAAAAACATGAAGCTGTCAGAAAGTGTCCAAAGGAGGGTGGCAAAGATGGTGAAGGTCCTTGAGGTGAAGCTGTGTGAGGAGTGGCTGAGGTCCCTTGGTCTGTTCAGCCTGGAGGAGACTGAGGGGAGACCTCACTGCAGGTACAGCTTCCCTGTGAGGGGAAGAGCAGGGACAGGCACTGATCTCTGCTCTGTGGTGACAGTGACAGGACCCAAAGAAATGACCTAAAATTGTGTCAGGGGAGGTTTAGGTTGAATATCAGGAAAATGTTCTTCACCCAGAGGGTGGCTGGGCATTGGAACAGGCTCTCCAGAGAAGTGATCACAGCGCCAAGCCTGGTAGAATTCAAGAAGTGTTTGGACAATGCTCTCAGGCACAGGGTGTGACTCCTGAGGATGGTCCTGTGCAGGGCCAGGAGTTGGACTCAGTGATCCTGATGGACCCCTTCCAGCTCAGCATATTCTGTGATTCTGTGAAGAAAACTGAAAATAAAAATATTTTGCCTGATGTGCCATTTGATGCATGACAGGACAAACACAGAAACAAAAATTTTGCTGCAGATCACACGCTGTTCAGCAGGTCAGCTGTGTTACCTTCTCTCCAGAGAGTTCATGCTTTCTCTCACTGTCTTTTAGGCTTTCTGCATTTTGTGTAAATGTCCTTTCTCTTCTCCTTTGATTCTTCTCACTTTCCTTACTCTAACTTTTCACACTTCTTGTATCTTCCTCTCCATTACCCTTCTGCATTTTCACTTGCCCGTGACAGGTTTCTCTCGTGTGGAGTTATTTGTTTATTTTTTCTGTGACCTTAAAGCATTCCATACCCTGCAGATATGCATTCTGAATTATCTGAGAGATCACCCTACTAGTAATAATATAGCATTTTGTTGTAAAAGGATTGATTAGTTTTTCATCCATGCATTGTGCTACAGCACAGGTGATTTCTCTGTGAAAATGGTCCTCAAATCCTCTTAATTCCTGGTTTTCATTTGCACTTATTTTTAGAGATGAAAGAAGAAAAAGCATAGGAATAAATGGTCTTTAAAATATGCTTTCATTTTTTTTTGCTGTCCTACTGTGATTGTTTTCTCTCATAATTTTCTCACTCTTTTCCCTCCATTGCTCTCCTTTGTATTTTAAAACCCCAATGCCTACAATATTTAGTAATAATGCTATAGTTATAGATGAGCAAGTTCAGTGCATATATTTAATTCAAATAAGCTTTTATATTGGCCAAAATATTATTTCATAGTCTCCAAAAGAAAAGTTATTCTTTTGTACAAAATTAGAAAAAGTGCTCAATAAATAAATTTTTTTCAGAAAATTTCTGTATGTTACTATATGTGATAAACCTATTTCTCACAAGCAAGCTACTTCATTTTAGACATTTTTCTAAAATTAAAATTTTAAATTTTAAACTTTTCTACTAAGATTGCTACATGCTCATTACATTCTCCACGTATTTTAAATCTCAGTGATTAAAAGAGAGCACCCTTCTAAAGGTAAGGTCTAACTCATCTCAGATTCAAGAGAATGATTTCTCTCCTGTTTTTGCATCTTGTTTTGGATCCATATGCTTTAATTCTTTGTAATTCTTAAGTACTTTGTAAACAGTACTGCTTTTGTCCAGTTATCACTGGAGCAGCTAATATTCACTCAGCAGGTAGTCAGTTCTTCCTCCAAGACACAAGTGTCTGACCACTTAATTTCCACTTTGTTGTTCATTCCTTATTTATGGGAACCATGCTAAAGTTCTCTTCTTAGTAATTCCATTTTTACAGCTGCAATAATTTATGATCGAAATTTTCCTGCAGATGCTGTAAATCTCATACACTTATAGTAAACAATCCTTTGATTTATTTTAACCTCAAATCTTGCATTCACCACTTTATTCTTTATGATTTTAATGAAAATGGGGAAAATGAAACTCTATGGTGGGCTTAGAGAACTGATCCCCTGCTTCTGGAGGCTGATGAGCCTTACCCTTCTCAGCTGCACTCCTCAGATTTCTACCAATAAAAATAGAAGTTTGGGATGTGTGAGAGCTCAGTAATATCCCTGGAGGAAGTTAGGATATTTCTGCAGTGTATAGTGCAAACTGCAAGCAACAGAGAATTTAAAAATCCTATATTTTAGAAATAGATTAGGGGATAAAGAATAGATGAAAAACCCTCCAAGGTATTATCAAGGATATTTTTCTATTCTCTTATGTTTTTGGCTCGATTATTGTCCATATCATTCCACCTTTGATCCACTTCCTTTGTAGTGTTCATTTGATGTGGAGTGGTTTTGGATTAGGGAAGAGGAAGATGAGAAAAGCAAAATTTACCAGGATTATAAGAAGAAGGACAGAGAATTTCCTGAAGACAAGAGCTTCTTCGATGGTTAGTTCTGAAAAAGAGAACCTTCCAGAAGGTGAAGTTGCACCAGCATCCCTGCAGGCTGTCAGCAGAGCTCTCAGGCTGTTGTGCTCTCAGTGACCTTCTGAGGGTCTCAGCTCTGCTGGGACACAGCAGTGTGTGGCTCTGCTGTGCTCAGACCCTGTCCCACTCCCACTGCACGTGGCCACAATGTCACAGTCACATCCTGCCACAAGGGCTCAGGAGGGACAGTCAATCTCACTGCTTTAACTGCTGGAGAGGCAGTGATGGGAAATTGATAAGAAGATTAATGTTATTAAACACCTGTGAGAAACCATTCAAGGGAGAAGACCTTTCTACATCACTGGAGCCATAACTCTGCATTCACACTTCATGATGCTTTTAGTGGAAAATCCAAGGCTATTAATGCTTGTATTTCAATAACTGCTCTGTACTTTATGTCAACTCATAGCAATCCCAGAGAAGTACATATAACAAACATATAATCATGAAACACTTATAAAAGCTGATGGTCAAGTGGATGGACAAGTCTCATGGTCTGCTTGGCAACTGTATTTTGTACATTCAAATGTATCTTTTTCTGAACCACAAACTTCAGTGATAGTATTGATAGCTAAACCAAGAGAATGAAAATATTTTTTTCTGTTTCAACGCAACCTAAGCCACTGGTTAATTATGCAGTGTTGTGTAAATCACTTCAGGTGTGAGGGGCAGCTCCAGAGAAAGCTGTAAAGGGTTGATGGCAGCCAGGCAGCTGTTGAGAGCCCTCAGTTATGTTGTGAATGACAGTGGTGTGAACCAGGTTGTGTCTAGGAGCCACAAAGATGGTGGGATGAACACAGCCATGCCTGTGCTCATATGACCACTGGAGAGGCAGAGCTAAATACTGTGAACACAGTGAAATACTGCAACTTCCCAGGAAACTGGATCAAAGCCAGCTTGAAGCACAGGCAGAACTCGGGCATACACTCAATCAAGTTTAGCCTCCGGTTTTGTGTGAGTAAATCCTTCAATGGGTCTGATCTTACTTCCTGGTAAACCCTTAATGACTGTGCATCATGAATCATTAACTTAAAGGAAGGTAAATGCTGTTACATAATTTGAAAATTTTGAAATTTTGAAGGCATGAAGCTGTTTAAATATTTTAAATTTTATTCAGCTTTTCTAAATATAGACCTTTTCTTCAGAGTTTATCCCAATCCTTTTTTTTGATACTGCAACAGTGCCCAGCAGGCAATGCCAGACTAGAGGTTCCTTGGTAGAAAGGAGAGAGAAGTGCTGAGCTTTCTCTATGTGATTTTCCAGACTTTCAGGACTTCTTTAGTTCAGGGCCACTGATTTATAAGCATTTATCATTGCAAAGTCCATCTTTGTATGTTCTGTTACCAGAAAGGAAAGAGTACTTTGAAAATGAAGATATTTTTGCATTTCTGTGTTGTGATCAGTGAAATACAGAACAGCCAAAGTATAGGATGATTTCAAATTGATGGAAATTAGAAAGCAAGTGTTCAGTGAATAAACACTAATAATTATGTTTAATAATAGGTATGAATTAGTAAATCAGGAGTTTTAATGGAAGCTGTAATTAACCAAACAAAATACAGATCTAACATATCTCTATTCTGAAAAGCTGAAATTAAATTTAACCATGTTGTTATTTACCAGGAGAAATCTCCATGAGAGAAAGAAGGTTATTGTCATGCTATGGCCAGTGCATTTGGTCATGTTTCCGAAAAAGTAATTGTGTTAAAGGTGCTGTCTGGAGAGCTCTCGTTTCCCTTGTTCAGTGGGTGCCCTTTGGCAGAAAATTGATGCAGAGATTGGGTTTATAAACACAGAGTACACTGAGCCAGGAAGAGCAACAGGTCTGTAGCACAAGCAGGAAAGCAAAAACACCATGACAAACTGAGACAGTCACATACTCTTTGTTCTACAATTTTTTTTTATGAATTATTTCTCAGTTTTCTGCAGACATCTCTGTACCAACTCTATTGGTGATTGGGTTCCAGCTCAGTACTCAGACTATGCAGAACTACAACAGAGGCTTCCTGAAGGAGAAACTTTGGATTTTGGCTCAGCTTTCATTAACCTATAAAATGGAAAAGAAGTAGAACACATAAAACTTCTGATGTGCATTGTAACTGAAACAATGAAAACACCTTTAGATGATAGTTGTCTTAGAGACCATAAATCCTCTGAACTATTCAATAGCTGATCAAAAGTGAGATTTTTTTTTAAGTATGTGCTATAGCTACAAAAGGGGCTGTTCTCTGCAGTAATAGGGGATCTGATAAGAACTGCAGTGAATGTATCAAAGCACATTGCTTTTACTCTAAAAAACATAGAAGTAATGAGCAAGATAGTTTTACCAAGTAAGATCTTTTTTCTCATAAGTTTTGATTCTCAAGAGAACTATTGATTTCCTGTAACCTTGGCTCCATGCCTTCTGAAATACACACAAAAGAAATCACTACAAAAATTTTCAATATTTGCTGCAGGCTGCAGCAGTAACTTTCTATCATGTCTCTTTCCCCTCTGATATGTCCTGTTGTACAGAAAATTCTGTAGTGGAATACAAAAGCCAGCATGTAAGCAACTTCTCTTTTATAATGTTTTGAACTGCTGTTTTGAGGGGAAAAAGGCACATTGTGAATTGTATAAAATACTGTCATCCCATGTTTTATGGATTGTTTTGCTGTCATGCTGTATATAGTATGGCACCAAGAGCCCAAACACACGTGAACCCAGATGAGATAGCAAACTTGCAATGCCAGGAGAGATCTAAGGCTGAGCTGTCACTCATATCTCTGCTTTCCTCATATTCATGACTTACGAGATAACTTCTTTTACAAACACAGAAAAATATGAAGTATTAATAGTATCTTTCACCACTGAAATTTGAAGGAAAAGAATATGGTTCTGGCCTTCATGGAGTTGTGCACATCTAGCTCTATTAAGTGAGATTTGGACAGGAATATGTGTGTAATTCAGTTCCTAAGTGCCCTGATCATCTTGTGGCTTCTGCACACCTGTATACACCCTAGCGTAAGTAGCTCTGGAACTCTGAAATCCTAAATGCAATTAATTATTTTCTCATAAGCAAAAGTCAAAGTTTTTGGATATTTTTCTTGGTCTACATCTGTTTGTGCTGGCATAGTCTGCTTCAACAGTGTGTGTGCAGAAGGCATTCACTGGTTTATGGCTGCTGTAACATGGCATCAATTAGATTCATGAAAGGATTGCGTTGCATCCTTAAACTTTGGTTCGTCATATCCCTTTAGATTTTGAAAAATTTGGGCAGTTTCATATAAGTTTAAAAAATACAGTATCAACAAGAAATATCAGAAAAGAGAAGGATGTAGTTTCTGATTAAATTCCTCTGCAGCTGATACATTAAAATGAAGGAAGAATGAACCTGGTTTTGGGAAGGTTTTCTCTTTATGTTGTATGCCATAAAGATTAAAAAAATAGGTTTATATGAGCAAGAGGATGGATGGGAAAATATTTTTAGTGATTACGGAAACGTAAAAAAATATGTAAAAGAAAAAGATAGATATTATAGAGAGATAAATCTATTTATATAGATAAATTATATTAGAAAGAAGTAACAAAACTTTGCCTCTTGTATCTGAACTTTCACTGGTTATTATGTTCCTTTCCAGTTCTTTACCTAGGCTTATGAATTTTAGAGGAAATATCCTTCAGTGCACTTGTCTGGGAGATGCTTGGTAAAGCAAAATGTCCTCTACACTTTGAATCTACTCCATTAATTCTGTACAGCAAAGAAAAAATAAGCATCAATATGTACAAATGACACTCTAACACTTGTCAGATTTTCTTCGGTGGCATTTTTTTATTTTTTTCCCTTGCTTCTCTCAGTAAAGACTTTTGTGTATTAGAGGTGTTGAGCCTACAAAGAAACACTTGAAAGTATATCTAAAAAGTCAAGCAGTGTTTGCACAGAAAAGAACAGTAAATTGGAAAGAGAATGAATTCTCTTTCTAAATCAGGAAATCAATCCTCTGTTAAAAACAAACAAACAAACAACACCTCCAAATAACAAACAAAAACCCCTCCCAAATGCACCATCCAACGCCCCCCCCAAAACAAACACCATGCCACAAATCACTCAACACTTGTTAAAGAAACTTTTGGCAGAATTTTGGATTTTTGATCTCTGCTCCCTGTCAGCTTTTGTCAGTTTACAAGACTTGGCATCCTAACTTGTTATTTTTCTTCTTTACTCATACTTCTGAATAGTCCAAGTCTATGTCAAGTCTTTGTTTTCTTTCTTTTATCTGACATATACATCCTTCCACCTGTCAAAACTTGAATGCCTAGATAAAGGTGTGATAAAGGCCTGAGGAAAAAAAACATTTTAAGATAATCATGCCATAAGCTTAAACACAAGATTTACAATAAACATTTTTTTTTCTCTAACTGCTGATTTGTATTTCTTGTAGCATTTTCATCATCAAGATTTCAGAAATTCTAACAGGAACAGGATCCTTACTCTAACAGAAGTAGGTTTAGGATTAAAATGCTGTGTGCTTGAGGATGTGCCTGTGGATTTTATCAGTAGTTTTGTCATCTCAGTATTCACAAGGCTTTCTCAAGAACTACAATCATGCAGATGCCAAAATTAAGTCCGCTGAAATTGAATTTTTCCTCCTTTATCTATGAAAATACAATTAAGTAGGACAATACAAAGAAAATCCTATTCTTTAAAACTACTTTCATTCCACTTTGCAGTTTTTCCTTCATTCCACAAAGTCCTTTTCTGATTAATGTGGGGTTACACAAAGACAATAAAAGGAACAATTCTGAAATGTGCCTTTAGCATCACAGCAACTTCAGCTCTGCAGACCATACTGGTTGCCTGAAGTAGGTCATGCATTTCCAAATGAAAGCATAAAGCAGAATGGGAATGATATGCAAATTGCAAAAATCAGTAGCAGTTATGCTCACACAGGACTAGAGATAAACAAACTGCCTTGTTTGTATTCTACAGCAATAGGTTTAACCAAAAAGAAGTAGTAGGGTTTTTTGGGGGGTGTGTGTTTTTCTAAATAAAACATTTCCTAGCAACACAAGTGACTAACTTAGAATGGAAAGTCTGTTGAATCTTGGTGTTGGTTCAGTTTTTGGAAGCACAGAGTAAACAAACTAAAGGCAGGAGAATTCTCATGGAATTGAAGGGTACCTTACAGCAGATGACTCTAGTGTTGTACATGTGAATACTTGTGGATTTATACATGTGAATATTTAAGGTAAGGAATGCTTAGGAAAAAAAGAAAATTCAAATGTGTGATATCAGTCTGTAGATTTTTTTGTCATGGAATCTACCATGATGCAGTCAAAACCTAAGAATGTCAGGATGTGTTTTGGCCCAAGTCATTACTATATTTTGATACATTCATTGAATAATGCATTCAAGGAATTACTGTACACTTAAACATGATTAAGCACAGCTTAATTATTAGAAAGTCTGGATTAAAATTTTAAGTGTTTAAAATTTTGTTAGTTTGCATCACAATCTAGGAAAACAGGAGGCCATCATATTGCTCCTAGCACACGAAGCAAACAGTGGTCATAAATAAAAGTAATTTTGTCTTATATTAAAACCTAAACTATTTTGTGGAAAAGGTCAGCAAAAAATCTAGAAAGGAAGGGCTGACTGCCCCTGAAAGGTTGGTGCACCGTGGAAAAATGACTTCAGAGCTAGAGCTCTAGTGAGGTAAGTGTTCTGAAAAGAGTCACGGATAGTGTAAGGGCAGAGAGGGGAATATATAAAAAGAAATAATGGAAAATCAAAGGTATAAATTAAATCAGCTTTGGAAAAGCACACCTTTATAATACCTGTGAAATAAATTGATCTGGAGAAAGGAAAAGACTGCAAGTGTTAGAAAATTTGGGTTAAATTTTGTTTATTCTGGCATCAGCTTTTTAAACTTCTGTGCAGATACTGTAGACTTGGACTCCCAAGGGCTTCCTCTTTCCCCAGAAATTTCACTGCGGTCAGAATGCTTAGTCATAAAAAATTGTGGGGATTTTTCTTTTGTGTGTGTGTTTTGACTGTGATTTTTTTTTTTAATATATTAGTCATTATAGTCAGTCCTTAAAGTACAGAATGATAGGTGGTTCTTTCTCCCTGTGAAATAATCTTATAAATAATCCCTGTTCTTAGTTCTAGATAATGATTTCACTTAGCTGTCCACAGAATATGGAGAATTGTAAGCTGTAAGATAAAAATATTGTATTCAGTATGTTAAGCTCTGGAAGCCAAACAGATTAATGACATAATTGTCTTAAAAGCAGAAACAAGTAACAAAATGTGAAAGTTCACAAAATTAATGAGGACGGTTCTAAACCACAGTTGTAATTGCCAATTTTTTATTAGATATGCACCTACAATTTCACTGACTGTGTGGGCTTGCCTGATTAAAACAATTCACGATATAGAGTATAAGACATAGCTCTATATGGTGTTTTTAAAATGATAATAAAATATAAAATAAATAACTATAGAGATTTGATTGATGAACAACTGCTCTGGTAAGGTTATTTTTTTTTTAAGGTAAGGAAGTAATTTAAAATCTATCATTAATATCAATAAGTGATTGGGACAGCCCAAAGAATTTTGAAAGTCTGAGAGTTTTAAATATCACAAATTATATCTTCTACCAAAAAAATTTAATTCCTGAAAGGTTATCCGCTTTTTTATCTTCACTGATTAGTGTCTTAGATACTAAATTTTTCATTTTTTCACATATAGGTTTCTAATTCTTTTGAAACCCAGTCAGGACAGACTATCCAATTTCTTGGGTTTGTTAGATTCTGGTATTTTTAATTAAAAATGCAATGGCACTGCTTAGCCATTTAATATAATGTCTTTTTTTCATATGCTTGTTTGCCTTTGATAAAAACCTAATATTGACAGGAAATGCCTCATTCAGTTCAGAGTTATATGTGCAAAACTGCCTGTAAAGTAAAAAAAATATTTAGAGCTAGAAAAATGAAATAATTACACACTAAAAAATGAGCAGCTAAAGATTCTTGGTTACACAACTCCCCAGGTGCCTTTTTCACATGCTACAGGCTGTTTGTTATTCTTTAAAAAAAAACCAGGGATCTTAGGAGGCTGTTTACAATTATTACATTTTGAATTATGACACCAATAAATGGTGATATTTCCCTATGTCCATGGTGTGTTAACTTACAGAATGTTAGAGTGTTGATCTGTGTTGGAGCTTTGCACTACCTAGACCAAGACAGTGGCAGAAAATGAGTGTGACTACCATGTTGCTATTCTTAAAAAAAAAGTTTAAAAAAATTTACCCAGAGGAACCAAGGAACCACTAATATGCCCAGCAGAGTAGAGGATGAGACCTTCATTAATTTCAGTCATGAAGGTAAAGGCTTCATGCAAAATTAGACTTCATGAGTTATAATTTTTCTTGTATTGTAGAATGAAAATTAACTACTTATTAAAATATAAATTAAAATTAACTAACTATGCAAATAATCTCATAGTCCCAGATTCCTGGGTCAAAGTTCATGGCAGAGAATACATTCAAGATTTTTTTTGTGTACCTCAGACAATTTTTCTCTCACTCACTGTATTCTGTGATGAAGCCCAACATTTAATCCATCACAAACTGAGAAAGATTTATTTAAAGAAGCAAGTAGGAAGCACAAGAAACTAGACATCAGATTGCAAACAACATCAAGCTCTTACCTGGACAGGGGCTGGAAATAGTGCAAAGGACTTGCAGAAAAATTGAAAATGGTCAGTGTAAAATCCGTGACACAATCAGAGTCAAATATTATGATACCATTTGGTTAAATCATTTGCTAGTTTGTGACATCAAACCTGGATGAATGGAAGAGACTGTAGCTGTGAACTGGAGAGATTCATCCCCATTCAACCTGCATGGCATTTTACAGACTTCAGACTCACGATAGAAGGGCATGGGCTTTATTCACCTCTCTGAAAACCACGAGCCATGCCAGGGGTACGGCAAGCCAAAGCATTAGGTTTTCATAGTTCAATAGAAATATGAAATTTGATGCTAACTAAATGCTTTCTACTTATTTTAGTTCTCACACTGAAGAAAGATTAATACAGGACCTCACTGCTGCCTTTCTAAACTCAATAAGAAACATCTTTTATTGGTGTTGTGGTTTGAAAGCAAAACAAGTGAGAGGCTCCA
>VZSR01000920.1:4666151-4679630 GCA_013398615.1 Brachypodius melanocephalos
GAATACTTTGTGCTAATCCTATACTACAACCCAGGACAATTGGTCTTGGTACAGCCCATGTATCATGAGCCAAAACCTCCTGGCTCACTGTCTTCAGATTTTCTAACAGATCCCATACATTGATATTAAGAGATTACAAAAGATCAGACCCAAAGTGGACCTATTTTGGAAACACCTGTGTACCTGTAGAATCCCAGCACTTCCAGAAACTGGTGTGTTTGTGCACAAATGAGTTCAAAACATCCTCCATTCTGCACTGATATTTGCCAGTCTCAACTGTGCGATGCAAGGAAGGAACACAAATGGTAAACTCTGTCTTTCTACTGAATGTGGTGACATGCAAATATCCATTCTCATTTTCTCTGTCATGTTTGATGTCTGTAGGTGGGCTGGCCTGGGTTTGAGAGCAGCTAGCACACATCCATCCTGATGCTGGCTGGTGACTCATTTGGCAGACCACAGTGATGTGTCCTACCAAATCATGAGTGCTCGGGTGAGTAGGAGATTGTAGCAATCACAGGCTTTGACAGCAGAACTTCTCAGTGGTGGCCAAGAGCCCATCAAAACCGACAGAGAATGTTGAATTCAGATCAAAATCTACCCATGCTTGTGTAATGCTCATGGACAAATCTGAAGGTACCTAAAGGAGTCCTCAAGGCTCCAGTACAAACACTCAGGCGAGAGTTTTATATCTTCTATCACTGTGGTGCAGGACTGTAGAGCCATTTTTTTTCTCATAGCTTATAATCACCACAAAATTCAGCAGTCCTTGGTCCCAGAATAAAGTACTACTCTTTGAATTTGTCTTTTCTACTCTAAATACATTGCAAAATGTAAACTAAAGATTAATCGTACTTTTCCCCAGCACAAAACATCCTAACCATCCAAGCTGTCATTCTGTACATGATGTTACCCCAAGAGGATTAACAAGTTTCATACAAGTTATGCAGTCTGGTGTAAACCTGTCCACCACAAGGAGAAGGATGCAGCCTCGCTCTGCCATTCCCTGGTGAGTTGGCTGGGCAGGCCTTGTCTCTGTCATCATTTGACACAGAAGTGTTATCACTGTCACAAACAGAGTGCTTAGGAATGTCTGTATATAGAGAAAGACCTCTCTTGGGGATCTTTTTCTTGTCCTGGCTTACACCATGGCCACACTCATGACATGTTCTTAACTGTCTGAAAGCCTGAAAGAGTTGTGGCAGCACAGGGAAGTGGTGAATAATGATAAAAAAGCATCGAGTCTGTTGAACAACAGCAAATTTGAGTTACAATTAGAAATGGCTGGCATGCAGAATAAGCCTTGCAAGCTCTTACTTGATAAGTAAACCAAATATTCATGGTTATAAATCTTATTAGACTGACAGTTGTGTCTTACTGGTGACTGAAATAAGCTAAATGCTATTATAATGGGACCCAGTAAGACTCACTTCCAAAATATGTTTTATTACATTTTGAAATGCCTTGTATTAAGCTAAACAATGAGCGATTTAATTACTTCGAAGCCTGTTGATTCATTATGAGACAATAGTTTTTAGTACAATATTTGACAGCTGACTCATCTCAGGATTCAGCTGGTGCCTTACATAACCTCCTGTGGTGATTGAAACACAGCATAAATCATGCAGGATTGAATATCTGAGAAAATACATCTGCAGTTGTAAATAACATCATGTTGAATAGAGAAAAATCAATATCAAACCAAGTATCAGTTTCCTATTCACACATAAAAAACCACTGCATATACAATTACTATTTCTATTTTTGCTCACAAATTTCCTTGCTATTTTTTTATATCGGGATTTCTTACCAACCCTGCCATCTCATAAATAAAACAGCTGTGTAGGCTGGTAGTTTTCACTTACCAAATTAAACTTGAGCCCCTTATATTGTTTCACCTGCTGTTATAATTAGGCCCAGGAGAAAAGAAAGGCAGCTGTTTTACCTCTCTCTCATTGTGCCATCTTCTTTGTATTAAAAGTGAAAAAATCCCTTATAGTTGAACAGTGTTGTTCTATAGTAGAAACCAGTAGAGTCATCAGGCTGAACAGACACTGACCCTTTTCCTGCTGTGCCTTGACTTTTCAGCACATATGGCATTACTCCATATTTATTATAATTTAAAGTATATGTGGTGTGTGCTTCTTGTCTGCTCGAAACCAAATCCATTTGAACCATATGGAAGGATCCTAGAATAACGCCATGGGTTCATCTTGGGTTGCATTCCATAAGTGAATTTTATGCCAAAGTGTTTCTTACATAAAGAGATCTGAGAAAAAAATGATAATTTTGTGCTACACCTAAGGAATGCACAGTTAGTAAACCTGAATCCTGTGCTTTAGTTGTTGGAGCTGCATTTCCATGTTAGCTGTAGGCTAAAATCTCTGGCTATCCTCTGTGTCCGTGTGTTGGCTCTCTGGTGCTAACCTGCAGTGAACCTGGAAAGGGGAATGGAGGAGGGCTGGCGAGGGCGAGGGCGAGGGCGAGAAGAAACCTGGAATATGTTTGACTTCTCCCCTGCAGGCAATATATGCCCAGCTGGACTGACTCCCATGCCTCCACACAGACAGGGGTGTCTATCAAAGCAATCTTCATTTGATACCCCTCATTTTAGTAAAATCTGGGCCACAGTACCTGCTACTACTGCCTTGTGAACACTCTGTGCTATTCATCCATGGGTAATGGAAAGGAAGACACATCTCTGCTGACGTGTCTCCAAGACCTGCTGTAACACAAATGCATAGCAGATTAAATAGAACAAGGAATATTAAGGACAACAATTTGGTAGGAATTCACGAATGAATTTGCTGTCATAATCTGTAAAAAATTTTTCAGTTGCCAATAACTTCTACTTCACTTATCTTCTTGCCTCTGGCAAAATCACAAGGAAAATTAAGGAGATGCTCTGTTGGCCAAATCATGACCTCTGTCTTCGCTTTGAAGTGACATACATTTTCTGCTAAAACAGTAATGACTCATTAACAGACTGAGATGTACACTGATGGTGAAATCCAACATGTTCATAAGCCATAAAGTTGTCAAAAAATCTTTTCCAAACCAGGTTATTTCTGGCACTATATTAATTTGCATTTACAATAGGTAATTGAAGAAGTTTGACAAATCTACATTCGAAAGTTTTGGTGAATTCCCAAATTGGCATATGAATGCCTGTAGTTTCTGATTTATGCCCTAAAGTTGAACAACCCGTCAAAATACTAAAGTAAAAAACTATCTGTGGTAATTTTATCGTAGTCTGTTTTTATTGTATTTAGTGTGTTTGAAATTGTGCAGGACAGAATATTTAGAACTGTTATAAATTAATTTATTATGACATCTTTTTCAGCTACACTGTCAGACAAAATGCTCTTAAAATGAGAAAATGCTACTCGTAGCTACCTTGTTTTTACTTTATCAACACATATGAAAAAGCTGAAAAGTTAATAATTCCGAATGACTCAAAGTGTAACAAATATTATTGCTATGCTTCATTGTGTTAAAATAAGAAAACGTTTTGTAATGTATCTTACTTGAACTAATTTTCTTGTGGTGTCTATGTTTGCAGGGTGACTATTAACATGTCAATAGGCATTGAGGCATAGTCATCAAAAATGCAGAGCACAAAAATGTCCCACTAAAGTCAGCAACAAAGATGGGTAGTTGGATTCTGTGGGAATCTCCCAGTCTTGCAAGTCATTCATGGTTTTTTGCTGGTGAAGAATCCACAAGGAAAGGTATTAAATGTGGAATTTTGGGTAAGCTGCTGAGAAAAATGATATTATACATGCTGGAAAAAGTCTTAGTATGACATCTACTAAACCATAAATATCAGGAGGTCATAAAGAAGTAGGACTCAGAATAATGTGTAAGAGACAAGGGATATTGTGGATAGGAAAAGGAAGACATGATGGTTGGGAGAATGCAGAAGGAATTCGCAATTAATGAAAAGGAACAAAAAATCCTGGAAAGTTTATTGATTACATTAAGATATTTGTGAAGCAAATTTATCATTTGGTGTAAAATGGTAAAAACCCAGCATCATAACTATCTAATATGCGAAGAAATGCCAGATTTTTAGAAAAGAAGAATGTCTTCTGCTAGATCAATTGCTGGCAAACAAGATTGGATTTTGGATACGTGAGGTCTTCATCAAAGAGAAATTTTGAATTTCTTTACTATTATTGTTATTTTCTGAAGAGAACCATTATCAATTTTTTCTCCATGTATAATAAAAGTAGTAGTATGCTAAAAAACTGCTCAGTGATCATCAAAAGAAATTTATGTCAGTTCAGTGGAAAAAAACAACTGTCTAATACTTGGAGAAATGCTAGAAGTGAAACAGTGACAGGTGAATTGCTTTCTTTTGGAGGTCTTTTAAAAATAGATAGACAAACATGTAGCCTATTTATCCAAGACACATTAGTCAGTCTTTCCAGTCTTAGTTGGAAATTCACTTAGTGGTATGGTTGAACTTTGATTTTCAAAGACATGTTCACGTAAGAGTTCCTTATTTGCTTTTCTCCTTTAACTAATAGCTGTGACTTGCTCATTTCTGTGATTTTTCTGCTATCAAAAGGAAACTAAGTGTTCAGTAAAATTTTAATGCTGTGAAATTTTAATGCTGTAATCTACATGCAACAATTGGGATACTTTTAAATTATTTCAGGTTGTTCCAATAAACATGTGAAACACTGATAAGTATGTGACCATCAAAGTGATAAGGTTCTTGCTGAGTGTACAGATTCTCTTGTGAAAGCCAGTATGTTGTAAAGGAGGGATTGAGCAGATTTTCACAATCAAATTCCCAGATTAAAATACTCAAACAAACCATCAAGAAACATCACTGAGAGGCAAAACTGAAAGTCTCAACATAAAGTGAACTAGTACAGAAAATTCCAGAAGAAGATTTGTCACGGAAGAAAAGCCAAAAAAAAGGGTCAAAAGGTAAACATGTTTTGGTTTTTTATTTATCTCTTAGATGAGTGCTTCTGTGTTCTCTGGGGTAGGGTGAAATGCCTGAAGAGTTTTCTGTTAGTGCTTGAAGAACAGCTTCTCCATTATTTGAAGACTCCAGTCACCAATTTAATTTTGTTATTTTAAAATAAAAAAATGTGTATCTTATACTGCAGATATCCTGACTGATTATAGAAAGCAGTCCCCAGATATTGCCGATATTATTTATAATACAACAAACTGCACATATATATATGAAAAAGAAAGAACCGAAATATGGATTTGTACTCATAATGAAACTCCTGCAAACTCCTGCCTCTCCTGTCTTTGCCAACTCAGCCTCATGAGTTTTAGGGCAGTTTGCACTAAAGCCCAAGACTTTTGCATGTCACACCTACAACAGTGAGAAAGCTCTTGGAGAAAGACCTGTCAGAATCCCTTTTTCCTAGACCACTGTGGCATTTTCCCATGTTCCTCTGCTGAAAGCAACACAGCAGTGTTTGATGTAAGGATAAGGCACTGAAAACCTTTACCTCTGTCCAGATAAATAATATATTATAACTTAAGGACTAGAGGACTAAACTTCAGCAGCAGGTACCAGCTTTACATCAGCAGGTACCCAAGACATCACAGAAATTGTGTTGGTAGCAGAATCTTCCCTTTGATCAGTGTCCTTTTGCTCGTTGCAGTTTCAGTGCAGGTCATGTTACTTTACTTCCTTAGCTCCATGAGAGCATGCAGATGCCAGCTTTCAGTGAGGAAACTTCTCACATTCACCACATGCTAATAGGATGAAGCAGACAGAATCACTGCTAATTTTTGATTGTCACACAGAATTTTGTGATTAGGAACTGTGGTTCATGCACAGGATTGGACAGAGTGATCATCAAGCCAGGTGTGCTTTTAACCATCTTTTCCAATAAGAATCAAAAAAATTCATCCTATTTTCACTGTCAGTGTCAATTGAAGAATAGTGTTGTCTTATACACATCCCAAGCACTCAAGACTATAATCTGATTACACCAGATTGTATGATACCCCACTGCTCATGGCTGATTAAAAATCTCATGGGCAGCTCAGACCCATACATTAGATAGACTCAGTATTTGCTTAACTTTTGGGAACCTAGCTCAGATTTGCATGGACTGGTGTTACATGTGCCATTTCCAATTCCTTCTTTGATGGTTGTTAGCCCTACTGCTTTGGACTCTCTGATCCTAAAGCCTGTGTCTTGGATAACAGAATAACAGAATGTGTCACTGAATAACAGAAGCGAGTCTCTGGTTAGAGCAGTGCCACCTGGAAGCAGACATTCTAGTTTTCATCTTGTGGCTGAGGATCAAATTGGGCATGGAGAGACAGAGAGAGCTCTGTTATGTGATGGGAAGTTTTATTTGATAAACATATACTACTTTGATTTCATCCCACACTGCAGTTTATCTGTCTAAACCAGATGAAAGCTCCTTGTTTCAACTATGGAATGAAATCTCTGCATGGAATAAAATTTAATTTCTCAGCATTTTACAATACCTGTAGTTTAAGAAGCTACTTTGCATATTTTGAACAACAGCATGGTACTTTAGTGGTTTATAGTTGTTTCAGGTCATAAAGCATAATTTAAAAGTGAAATTTCATTGGGAATATTAAAGCTCAACAAATTTTTCATGGGGGAAAGAGTAGATTTTAATTTCAATTAGCCATTACTGGTGTTAACATTTTATTTACTGTAGGTTATTTTGTATTTCCTCTCATATTAGCCTGTGATTGTGATCTCTCAAGGCAAATATATTTGCTGGTGTCAGACTTACTGTAATTTCTACCTTTTATGAGAAAAATCTGGGTTATAACAAAAGCTATTAGAAATGTTTTTTCCCCACTCTGCAAACCCAGAGAATTTAATACTGCTCTGTAGTGCTGCTAGAACAATGCTCCAGAGAGGTGTGAGGTGGCTTTGAATCAATCATGCTAATTGTTTCTGTATTTTGCTAAACTACTGCTATCTTCAGTTGCAATTAACATGAAATCTGGCAAAGCACTGGGCTGGAACATTGATTATTCTAATGTTTCTCATTAGTAATCATTAATAACAAATGAATAATTAAACTGATTATCAATTAACCTCTGGCTAAGGCTTTTGACACTATTTTTCCTCTGTAGAGATTCACAGCATGTACTGTTTAACTTGCTCTGATGTTCACTTCATCTCCCCTAGAAGACAAAATTGTATTTCTTTTTGCTCTGAAGCAGCATAATATGTACCCTCTGCTTCACAAGCACAACAGCCACTGTGCTCTATTCATCGAGACTGCCTTTGAATTCTACTTCTATAAGCATTGTGTGATTTCTTAAACTAAGTGCTGACTCACACAAGGATATAAAGCTCTCCTTGAGTGGGCATGGGTATGTAGACCATAAAAAGGGTGAGGAAAGGTAGCTGATAACTTGGCAGTGGTTATGCACTGTAACCTAAGTGCTACCTCCCAGAAAGCCTCTCTCTCCATCCAGGACATTAGGAGGGAACATTTATTTCTTACTTGTAACACCTTTCCTGGGAAACTGCTTGTGGTGAAAAATGGCTGTGATTTTGTGATGTGTGGTTAGCCAAATGAATTTTGCTTAGCAAAATGACTCAGCTCTCAGTAATTTGCTATTCTATGTGAGTGGGGAAATACAGTGGCAGGGGAAAAAAACAGAGAAAGATTACTTTGGTTTATTAACTTTGTGGCCACTTATCACTGGTATTCCTGATGGTTACATCCCTTGTGAGTGGTATGAACACCTGAGTAAGCACATATATATTCATGCTTACAGTGTTCTGGCTAGAGTTAGGAGCTTATACTTCCTGGAGTAAAGAACTGTGTTTAATAACCCACAGATGACAAGCTGCCTACACAATCAGATCCCAGCTTTCATCTGTTCTCGTGTTAAAGAAGATCTTCAGGAAGGTGACGGCCACCTGGGAAGACAGATGTGGCATGGGAGAGAGAGCTCATTGTACCACTGAACACCTGGGGTGCATCAGAGCACACCTGAGACAGATCTGCCTTCTGTCAACCCAAGAACAATCTCTGTGAGCACAACTGTGTGGCACAAGTCAATGACTGCTCTGAACTACACCCTGTTCCTCTTGCCCTAAGGGATTGTAGGAATTCAGACTATTCCCAAGAACACCCTCCACATTGGTTTCAGAACAGATTGATGACAAATGAGAAGCTTTTCTAATGTTTGTCCAGTGCACATCTATCACACATCATTACTATCTTGGACCTAGATATTATGGCTTTTGGGGAGTTTTGAAAAGGAAGAACAAATCAATCTTTAGCCAGAATCTAAAGCTAAATTGAAGCTGAAAAGACAGCTGTCAGAGAGAAACACTGACTTGTTAAGCTGCTCTGCATGGCTGAGTTTGAAATGTCCATAGAAAACTGTTCCTCTTTTCTCCTCATGGATGAGGAGGAAGCTGTAAGATGATCTGCTACTGAATCACAACTGCTGGGAAGATGGGTACAATGAGTAAGGAACTTAGATTTTTCTTCAGAAGAAGTGCTGACTGCTTTACACACCAACAGGCACTGCCCAAAGTGACTGAGCTTCAGGAAAATGGGTGAGTTCTGAGATTTTTTAAATCTCCCAGAAGGATTGAAGATTTAAGTCCTTAAAGATATTAGAAAGAGGACCCGCAAAACTGCCCCACCTTAGACTAATGAAATGCTCCTGTGTAGCATTGCTACATGTAGATGTGGCACTCAGGGGCATAGTTTAGTGGAGTTGGCAGAGCAGAGTTTATGAGTGAGTACAATAATCTTAGAGGACTTTTCTGGCCAAAGATTCTATGATTCTGTGATTCAGGTGCAAACCAGCACAGAGAAACTGGCCATTTCCCTTGCTATTTCTAAAGCCTCAAGCAAACAAAAAAAAAAGAAAGAAATTTTGCCCACCATTTTCAAATCTAGTATGCCTAAGAAATATGAATCAAACTCCTATAACTACAAACATATGCAGAGCCACAGGCTTTACTTTGTCAGAGAAAACCGAGAATCAATGCTAACTTGTGCACAATTCTTCAGGTTGCTAAATGTCTGATGTCTGAGGCTCTTTCGTATCCTTAACACTTCTTATTTATCAAAGAATAAAATACAAACTCCTGAACATATTTAGTCTGAATACTGAATTTTAAAAAATAATAATAAAAAATAGAGGCAATATTAATGACCTCTATTTTCTTCAGGAAGGGAGAATTTTTCTTCTAGAAATTCCTCATTTCTACCATACTCTTTTTCTGCTAAATGTTAGGGCTCTTTCACATCTCTGCTTTAAGATATGAATCAATACTGCTCATGTAAAAGTGCTTTTTCTTTAAAAGTACTCACCGACTAATTTACATGAGATATTTCAGGCTGAGGAATTTTTACAAAGAATCTGTTAAGCTTTGTGCTGACATTTAATTAATCACTTGTTTTTAACAAGAATATTGGCTAATTCTGTCAATGTGACAACAGACATGGTCAAATATCAATGACACTGTTGGTGCAAAAAGCTCTTAAATAATTTAATGATCAAGAGAAAGAAATGGGTATATCTAAAACCATATTACTTCCATCTAAACCAGACATACAGTGGGTGAAATATGGTCAAATGGCTCATTTTGCAATACATTTGGTTTCCTTTGTTCTGTAGGAACTTTAAGACACGTACAGCAAATAGATCTACAGAACAGGTCTATAGAATCTGAAGTTCCTGGCATGTAACAGGATAAAAATGTCTCTAATTGGGGAGACAGTGAGTATGTGCTTTTGAACAGAGTTCAGGAGGCCAGGCTGTCTCAATGTTATTATACCCGAATAGAAATTACCGTGTCCCATTTTGAAAAGGTGTAAATGGCTACAGAGCATGTCAAGTAGGTCTGGCACATTTTATTCATACATCTCTTCTGCTCAGACAGCTTGTAGTCATTTTGATTCATTGCTTTCAGTAATCTTCAGTATTTCAATCTTTGTAGCCACCCCAGGAATACAGCTCAGATTGCCTTCAGTTCTGTGTTTAATGCATCCTTACAGTGACACGAGACCCTCCGGAAATGTGATGTGATGTGTTTTGCTTGCAGACATGGTTAAAGAGACTAAAACTGAGATGAAACACAAAAGAAAGGCAGATGAGAGCAGTCATTCTGTCTGTCTCTCCAAATGATGTTTAAACGGAAAAATATATTGTTGATCTGATGAAAGGGATTTGTTTATTCCTTTACAGTTTTGAGGGATGAGTTGAGTGACTAAAAGCCTGTATCAAGGCAGCTCTAAGAACACACTGGTGGGGAACACAAGACTGTGGAGTTTTCTTACTCTTTCCCTACCCTCTCTCTCATGTGTAGGCACACATACTACCTCCTCTTTCTTTTTCCTCTATCTCCTTTTCCCTCCTTTTACGTTCTTCCTGCCATTCCACCTGCTTTATTCCTATTATACAGCCGAGGGCAGGAAAAGAGAGAATTAATACAGGTACCACCAATGTATTAAATGTATTAAAACTAAATTGATACAGAACTCAATAATGAGAACAGTAAACAGAACTTCTTGCCAGAAGCTGAAATCTCAACCTTCAGCTGAAGCAAAGATAAAATAAAGTCAATAACTACCTTCCCATGATTCAGTTAAGAGCAAAATTCTTGGTGCTGTTGTACTTTTCTGCAGGTTTTGGCTGCAAGATACTAATGATATTCTTGAATTGAACATAAAATAAACACCTTCTACATATCTTATTTTAAATATTAGGGAGTGATATTTGAGCAAAAGTAACACTGAAGATGTAAAGTATCAGCAAAGTCCTGTATGAGTATCTTTCTTTCTGAGGACATTAATAAAAACCTTTAGTGTGTGCATTGCAGGTTGCATGAAATTATAAAAATTGAAGTAACATAAAATTGACATATAAATGGAACATTTTGTCCTCACACTGATGCAGAAGATGAGGGTACCACCTGGGGCCTCAAGTGACCCCTTATATTGGCTCTGTAATGGTGTAGAGTGTTTCAGAAATAATGTAGAAGAGTATAAGGGAGGATCACATTCTGCTTAGTGATTCTTCAAGTGTCAAAGGATCAAATGTTTACTTTGCACCTGGGCCTTTCAGCTAGAGGTGGGTGGCAGGTTCAGAGTTATGTGCTTGGATCAGGAGATACTTAGACTGCTTCTATCTGTGCTCTCACCAACAGCCATGCTGTAGAATATAAAGTTTAACTTTGATTTCCTACCTTGTACTTTGAGATGGTTTTGACTTATTTCACATTCAGTGATTTTTCCTATAAATTAGGGTCTTAAATCTTCCCTGCATCTTAAGTCCAGTGCATCCTGGTCTGTCAAAAGGGGTATCTACTGCTGATTTTAATGCTTTCTGAAAAGGCTGGCTAATGGATAAATATTCTTATTACAGTACTTTAAGGAAGGAGAAAAGAAAAAAAAATAAAGGAATGCTTTCTTTTGCTTGGACACTTCAAATTCTTGTTGATCTTTTCCAACAGCAATGACCATAAACAGAGTTCCTCACAGTTTCAGATTTCCAGCTTTATTCCACTGTTTTCTACAGCAGCAGAGATCAACTAACACTGCCATGAACTTGTACTAGTTCATTCTAGCTCAATGAACTTAGCAGGACTGCATGGCATGGTTTGTTTCTTCTGAACTCTATCAAGGATTGTCCTTGTGTTCAGGGATTTTCATGCATGTAAGGTTACAGAACATGAAGAACCTCTTCTATAGGCTCCATTCTTTAACACTCATGAGTCTTCTCTTAAAATAACATCTAGAAAAAGTTGCATTTTTTCAGAACACTTCACTGTGTCATGTAGTTATATTTGACAAAATTACATTTTTAATGCTATAAAGACATTATTGCAGACAAGTTTTAGTCTTAGAAGAGCAATGCAAAGGAAAGTTGTATCTTCCTGAGGGATGTCATCAGAAATAGAATGTGAAAATAGGGATTTAATACTCCGTTAGACATTTTTACAGTCATGACATATATAATTGAAGAAATTTAAACAGCAGACTTTATAAGCATATTTGGAAGGAACAATTACATGTAATTCTTACCTGCTTTTATCTAGTGCCTCTTGATGTACGTAAATTCTTCACTTAGACTTGGCAGAGTAACTCTACCAATGAATAAGGAATATGAAGGGTATCCAGTCTATGAATTGGATCTAGTGACTAGCATTTAACTTCTTTCCCTTCTACCACTCCCTTTTCTTCACCATTTTCTTTTCCAAATGGTTAAGTTTTGCCATTTACAATGCTTGAATTATGTTCATTTCCCATTATGAAGCTGATCTGACAAATATCCTTTATTTCAGCAGACCTTAATACCAGCAAGACCCCAAGTGCCTTGCAGCACAAAATGTGTCCTGTTCTTAGCAGCCACTGAAATGGAATGGCACACAGGCAGAACATCACTGCTGGGAGCTCAGGAATCTGAGCTGTGTCCTCACACCATATGTTGTGTTCATGTTGAGGTCTCGTGGAAAGCCCAGCAGTTGTGCAGCTTCACAAGGAAAGAAGATCTTCTGCTGCAGAAGAAGGCAGACCTTCCTGCCCTGCATCAGAGCATTTACTTTTTCGCTCCCACTGAACCTTCCCATCTATGTAAATGAAATGAAAATTGGTGGTGATGTGGGACTAAAGGTTATTAAACTTCAAAAATAAAATAATTGAAAAGTCCCCCACATTTAATACCACTTGACAGTGGGGAAAGAATGGATTTTTAGGATACCTAAAGTAAGCAAAACGTGGAAGAGAAAATTATATATTCCAGTCTGTCTAGCAGTGCATATTTGACAACACTTTCACTCTCATTTTATAAGGACTGAAATTCAATGCAGGTAACTTTCACTGCTTTTATTCCAATGATTGAGATCTGCAGTGAGCTCAGTGCCATAGAATCAACAAAAATCAACATTGTGGTTTCAAATGCTATTTCTGGCCTGCAAACAGTAATTTTGTATGTACTGTGGGCATTTGTACCACACGTTTGGAGACTTCCATGTGTATTTCAGCACAATTGAAAAAAGAGAAGCAGCCTCAGAGCCTTGTACAGTGTGGTCTGAGGCTTTCCTGTCAGACTAAAATTCATTCACAGCATCGAAAGTTTTTTTCTACTTTCTGCAAAAAAATCTTTGGATACTGTTGTGGTTTGATGCTGGCCCAACACCAGGCACCCACGAGAGTCACTCACTCACTTTCCCCTGCCTCAGCTGGGCAAAGGAGGGAAAGGATAAAAGAATTAACAAAGGCCTTACCTCATGAGTGAGGTAAGGACCAGGAGAGATATTTCAAGGGCAAAACAGGCTCAACTTTAGTTATAAGGTGAAATTTATTACTAGAAGAATCAGAGGATGATAATGAGAAGTAAAATAAGCCCTTTAAACACCTTCTCCCTCCCAGTCTCTCCCTCCTTCCTATCGACAGTGCAGGGAGATGGGGCATGAGGGTTTGGTCAGTTCATCACTGAGATTCTCTTCCCCTGCTCCAGGAGAGGAGT
>VZSR01000920.1:4679730-4741491 GCA_013398615.1 Brachypodius melanocephalos
CTGCATCCCCTGTGGATCCCCATGGGCTGTGGGTGGATCTCCATGGGCTGAGATAACAGATTAGAGAAGGAAAAAACTGTTATTGCACAAATGTAATTGTGGTCAGAGAAGAGGAGGGTGAGAATATGCGAGGGGAACAACTGTGCAGACACCAAGGTCAGTGGAGAAGGAGGGGCAGGAGATGCTCCAGGCAGCAGAGCTGAGATTCTCCTGCAGCCCAAAGTGCAGAACATGGTGAGGCAGCTGTGCCCCTGCAGCCCGGGGAGGGGATGGGGATGCAGAGATCCACCTGCAGCCTGGGGAGGGCATGGGGATGCAGAGATCCACCTGCAGCCCATGGAGGAGACCCAGGCTGGGGCAGGGGAGTGCCTGAGGGGAGGCTGGGATATTGTGGGAGTCCCATGATGGAACAGGCTCCTGGCAGGTTTCCTGGTAGGACTTGTGACCTTGTGGGGGCCTCACACTGGAGCAGGCTGTGCCTGAAGGGCTGAACCCTGTGGAAGAGTGATCCAAGTTGCAGCAGTTTATGGAGGACTGTTGCTTGTGGGGTGGACTCATGTTAGAGCAGCAGGACTCCTCTCTGTGAGCAGTAAGAAAGAACCTGTGATGAACCACCATTCTCTGTCTCCTTGCACTGCTGAGGTAGAAGGTAGAGGTGGGAAGGAGGGAGGGGTGCAAGGAAGCGGTTTTTAAGGTCTTATTTTACTTCTCATTATTCTGCATCCCTGGAGGTGTTCAAGGTCACACTGGATGGAGCTCTGAGAGCCTGGCCTCCCCATAGCTGGGGAGTTGGTATGAGATAATCTTTAAGGTCCTTTCCAACACAAACCATTCTATGATTCTATGACTCTGTGATGTTCCATTCACATCAATAAATAAAAGCAGCTTTTGGGACATTGAGGAAAAGCTACAGTTTCAGGCAATAAGCTTTTAAAATCTAACAGGAATATACAATCTACTAATCCAGCTGTGGCATCTACTTTAATATAAAAACTTTTCAAGAGCCTCTTAAACTTGAACAAATCATACTCTAATGAAAATCATGTACAAATCACAGTCTAAAAAATTTTACCAATTTTTTTTTACCTGTGTGGGAAATATCTATAATCCTCCCATTCTAAAAAGACAGCTTACTGCTATTTTTGTGGGCATGAACAATGTTTTGTTAAAGAGTAGCAAGACACATTTTTCCTGAATATATACTTACTTTGTCTTTAGAAATATTCAGAGAATAATTGCTTTTGAAATCCCTCAAGTGCTAGTTTCAAGAGTAATAATGAGCTGTGCAATAGTATAAATATCAAGACCACAAATTTATAGCTGAAGCAATATGTCTGAATTGTTCCTTCTCTATTTTAATTTTGCATATTGTTTTCCATTTTCAAGAGGGATTTTAGGGTTTTTTTTTGATAAATTCTGTTTGAGTTGAAAGAAGCAGCAATATCTCTGATTAAGACATGTGCTATTGGGAGCTACTTAACAAGCAGAGACTGTGTAAGAGCTCTAGTCTTCCTCTACTTTGTGTTTCCTGAGAGCAGTACCACTTCCAATTCCCATCTCCCAAAGCCTTTTGAATTCCTCATTTCTTACATATAAAGGAGAATCTATATATTACTCAGAAGATCAGCCTTACATAAAAAAATCTCATAAAAAGCTTAATAATATATTTTGTTCTTTCATTCTTTAGCTTTTCTGTAATCAAGCATTTTTAAATAAAAATCTCCCTCCAAACTTTCTAATTTCCCTTTTTTTTTTTTCCCCTTTAATTTCAGGTGCCACCACACTCTTTCTGATCACAGGTGTTTGAGGCATATGCCACAATCTCATAAGGAAGATAAAAAGCTTATGTGAAGGGGTTAAGATAGCTAATGCTTGAAATTCCTGTAGGAATTTTTTTTCCTGACAAACATTTGTTGTGTTAGCAACTTTCCTGCTATTTTGAGTTCGGTTTTTTTCTGCCTTCTTGTTAGACCCTACCTGATTTTTCTTGTAATTGTCCTGTAATTGAATTTTTTTTCTGACAAACATTTTTTGTGTTAGCAACTTTTCTGCTATTTTGAGTTCAGGTTTTTTCTGCCTTCTTGTTAGACCCTACCTGATTTTTCCTGTAATTGTCCTCTATAGTCTATGCTACAGAAAAATGCCCTGAATTAGAGTTTTACAGACATCAGAAATTACACTAATTCTCTTCAGTTTCATTCGTCCATGTATTTTCCCTTCAACATTGTGGCAGGGTGTTTTTTTATCTTTGTTCTCTTTTTTTTATTTTTATTTTTTTTATTTTTTATTTTTAGAAATAATCAAAGACCAGACTGGCTGGAGATTACCTGCCAGAGAAAGGCATATTTACTAAATGCAGACCAAAACCAGACTCCAACCTTTTTGCCTTAGGGAAGTGGGGAAAGGGGTTCTGGAGTTCTCCTCCCTTCTGGCTCCCAGTTTTGGGCTCTGTTGGCCTGGACTGCTCCCCTCCCCTCCTGTCTCCCCAAGAGGGCCTGAATTACCTTCCTGTTCAAAGAACTCTCTTTCCTCTCTCCACACCAGACCTATTCCTACAGTAGTTATGAGTAAAAGAGGAAAGCCCAAGCTTCAATGAAGGTGCTTAAAGGCATTTACTCAGGTCAAATGTTAAATATTTTAGAAGGTCAAGGGTAAGAAGACCCAGGGGTGTGAATCCTGCTTACTTTTGTGAACAAAGCTCCTTCTGTGTATGTGTGAGAGAGACTAAACAGAAAAGCCAGATAGAACACAGAGCAGTATGAAACACAATTTTATTTTAATGTGTATGCCAACAGTGGGCTGTGGGATAGGGAAATGGAGACTGTTGAGTATATTGCTTTGCTGAGAAATGGAGAGGGTTTTGGGACAGGGAATTCAGTCCTTCAAAATATGTATTTCAGAACCCAGTGGAAATGAAAAGGCCATGCCCTGCAGATGTACACATTTTCTGTCACAGACGACAGCTTGTTCCTGATGAGAATTAATTCCCAGCAGGATAAATGGTTAGTTAGAGTGTGGAGAGGAGTGCCAGGAAGCTAGTCAGCAATGCCATATATTTTAGGACAAAGCATGTAAGATAATCAGCTTCCAGTTTAGAAAAACAAGATATTTAAAGGAAAAATAGTACCAAAGCTGCTTTAGGTCAGAAACTTCTCTCTATGAGGAACAGCTGAGAGAGCTGGGAGTGTTAAGCCTGGAGTAAGGAGCCTCAAGGAAGACCTCATTGTTCTCTACAACTAATTGAAAGGTAGTGGTAGGGATGCCTAAACTTTTTTTTTAGTTCTTTGTATATTTTTCATTATATTTGTAGCCCTGTAGATTTTAAAAATATAGTTGTGTGGTCTCTAGTGCTTTACCTGCCCTTTCTCACAATAAGCCAACCCTTACTAAGACATTCTTGAAATTCTGTTTAGTCTTGTTCTTAAGAAGAAAATTCCTGACAAGAACATCTATTTTCCCCAAGAACTTAAGAGACATAACAAGAAATGGAGCAGAGAAGCCCCTGAACCAACTCTAAGGGGCAGACCCAAGGGTGGATTACTGGGGCAACTGATCTTCTATTGGATATACCTGCCAGATATACTTGTTGTCCTTGGTTTTCCATGTTTTTACTTTGCCTTCTATGTTTTCATTATGCTTTCTGATGTTTACAGAACTTGGAGCTGAGTTCTCACACTTTTTATGTAAATAATGAAATGTTTACGTATTTTCTGCTCTAGGAGGAGTTTCTTGAGTGATGGTGATGTTCACCAATGAGATTGAAAAGGTGTCGACACCGTTGACCACTCTCTGGTCCTTCTGTACAGTTGTATATATTGGAGTCAGAATTTAAAATAAAGGAAAACATCCCTGCTGACCTCAGACCTCATCCCTGCCTCATCCTTTTGTGTCCTATTGCAACATATACTAATTAATTAACCTTAAAAAAACTGTAAAAATCCTTTATCACACATGTGCAGAGACACATTTGTGCACCTTAAAGTTTTCATTTAAAAAATTGCTTTTTTATCTCACCACTTTAACACTGTTACAAATTTTGTCTTTTGAATGCAGGCAACAGCAGCAAGGAAATAATTGGCCTCTTCTTCCAGGAAACTGTAACAGGACAAGAGGAAATAAAACCTCAAGGTACACCAGGGGAGCTCAGGATGGACGTCAGAAAGAATTTCTTCACTGAAAGGGGGGTTAAGCATTGGAATGGGCTGCCCTGGGAAGTGGTAGAGCTACTGTTTCTGGAAATGTTCAAGAAATGACTGGAAGTGCACTCACTGCTATGGTTTAGTTGACATGAAGGTCAAGATTATTGAGTCCAACCTTTTGTTAACCTTGGCTAAAGGCTGGACTCAATAATCTTGAAGGTTTTTTCCAGCCTTAATGATTCTATGATGTCTCCATCCCTTCTGGGTTTTTTAAAAGGCTTATTTCAATGGAGCTACGAGTGCCCTGCCCCTCCTTTGTTTTCATTTAAGGCTTGCTCTTAAAACAAAGTATTTTGATACGTGTCATGAAGACTTAAATCATATTTCTATTTACATTAAGACCTTGTGACAAAAGAATACATTGTATGAAATATTTAAAGTTATTAAAAAATTATTGAGTATGCAAATGGTAAAAAAAATACAAAAAAATGTAAAAGGAATGATCTAGTTATTTCTGCAAAGTCAGGTCCGAATGCAGGTAATTACAGTCTTGAAAAAGACACAGGAGGGGTTAAAGTACTGGGTGTCTCTTCTCGCTTTCTTTTAAGAATTAATGTGCAAAAGAAATCTCTAAGTTTATTTTAATGGTGTGTTTTGGATAACTTGTTATAAAATATATATGACCTGCATGGTGCACTATATCATTAAGCTGTAGTATTTTATAGCAAAGATATTTTTGCAAGAGCCAACCTGCAATTTAATCATAACTACAGTATTTCATTCTTAGTGTATAAATACATTCTTTATGAAACGTGCAATTCTAATTTAGAATTTTAAAAGGACTGATTAAGTGCACACTGAAGGCAACAAATAAAAATCTTTGTCTGCAAGCACTGGACTTTACTGCCAGTTTGGATAAAAATGTTTAAATCAAATAACATTTTTATATGTTCTATTATGTTGTTTAGGACCACTCCACATTTTTTGAAACAATGTTGTGGAAGAGACAACACATTTTTTGAAAGAATGAGTATGCATCTGGGAGAGTCTCATATGACACATCTTTAGATGAACTGCTACAAAAATAAAATGACAGTCCATAAATAGAAGCTGGCATGCTGCAGCAGAATCATTATTCTTCCCTTTGGTATTCTGGACAAAGAAGACAAAGCCAATTCAATCTGCACTACACTACATTATGGCATATTATCCATTACTCCAAACAAGCTTGATTAAAATGTAATTAATGTGATGTTAGCTTGCTATTAATGTCTAATGAATAAGATATTTTATATTGTTTACTAGTACGATGTTTTTGTTTGCAATGTGTATCGCAAATATACTTGGTCAATTTATTAGTATTTATTTAAATTTGTTCCACTTCCTACTTTTACTGGTAAGTATATTTTATGTTCTCACCTTCATTATTTGAGATCCAACCTCTTTGACCAGTCCCAGGGAAAAGATGAGTCCAGGAAGGCTTTTCGACTGGAACTCAGGAATAAAAGGAGTGTATATGACCTTTGGAAGAAGGAGCATGCAGGAGGACTAAAATGATGTCATGAGCTTATGCAAGGAGAGAAACAGAGGGGGCAAAGTCCAAATAGAAATTAATTTGACTACTGCTGTAAAAACAATAAAAATATTTCTATAAAAATTATAGAAACAAAAGGATGGCTAAGAAGAGTCTTCACCCTTTGTTGGATGTAACAGCAAACACAGTGACAAAGGAGGTGGAGGAAGAAGCTAGGTACTAAGTGAAAGTCCTCCTTGAGCAGTCTGATCTCCTAGGAGATGACCCACTGAGTGGATGAGGGAGAGGGTGTGGGTGTGGTCTGCCTTTTGTAAGGCTTTGACAACGTTTCCTACATCATCCTCCTGGAGAAATTGGCTGCTTGTGGTTTGGACAGGTGCACTCTTCACATGTTGAAATCCTGTCTGGATGGCCAGGCCTAGACAGTGGTGGGAAATGGGATTAATCCAGCTGCTGACTGGTCATGAGTGGTGATCCCCAGGGCTCAGCACTGGGGCTGGTCCTGTTTAACATCTTTATCAATATTTGGATGAGGGGGTCAAGGGGAGTGAGACAGAAAGACAAGAGGAGCAGGGCATGTATAAAGGGCCTGACAGAATCACAGAATTATGGAATGCTTTGGGTGGAAGGGACCTCTGAAGGTTCTGTGGTCCAAATCCATGCCATGGGCAGGGATAATTTTCACCTGGATCAGAAGTCTGGGTGGATGATGTGGTTGATAAGATTCTGCATCTACTGATTGACAAATACAAGGGTGGCAGAGACCTGAAAACACAGAAGTGCACATGCTGAACTCTTGGTATCTGAGAAGTGCACGAGTGTGGCTTAGTTTGTATTCAATATGTGTTGTCTTTTATTTAAATACTTCACTGACTTCTAATACTATAATGTTAACATATTTAAGCTACAGAAAAAAAAAATATGTATACAAAATTGCCCATAAATTATAGATCTGCAATTCAGGCAAAACAATCTTCCATGTATTCAGATACCTACATATGAGAGGATTTTGAATGCTGATTGGACTAGTTCTTTTTGCTTATAGTAAAGACTCCATGTAGCTGATGTAAGATCTTCAAAGCTAGTTTTGGGAGGCTTAAAAATGGATTTTCCAATCATTATGAATTCCAATACTTTGTATAATTTAGTGTAATAAATCATTTCTCACATACAATTTGTAACACTTGCAGTTGTTTTATTTTCCTTTTTATCCAAATTATCTGAGGCCCTGTGATGTAAGAAAATGGTGACTCAAAAATTGTTAAGTCTAGCAAAATAATTCCTCTAGTTTATTCTGGTTTGGGAAAACTTTTTTTATGAAAATATACCTCAGGATTGGTCCATGGTCCCTGTACAATCATCTATCATGAAGGTAAGAAAACAAAAATCTATTCTGTCCTTGGTACAATCCAAAGGAAAAAAAGGAAAAACATTCATATTTTAAAGACATTTAGTGCATTTGGAAATGTTCTGTACAAATGCCCTTCCTAAATGAATAATACCTTGTAATAATACCTCTCCATCTCAAATACGTATTAATTATCACATACAGCAATTTCAAAGCTTTTTCTGTATCCTTTGATAAATGCTGACTCTTGACAGTTGAATTAGGAAGTGCTGTGCTAAAAGTTAGCTGGTTTCGAGAGGTGAGTTTTCTGATAAGCTGATTGTTCCATTATTATGCTCTTCCTCTGCCTCCTACTTAATTCTCTTGTGACCATTAATTTACATCAAAAATTTGTTTATGCTTCAGAATTCTCATACCTATGACTGGTAGAAGAATGCCATACAACCTAGATCAGATTATTCATAGGAGGCGAAATTCCTTTACCTGAGAAACAGAACAGAAAGGTATTACTATACTGCAGTTCTTGTAGTGCTACATCATTATGACACCCAGAACCAAAGGACATGGCAGATGAAGGCAGCTGTGTTAATGCACTGAGTGTGGGCATCTGTGTAAAGCAAATTTCAATTCAAATATTAAATACATTGATCGCACAGTGCTTTGAAAATGCTTTACACAAAAGAAACAGGTATTTAGATATGATCAGTTGTTGATGGCAAATGAACTGTTCACTGCTGATATGATTTATGGTTTCTGGCAAATCAAAACTTGCATTTGATGTTGAAGCCATTTTTGTCCTTGCCCTTTCAGCAGCATAATTGGAGAATACTTAAATGTCAACTTACACTTAAATATAAGTCTGAACATTTACAGTCATCTCATTTCATGCTTATTTGGCTTGGGAAAAGATTTATTTGCTCTGAAGATTGAGAAATGGTCTAACAATCCATAGCAACTTTTTATAAACTGGATATAAAAAATTAGCCTTTGAATAGGAATGAATGTTTTGGCTTTTCAATGAAATTATGCCTAAAAAATTAGTTGCCAGTGAGGTCCTCAAGTCTGTGATCATTGTGTTTCCTTGTTAGGAGGATGCGAGTTTGTTGAAGGGTTTGTAATTCCAACCTGAGATCACGTTAAGGAAACTTGATTGATAATGTCACTGCTGACCTTCTATATCACAGAACTCTGTGGAGCCAGACAACTTAAAGAACATAAGATACCTAGAGCATCTTAAAAGGCTGGACAAAACTGAAATGACCTATCCCTGATTTTGCTGTTAAAGAAGCAAAATAGGTGGAACAAAATGATTTTTGGTTTGTTGACTGATGAGAGCAATATTCACTTCTGCTGTGGTGGTGGAGAAGGGATCTATGGCAGAGTGGTAAGACTGAGAGTGGAGATCCCTCCCTTGCTGTCTTAAGTTGTTCAAACATCCCACTCTAAGAAATTACTCTAAAGCATGGGGATTTCCTGAAACACCACCCTGGAGAACTTGAGGTTTTTTGCCTGACTCCTCAGCTGGCTGATGGACTTGATGCCAGATGAGAAGAGAGATGTGAGGGAGGCTGAGTAAAGTTGGATGTTCTAATGGCAGCAGCAGCCTAAGGCTGCCTGGAATCTGTGGCTGCCTGTGCTGCCCATACCCACCACAACTTCTGCTTACACAGCCACAGGTCTGTACAAGTGCTTTTCTGTGTGGGTGGCACTAACTTCTTCTGTAATATTCCCCAATTCAGAAGACTGAAGTCAGAACTAACAGCCGCAGAAGTTGCTTCTGGTGTTGGTTGGGGTGTTTGTTATTGTTGCCATTTAAAAAAAAAATAAATTCAAAGTGTGAAAAAGGACACCCTCATTTTTGTATTAAGCATCTTATTCATGCATCCTTTAGTAAGAATTTTTTGAAGAGAAGACCTAAATTTGGTCTTTGAAAAATGGCGTATTGTGTTCACTGATGCTTCTGGAACACCTAGACCAAATATCTTCCCTAATGAATACCCTGAGTCAAAAATACAGGGAAAATAGCAAAGGATTAAGAGTGGCACTAATATTAAATAAAGATTCTCAGATTTAGGCTAAGGTCAAGAATAATCCTTGAAAGGGTTCATGTCATATTTGTCTGCTTTTGTTAAAATTTTAGTCTTCTGAGGCAGGGATCTGATAGACGAGAGTGGACAGTTTGGACTGAGGTTGGAAAGGTCACCTTTCAGCACCAGATTGTGGGCTTATCTTTCTAAATAACTATTTTAGTATTTGTGGATGTGCTTAAGAAATTGAAAGTTTAGATTTTAAAAGTCAGTGGAAAACAAAATTAAATAAACACTGATTTTCACATAGTTGAACTCGGGTCTGAAAATTTTCTAGAAATAAATCCCAAATGAAGAGCCTTGGATGGACTGAGGAGATTAGAAGATTATACATTTGTTAGAAATTCAAGGCAACAATAAAAATGTGCTCTCAGGCTTAGTAAGGCAGAACTACTGAAACACTACCTTCAAATGTTCCAGAGTATATTTAGCAGTGCTTAATATTTTAAAGTCCATGTTTTATTGGTTGAACCATAGTTAATGACATTTGTGCAGCTCAATAGCTGTTCAAATAATGGAAAGAATAGCACAAGTTTTGTCTGGTAATGTAAGGATAAGTTCATTCTTGTTTGAAGCAGCTTTAAGGCTGAGCAATAATGGAAGGGGCACAGGAGAACCTAGAATATCCGTGAAAGAGGCAGTGATATTATAGATACAGCATTGGATTTGACTGCAATATCATGTAGAAGGATTGCCCTGGAGGACTGATAATCTATCAAAAAAGGCAACTGCAGACATAAAAATTATGTGTAGGTTGTACTACTACAAATATATTTTAAAACTTTCTTTCACAAAAAGAAAGCATTTCCAGAGAGATGGATGAGTAAAGAGCAGAGTGTTCAGCCCTGATAGGAATGCAGTGCTTTCTCACTGCAGAGACACACTTGGAAATGTTGCCCTCAAAGAGTGTTAAATGTAAATGTAACATATTCTCTGCTAATTTTAATTTGACAAGTCAGAATTGCATCTTTGGGCTAGGTTGTACACTTTGAAGTTTCTTTTCCTCAAACCCACTTTCCTAATTTTTAACTATTAGAAACATATCGTGCTCAGTCTCCCCCCTCTCCTCAAAGAGGCAAAGATATTGAAGCACTTGGGACTGCTCTAATTAAAATTTTATTTATTAATTTTTTTTCTAATTAGTTAGAGAGAAGAATTGTAACAATTTTTCCCTAGCTTACCAACTGACAGTTTCATGAAGGAAGTAATGTCTGTCTTAGAAGTGGAACCTTGAATAACTAGACATAAATGACAGTGTAAAATCAGCCATTTTAACCAGCATGAAAACAATACCAAGGAGTAGTACATGGCTTCTACACATGTTTACTGGATTTTCTTGTACAGTTTACACAGAGTTCACACTTATTTTCTCTCTAGTACACTGTTTGTAAGGTGCCTCTAGAGTTTTTGAAGTTGAGATGCTTTCTCCATGTGCAATTCTGGGCCAACAGTTTGGGAAGTATAATGATTTCTTAATGCATGCATGTGGAGAAAAGAAAGGTCATTGGAAGCTCATTAAGTACAAACTCATGGCTCTGCATATCCTATTGATCCCTGGCAGTAAAATTCAAAGCTTGGGTTTTATGTCTGTTGGAGACAGAATAATGCCACTGTGATTCATGCCAGATTTGTAACACCAATGATATTACCCTTAAGGGCAAAAAATTGTTCTAAACTGCACGCAGCCATGAGACAGAAAGAAGACAGAGGATATGACCAAAATTAATAGCAAGAAAAATTTTTTTGGGAACAAGCCAGATTTGAATTAATCTAATTTTTGTTTGTGCTGTGTTTTTTATTCTGTTCCTGAACACTCTGTGGTATTTCTGACTCATAACCTCTTGTATATGCTCCTGTGTTTGGGCTGAGTTGCCATCTCAAGAATTACACTTGACACTAATCCCAAGCCCAAGGTTTCTCTGTGGAAAACTTACTGCCTCTGAAGCAGACTTGACCCTTTGTTTAAGAGTCAAATCACACTCACTTGGGACATGGTGAGCATCTCACTTTTTTCAGCAGAGTAGTTGTCTTCTTCCTGTACTCATGGAGATAAAGTAAGGGACTGAATGCATTTTCTTCAAAACATGGAAGGATACAAGAAGATTATTTTAAGATACTCTAAAACATACAGCAATTATGTGTAATTTTATCAGAATATGTAGTAACTGCATACACTTGTATTTATAATTACTGACAGACACAAAAAGGAATGGTTATTTTCCTTTTCAAAGGAATACACAGGGCAAGAAAAGTTGAACTGATCATTATAATGAAAAAAAAAGAAGAAAAACTCTTCTGGGAGGAGAGGAACTGTATTCAGGCAAAAGGAGTATACTTTTAAATTTTGAAGGCCTTGAAAAGGATTTTTTTAAAAAAGTTTCATTCCACAATTTATTACTACTACTACTACTACTACTACTACTACTACTACTACTACTACTACTACTACTTCTGCTACTACTATAACATTGGTAACATTAAAATGTGCATGCAAGAAAGAACAGAGAGAAATGTCATCTGAGACTTCTAGTACAGTTTTTCATCTTTAATCTTTTAGAAACTAGAACTGGATAAAAAACAAAGCCAAACAAATCTGATAACAACTGTCCTCACTATGTGAAGTTACATCAAGTAATTTCTGATAAACTCCAATAGCTGAATTGGCTTCCTTCTCTTCTTTAATCTTAATGTATCTAACAATCTGGTGCACTGATGATAAAAAGTCAAACAAAGTTTCAAATTATTATGGATTCCTTGCCCTCCCTAATTATCAAGGAAGATCCTGCTTTGTATTAAAGGAAAAAATTCAACCCCAAAAGATATACTGTAGTTAGATAATACATAGCCAAAATATCTTAAAATGAAACTGTTGCATCAAGGTTTCATTCATTCCATGTTATGGTTATTCATTAATAAAATATTATATGTTTGGATTGTCAAACCAATTTTTTCAATAAAAATCCCATAAACTAAAAGAATGTAAGGATAAAAATACCAAGAGACTGGAACATTTGTTCCAGGAAAATGTATTATAGAAAAAATTATTTGGATCAGATCTTAAACTGAGCTGTAAATGTCCTCCACAAACCATTGTATTTCTTATTGATGTTTTAAATCTCCGTGCAGGATTTTAGCACTCAGTAAATATATAAATCCATAGCAGTAACCTTAATATGAACTTACCACGTGGTATATTATATACCATAAAAGGTCTAAAGGTGGCTTTTTTTTTTTCCCCCAGGAATTTTGTCCCGTGATGCCAGATTTCATCATTCATAGCTAGGTTTGCTATTTGTAGTTTTTGTACAGTATTTTACTGTACAATTAGTTCTTGAAGACTATTAAATGCTTCCCATCAGAAAAAGATTTTTAAAATTCATACAGATGTATAATAGAGTCATAGAAATATTTGGGTTAGAAGGAACCTTAAAGATCGTTTAGTTCCAACCCTGCTGCCATGGGCATGGACACTTTTCCCAGACCAGGTTGTCCAGAGCTTCACCCAGCCTGGCCTTGATCACTTCCAGGGATGAGGCATCCACAGCTTCCCTGTGCAACCTGTTCCTGTGCCTCAGCACCCCTAAAGAAAGGAATTTCTCCCCAATATCTGATACAAACCTGCCCTCTTTCTGTTTTAAGCCATTCACTCCTATCATCTGCACTTTTAAAAAGCTCCTCTCCTGCATCTATATCTTATGAAATATTATCATTAAGAATACTGCCCAAATTCACTGAATGAAATGACCTAGACATATTTTTTTCCCTTGTTACCTGCTTAACGATAACAGGCACCTGCTTTAAAGCTGCAGAGCCCGCTTTTCAAAATGGAACTTTAAAAAAGGCAGTCGGTAAACCACAATCACTTAATATATGAAACTCTTGAAATACTCCTGGTACCTACTTATAGCACAATAAAACTGGAAGAAAAAGTAATATATTGCAGTTGATGGAGTACATACCTATTTCTGTAGTACTCTTTGTGGTTTTTTTTTTGTTTGTTTGTTTGTTTGTTTGTTTTTTAAATTAGGGAGTAATGTTTATTATTCTCTATGTTTATACATTGTCATGATATGCAGCTTGGTTGTTGTACAGTTTTATAGTCTGTGGTCACTCAGAACAAGGAACTATATTTCAGTTACACCAAAACTGAGGAAATATCTTTTTGGGGAAATAAACTTTTCCCCAAATTTTTACAATTAAGAAAAAATACTTTCTTTTTCCTATTTTGAATACTGGAAGCTTTCAGTGGGCAAAATATCAAAATAATTAATGATAAGGGTACATTTAAGATTTAATATATTTTTGTTGGAATCACAAATTAATAGTTTCTGAAAATAAGCATTCAACAAGGCATATTCAAAAATGCTTAGTTACAGCAGAATATTTTAAATCATGTTATGTGTGCTATTTTCATGTTCATTTCTAATTAAATTAGTACCATGTAATGAAAGCCAAAGGAATTATTAAATTTTAGATGTTGTTAAGTAGAGTAGTCTGTTATTTTTCTGCAGTAAACTTTCATTCTAGTTAATGTTTTCTGGACTTCAGCCATTTGAAAATCCTTTTTCTGTAAAAATTTTCAGGTGCTATTCTGTTTTTGTTTCTTTCTCCCTCTCCTCTTAGGTCTCTTCCATGTTCACAGAATATTTCAGTAACTACTGATCCTGTGAGATGCAAGGCTATTTTATACTTGAATATGACAGAATCTATGTTATAATCCTACAAAAGCAGATTTTCTACAGAGAGGATACTTTAATAATGATGAACTTGAGGCAACAGGAATGGAGAATGTACAGAAAATCAGAATAGCACATAGATGCTGGACTAAAAAAGTTCTAAGCTCTGTGAAGTGGGAGTAGATGAAAAATGACTTTTAAAGAAAAATGGTTAAATAAGGTTCCTTCAACAGTGCTAGTTGCTTGCTGCACATGTTCACTTTATTGGTTATCTTTTAGGAAAGAATGATCTTTTCATGCTATTTGTTACAGCTACAAAAGGATATTGTTACTTTGTTAGCTTTAATTTCATCTGAAACAAGAATAATTAACACTCTGGAATCAGCTGCCTGTATTTCATAAAAGCTGCTCAATGCCATATTAGAAGTTAATACTCTATGCTATTGCTGATGTTCCTTCTACTGCATGGCTTTTCACTTAATGTCATGAGACATAGTTCTCAATAGAAGAAGTCACCAGCAGAAATAAGCTGACATAACCTTTGACATAGAAGTACAACCTCAAAGAAGTTAGGTAAATAGCAGTAGGATGGTAATCATCCTTGGCTGCTTAAACCAGGCAGAAAAATAGTGCTTGACTAGATAGGTCTCCAAACCCAATTCAGGATGACTTCAGGAAAGCAAAAATCTCTCACCCTAACAGACATTTTGTGGTTAGAAGTTCCCTATGAACAGACTGCACTGCCTGGCAAGAATTGTTTTCTTCCTCTCTAGCTTGGAGAGAGTCTACAAAAAACAGGACACACTATTTAAACCTGGTTAATTTTTTTTTAAATTTTTTTTTAAATTTTAGCTATTTGTTATTCTTTTACCAGCCTAGTTCAACAGGAGGCCAGCAGGCTGGCCCGAGCCCAGGTGATGCTCTCTCCTTAAGCCTACTACTGGGTCCTTGGGATGGAGCCAGGAGGCTGTGACTGCTTCTGGGGATGGCAACCAGCTGCTGCCCAAGGGGCAGTGACAGGAGGGGCAGTGGGAACAGTCTGGTGTCCTGGCTGCAGCCCTGCAGCTCCTGCGGCTGGGCCATTCTCCCTGTGCTCGGCAGGAGCACTACACTGAAACTTCTCAGCTGTACAGATACCATTCCTGCCACTCTGGAGAAAAGAGTTTTCTCCTGAGGCAATGTCGGCTCTTTACTGCTTTTCCTGCTGATGCTCTGTATAGAAGCTGCATTGTCATCTCTTTTATACAAAAAAATGATAGCTGTCAAGTAGACAAGGAAGGGTTCTGCTCACCTGGATGGAAATCTGAGCATGAGTGAAGAGGCTCTTGATCATTTCCAAGGATTGCAAAACTTTTGGATTTTGCAATTGCAAATAGCTCTAAATTTATATTGCATACATTATAAAATTAAACAGTTACTCATAATGATGAAGCAGGAAAAGGTCAGGAATGTGAAAACTCACTTTCACTTCAACAAAGATCCTCATTCCAGGAATATCACTTTCTGTGAGAAATAGGGAAAAGAGAGAACATAAGGAGGAGGTGCTGAATATCTTAGCATCAGTGTAGCCACTGCCAATGTAAATCTGAGCACAAGCTTCATCTCTTTGTTACAGAGGGGAGATGGAGCCAAGAGGTAACAATTCTCAATAAACTCTTGCCTAAACACTCACAAAACCAGGATTTTTTTACAAAACCAAATTCATTAATGTATGTACAAAAGGTGGATCCTTCCTGTGCCTCCTGGCACAAAGAACACCACAACTGGGAGCATGTGCAGACTGTGCTGAAAGCAGCATCTGAACTTCTGTTGAGTTTGTCACATGAGACAGGAGGAATCAGCACGTTCTCTGGCATGGATGTAGGACCATCTCCTCAGCACATCCATTCCACTGTCCAGCTCAAAGTGCCCTGCTGTTTATTTTCTTTTCCCTCTCTCTTCTCCTCAGCACAACTGGGAGTTCCCCCCAGCTGCTGCTGTCAGATCCAGAGCTGTTCTGCCTGGAGCCCAAAGAGCATGAGGAGGATTTTGGCAGAGGCCCAGAACCACCAGTGCTGGCAGGCAGAGAGGACCACACGTCCTTGACTGAGTCTAGGTGACTCCTGACCCCTCTGCTCCATCTCCTTCAGGAGCCAAGCCATCTCCTGGGTTTGCTGCTCCTCATGCTATGCAAGAGCTCTTGTGGGACATTTTCTTTCTGGTCACCCACCCCCAGCACTCACGGCAGGATGCTCAGCACCATCAGGATTTGGGTGATGTTCCCAGCCATGGCCTGGAGGAGGAGGAGGAGGAGGAGGGAAGGGGCTCAGCTGGGCTGGGTGGCAGCTGGGACAGAGAGCAGGAGACACAGGGGTCTGTGAATGTGTGTGAGAGAGGATGTGGGAGCTCAGAGCTATCATGGCCAAGGCTGGTGAGTGCTGTAGGGACAGGACCACATCCCCACAGCCCCTTGGACACTGGCCATGGCTGACAGCTCCTTTCCACCCAGCTGAAGGTAACACCTGCCCTGCCCAGAATACTGCCTGAGCCCCTTACCCTCCCCTCAGCCTTAGAAACACATCCTGGCCTGGCCCTGTCTCAGCCCAGCCTCCCCCTTGCCTGCCCCACTCTCTGCCAGCCCCAGCCAGCACTGCTGGATGTGGTGACAGCTCCGTGCCTTGGTCTGTGTGATGTCTCTGGCACCAGAGCTGCCTGCTGACACCTTGCCTGGCTGGGGGCCAGCACTGAATAATGCTTTGAACTCTTTTAGCCTTCTCTTCAGAAATCCTAAAACAATCCTGTTCCCTCAGTAGGTTGGTTCTGTTTCAACTTTTTTTTTTTTTTTTTTGCATTATTATTCCATAATATACTAAATTTTAGAGGAGCTGCAGTTACTTTTTCTCTTTGCGTTTTTTTGTTGTTGTTGCTTGGGCACTGCGACTTTGTGAATATTCCATACACATTTTCATGAAAAACAATGTTCATTTTTTTTGTGTATCACTATTGTCCTTTCTATGCTGAACCCCCTTTACATATATGTTCATCTAGCTGCTATCTCCTGCTTATTTATGGTAAAGGGAAGGGCAAAGAGGTCTTAGGTCTGTTCATAACCATCAGGCTGAAAATCCAAAGAACAGAGTAATATAAAAAGAGAATTTCATCTCTGTTGTTTCTGGCATGAAACACTTACATAAGTGGACCCAAACTACACTGAAAACTAGTGCCTAGTGTTTTGTCCAGTGTCATTCCTAGGCCCCCTTCAATCCACCAGCTTTCAAAATTTCTAGTTCCTAAGTATTTCAGATTATTTTATGTAGCATGCATAGATCAACAATTTCTATGCTGTGGTACAATATAGAGTACATTTATCTGTGATAAAATATAACAATATAGTAAAATCAGTGCAAAGTATTCATGTCACGTTGATGCAGCTCACATTTTGCCAAAGCGAACATAATTCAAGAAAGAATAATGTGCTTAGTTTCAGTAATACCTACCTTGCTATTTGTCAGTTTTCATTACTTTCTGCAGCTCCTACTAATTCAGTGCCATTTGAAATTTCAGTAAGGTGAAGTTAAATCTTTCTAGTGCTTTACTTTTACTTTCTAGTTTTCCCCTGGGAGAACAATAAGACTGGTAAAATAAAAATGGGTAACTACATTTGAAATTAACATTCCTCCTGAGGAGTTCTGATATTTGACTGAAAGAAGAAGCCTTGGGTAAAATGTTTGATTTACCACTTGTAATCAGTGGCAGTTTCAAAATGCAGAAACAAACGGGATTTAGGATTGTTATTAACATTACACTGAGGAGAAATTTGATTCCTTAAAATTAGTATCTGTGCTGTATAATGACAATGGCTTGAAAAAGAGAAATGCCAGTGACCTAATGCAAACCCAGAGCACAGCATGGATGGATGGCACAGCACAGAGCCATCTGGGGGGTAAGCAGGTTCTCACAGAGCAGAGGTATGAAATCCAGCTGTGGGGATGTTTGTGTGAAAGAGATCACTACTGAGTTTGGACACTGTAAATAATGCTCCCAGTAGTAAAGGTGGTTGAAAGAAAATGGGACAGAAAATAATGGAATAACTGGAGCATACTCAGACTTTCCCTGATCCTTCTCAACATGTGCTTCTGTGTAGACAACCAGGGTGGCATGCAACAAAATTGATGATGTGAATTTCCATCTTTACTAAATGCAGGAACTAAAGATAAATTCCTGAATTCCTGGTGAATACACTGAGTAGCGGCACCATGGGACAGACATAAGCACAAATATTCCTACACTGACAGTACAAAATATACTAATTTTCAGCCCAATTCTAACTGTATCTTTCTTGAAGTGCTGACTAAGACTGGTCTGATGTCCATCAGGTGCTTCAGTGGCTATCTGTAAGCATGCATGCATATTCACAACTTCCAGCAAAATTACTTTTAGGAAGTGATTAAGAAACTAATTGGGTTGTTACCCAGGAGGCAGAGCCTGTGATGCTTATCACCAGATATTAATTTTCATCACAAGCTCTTAGCCTTGTCTGTAGTTCCGAGTTACAGTTGGTCTAGCAAATATAACTCAACTGCAGGACACGACTAATGGTTATATTCCCCACCCCAAATTACTGTTGGAACCCTTGTAGACTGAAAGAAATAGTTAATCACAAGTTTTAGATGTATACCTTTAATACACCACTGTACAAGGTCTTTTAATGATTATCTTCTGGATGTCATCTTCATGCTTTCTTAGAGCTGAGACATATAATTTCAGACATCCTGTAGGAGAACCGCACCCTGCATCCACAGCAGAGGTCCCAGCTGCAACTGTTCTAGATATCACTGTGTCTATTTTTTATATCATGAAATTTGGTCATTTGCACAGATACCTTCCTAATTATTTACAGTTTATTTCTTTAAACATGCAGACATCTTCAAGTAAAATTATTTCTGGTCCTGGAGAGGCTTACTCTCTTATTCAAAAGGTATCTGAGAAATCTCTGCTTTCATCCTGAAATGGATAAGTCTTATTTTATGTCCATATGTTATATTGGTTTGTTTAAATAGAAATCCTAGGACAGTCAGTTTTTCTTCCATTTATTTTCCTTGCTAGGCATTTGATTACTTTTATGGTAGCTTAGGCAGGCTTTGCCAGCTCTGACTCAATGTTTTTCAAAGGAGAATTTTTCTGTGGGGGTTGTTATATTCTACATTTTCACCCCTTATCTTCTCAGGTTCATAAAGCTGTTTATGTAGGCTGTGTGGTTTTTAAGATTTTCCACAAAAATGCTGCCTTCTCAATTCATTTCCTGCTGCATGAGGAGCATGGCAAGTTGTACAGGTATTGGCCATGCTAGCATGAGCTTTTTGAGTGCCTCCTGGACTTTCCCCTTACTGTAAAGGCAATTGAGTAGCTTAAATATATATTTTTAACAGAAAAGTGGTGCCTGGTTTTTCAAAGAGCTGATGTCAAGCATTTCCAACAGCATTGTACAGAAGAAATGTAGTGCATTTCCTATGCAGTAAGATGCATGTCAAGAAAAAAGAAGTCACTGGTATCAACAGGGGAAAGAATACTTGGTGCTTGCTGCAGTTTCATGCTGATCTGAAAGAGGATGCTTTTTTTATACTCATGACTTTGAGTATTGCATTAAAAAGATTAATTTGCTGGGGAATTATTAACTGCTTTGTCTATGTACAAGGGTTTTTTCTTTTTAAAATGACATTGTGGCAAATAGTACTAAAATAATTGGATTGCTGACAATGTCATCTGTTGCAATGTATTTAAATAATGAGTATTCAATCTAATTTAATACTGGGCATCAGATCAAGAAAGTTTCTCCAATATCACACTGATTTGCACTGAGTGAAACCTGAAAATTTAAATATATTACAACAGAATAGCAATATGTGAATATGGATTTACATATATGTTTATTTTCTCTTGATGGCATGGTATTAATCAAATTGGACATACTAATTAAGGACTTCTGCATTAGAAAATTAACCTGGATGTTACACCTATGCTGATTATCCTAGTTAGAGTTCATCTGAAAAACTCCTGTATCTACTGTTGGGGTACTCTGCTGAAATTGTTATTCCTGCTTGGTTGCTAAGAATTTAAATATTTCTTCTGACACTTTATTTGTGGGGGAAAGCTGGGAAAGAGGAGAGAAATTGTTCCAAAGTAACAACGTGGTTTCTGATTTTCATAGAAAACAGGTTTTCAATCAAAGCTATGGATAAGCTTTTCCACATACATGACACCACATTTTACAAAAGTTGACTTTTGATTCCTCAGTGTTAGAGGAATAATATAGAGCAGACACCATTCTTGTATAAATAAGAATGCATAAATCCATACACCACAAACTCACATTTATGTTTATCTATGAGGTTATCATGACCCTGTTTAGAAAATCACACCATAAAGCTCACTTTTCAGTGAAGGTGTTACATTTATGCCCATGAAATACAGCTTATTATACATTTAACTTCTCTGCATTATAAGAGACTTTCCTAGAATTTCCATCTTTTTTTGAGTTAGTTGATTTTTGCTGTGCTATAATAAATCAAAATAACTCATCCTTACTTTTAAACAAGAAATGGATTTTGTGGATCCCACTGATCTTCCTATCCACATCATGAAATGATTTTCTAAAGAAAGGAAAATGTCTGTACATATCACAACACCTTCTGCTCTTTTCCCTGTTTGGCCCCTAGCAGTACTTTAGTTTAATTCTGGTTAAGCATTATCTGAATCCATGAGCCAAAGGATTCCCACCTGGTAATCAGGGTTCATTTTGCCCTTACCTTAAGGGACAAGCAGAGAGGCTTCTGGCACAGTGAGCAATTTCTGCATCTCCTTCTGTGTTAGCTGGGATTACAGTGCCAGAGACAGACACGGAGGGAAAGTCTGGTCTGCTCTTGGAGCTGGAAAAGGCAGGCTGAGGGGGCAAGTACTGAAGATCTTTTGCTGATGGTAAAATATTTAAATGATGCAGATACTACTATGCTTGATAGAAAAGATTATGGGATGCTCAGACATGAATTCTCTTGCTGTGTAGTTCTTCTATCCCTTAAGGAAGACCTCTTCCCTGTAATCTGTGAATTTTCTTCTTTACATGCATTTACAATTACTGAAGGTTGGTTATTCTGTGGGAAGAGTGCTGATAGAATGCATGAATACCCAGCTGTAAGAATCCCTGCAGTGGTCCAAGAATGCCTCCTCATCTGCCTCATCTATCTAAAGTCACTGACCAAAACAGGGTTGGAAAAAATCTGAATTTGTTCCATGCATTTTGTGTTTAGTATTCTGGTGTTATTGATTCTGGTCAGTGTGCTTCAACTGAATGATTTCTACACAGCATAGATTTTTGTCAGGTTCAATTATAGTGAGAAGTGCACAGATGAAATCATTCATGGCTTGGTGGAAAGAATCATTGAATCGTAGGTTGTCCTGAGTTTGAAAGGACCCGTAAGAATCCTTGAAGTCCAACTCCTAGCCCTGAACAAGAACATCCCAAGAGTCACCCCCTGTGCCTGAGAGCATTTTCCAAACCCTTCTTGAGCTCTGTCAGGGTGGTGCTGTGACCACTGCCCTGGGCAGCCAGTTCCAGTGCCCAGCCATCCTCTGGATGAAGAACCTTTTCCTGCTCTCTGACCTAAACCTTGCCAGACACAGCTTAATGCCCTTCTGTCCGATCCTGTCACCTGTCACTGGTCACCCCAGACAAGAGATCAGTGCCTGGTCCTTTTCTTCCCCTCATATATTGTACCTGCAGTGAGGTCTCACCTCAATCTCCTCCAGGCTGAAGTGGCTTTAGGTAACCTCAGCCACTCCTCATGTGCCCTTCCCTAAAGACCTTTCACCATCATTGTAGCTTTGTTCGACAGACTTTGCTGGTTGTAGCTGATGTCTGCATTGTCTTGCAGGTTTTTTTCAATAACTGTAATCTTTATAATAAATTTGCCCATAATTTTACCATTCAAGAAACGGCACTGCATAGCCAACAACTCCAAAAGCAAGGTGTCGCAGTCAGAAAATTGCTATCCAGACTAAGTTTGAAATAACCAAAATACTCTCCATTCAAGTGTTGTGGGTATATAATGTATGTGGGCATCATATCCCATATGATGGAAGAACCACAGGTGTCCTTCTCAGCCAGACCTGTTGGGTAAAAGTGCTGGGCATGCACAGCAGAGTCCCTGGCTGACACAACTGATGGACACTCTGGTACAACTTCATGTCACAATGAAATAACTCACAAGACCTGAACACTAAAGTGTTTCACTGCCCCAAAAAGAGATGTAGGAGAATCTTATCTGTTACTGTAAAAGATGTAATGCACAGCCACATAGGACAAAAGGAGTTTGAAATAGTTGCTTGCTAATAATCCTGTGTATAACACACTTATCCTACCTTTTCCTTGAAAAAATTGCTACTGACACTGTTTCTGAAGGGTTGGATTAGGAGTTTTTTATAGACTTCAGCATAGAAATTAATTTCCTCTATCTATATAGAGGAAAAAGAATTTTCTCAAAATGTATTTTGATATTTTAATATTTAAAATGCTATAAAACATTTGCATAAATCTACTATGTTTTAGGCACTTAAATAGCTTGTCTTGTAACTATACTAATTCTGGTAACATTTTTTTAGACTCCTTCTTGTTATAATAGACTGCCTACTGAGTCCTCTGAAAAATACCATAATGAAGATGTTCACACAAAATCTGGAGAGAAAAGTTCTTAATTTCCTGTATAGGAATGTGCTGTTATAAAGTGAAGGTTTATAAAGTTAAACCCTTTATACCTTTTCCATACAACTGAAGAAAATTATGAAGACTTTCATTTCATGTTCACATAGCTGAGTGTGGCTAGCTTCCTTCTCAACTACCTCCCCACAACAGTAAGATAGATAATACTTTTAACTGGAAAAATGGACACACAATCTTGTCCTGAGGGCCTTTAACAGAACCTGCAAACTTTGGTGTAAGTACGATTTCATATTTTCCTTTTGCCTTATGAAGGAAGAAATATAATAACACTTTTTCCTTTCAGTCTTACTGCCAGCAATTTCTGTCTGCAGTTACCCCATTTAAAGAGTCTGGAGTTACTTTAAGTTGTGTAAGGAATAAGATCAGAAGCCATGCTCCTCTTTACAGACTGTATGAATCAGAAATGAAGTTCCTGGATTTGAGGGAAAAAAGATTCCTAGGGTCTGTGTTCATACTTTTTGAAAAGCTTTCCAAAAGCAATTGATCTACTTAAAGGCTGGACAATAAGCCTTCCAACTAAGAATCACAGGACTTGATTGCCTGGAGTCCACAACAAAGCTTTTTGAAGAAGTTTCATATAAAAAAAATCAACCTATAGATGCTGCTGATGCAAGAGTGTTTTAAGAGGCTTGGAACCAACATATCCACCCATTATTATCACTGTTATAGCTTATATGTTTGGCTGTTTTCCCCTACTGCCATTGCTCAAGGTTCTGCATTCTCCACAGACATCTTCTTCACTTGAAGGTATGTGAGATTTTTATTGGTGGGGGAGAAGCATCTGCAGGCCTGTCTGTGTGCACACACTCCTTGCACTACGCTGCAGGATCTGATACTTCACCACTGAAGCTGAAGAGTCCCATTGCTTCCCATCGTGCCTCCTCCTGAGCCAGTTTTCCCCCTATGACACAAGAAAGCAGAGTAACTACCCATGTACTTCTATTGCTTTTGTTGCTTACTCTGCAGTTTTCACTATTTTACTTCAAATATTTTCTGTAAATCATTTCAGTTACCCTTTAAACCTACATCCCATTCTTTGCCTTTGCCAAGGTGATCTAATCTACTGAAAAACTGCTCTGGTTTAGAAAATGCCAAACAATCTCTCCCAAGAATCTATTGCTCTTCCATTTCTTTTCCAACTGTTTCATATGCCTAATTAGAAGGACTTCCCTCTAAGTGAGAAGGTGCCAGGTTTTTTCACCAAATACTTATGAATATCCTGCTTTAGTGAGCTGATACCAAAACTATGTGTGATGAAAACTAGCGGTGCATAGAAAGAGTTAAGAATTTGTTGCATTTCTTTTTCACTTTATTTCTGTATCTTCTGAAGCCCATGCTCTGTTGTGTGGAAAGCATGAAGAACTGGAAAGCTGAAAGAAACAAGAAACAGTCACTGAAATTTTGTCTTTCACAACTGTGCAGAGCAGAGAGATATCAGAGCCCTGAGCACGTGCCCCCCACAGGGGTTTCAGGGCAGATCTAAACGATGGTGTGGGAGTCCCATTCTGTGAAAAGGGCTCTTCAAGAAAATTCTGCTGCTAAGGTCTCAGCAGGATCTGTCTGTCTTCACTCAGGAACTGCTTTTAAGCAGTGGCTCTCCCCTCAGATCCTACTAGAGCCACATTCCAGCTGTGATGCAGCTACGCCATTCTTAGCCACGTGTGTTGTTGATTTGGGCTGTACAGGGGACCTGCAGGTGTGCCATGGTGGCCTGACCTGGCACACACTGACCCCAGCAGCCCCAATCTCTGCTGGCTTTACTGAGCACTGGGGGGCTGAGGAGTGAGGCCAGGGCATCTGCTCTTATTCCTGCTCCCATCTTCCACTTCCCCCTTCAAAGCAGCCTGCCCCTATGGCTCCCCGTCAGTAGGAATAAGTTGAAAAGTCAATTCCCTCCACAGATAAAAAAATCTGCATATGCTGGGCATGTTTGAATGCAAAAATATCAAATGCAACATTTTCTTTAATACAAACCTAAAACCAGCATTGCAACTGTGCTGTGTGGTACATGATAACATGCAGTGCTCTAGGTAGCAAGCATAAAAAACTCCAGCTCTCTGTTGTGCATGGACACTTCTCTTTTAGACTGCAGCAAAATGTTGGTCTCTTCTAAATGGTTTTTGATGCAACTTTTTTGTATTATTGTGTTACGGCTCTGTAGGATTTCTACTTGTTCTAAGGAAAACTGAGTAGGTGCACGTTATAAAAGCATATAGGTATTAATAGAATAAGATAAAAGAGTAAACATGCAGAATTATTTAAATATATCAGCTTCTCAATTTGATAATATCGGGGATCCTACTGCTACAAAAAGCTGATACTAATATGCTGCTAGAATTTTTAGACTGTCATGTCCTTGAAAATTCAGCCTCTAAATTTTTGCAGAACTTAACTCATCCTTCTGTGTTTACATTGTGACCTTTGTGGATCTTCTTCAGCTCTTAAATGCTTGAGGCTCTCTGGACAAATTCAAGCTTCTGAGGAAGCACAGGCTTCCAGATCAATAACATCTTTCATTCTATTGAATGCAGGAAATGTAGTAAAGCTCTGAGGATGCTATCCTGTCTGGATCAAAACTAAACAGCACATTGGCATAGCCCAATGAAGGGAATCTGTCAGGCTTTGTACTGCTCTACAGCTAGCAATGTTTAATAGGAGCTACTATGAACTTTTTGTGTAGTCTATAAAACCCAAGCACAATGTTTATCATGACATTTTCTTTTAGAAAAATACTTTTATGATTCAGTGAAGACTGAATTCCTGTATTAGAGAAAGAACTTCTAAGTGAAGACAGGATATTGGCAGAAACTCAGTCAAAGAATCTGATTAATTTTTTTAAAAGTAATATAAAATAGAAAAATTTATGTGAAGTGCCACACTTCTCTGTCAGCCTGCATCCATCCTTGATCTGGACAAAATTGTATTCTAAGTATGTGGAAGGAGGACAGAGGTGGTGTTTCCTCAGCTGGACAAAGGGTTTTGAAAATAGAGTATGAGAAGAAACTTAATGAACACTAAAATGTAAATATTTCTGAAACTGGCCTATTGACAATAATTGGTGGTTTAGACAGTTAAAAACAATCAAACAAAAAATGCAAGAAAATTTTTGCAGAGGTTATAAACTAGCACGAGGAAATAGATGTCTGATGTGATATTATTTGCTATTGAAACCAAAAATTTTTGCTTTTATTAAATTTATTGTATTATATACACAATAAAAGATCTGCCCCCTTTTTAGCCTTTTGCGCCATCCACTCTTCTCTTCTGTGTATCTTCATTTTATAGTGATGCTGAAGGGTCTGGAGGGGAAGCTGCATGAGGAGCTGTTGAGATCACCTGGTCTGTTCAGCCTGGAGGAGACTGAGGGGAGACCTCACTGCAGGTACAGCTTCCCTGTGAGGGGAAGAGCAGGGGCAGGCACTGATCTCTGCTCTGTGGTGACAGCGACAGGACAAGAGGGAATGGCCTGAAATTGTGTCAGGGCAGGTTTAGGTTGGATATCAGGAAAAGTTTCTTCACCCAGAGGGCGGCTGGAACAGGCTGCTCAGGGCAGTGGTCACAGCACCAGCCTGACAGAACTCAAGGAACATCTGGTCAATGCTCTCAGGTACAGGGTGGGATTCTTGAAGATCATGTGCAGAGCCAGGACTTGAACTTCAAAGATCCTTGTAGATCTCTTCCAACTCAGAATATTCTTTGATTGTGTGATTCCAGATGGTATGATTATTAAATTCAATGGCTACTTGTCTTTCCTCCAACAAACCACTGGCATGCTGGTCTCATTGCTGTAAAATTTAATGTGCATTTTCATGATTTCCCAGTCCAACAAAATTTTTTTATTTTGAAAGGGAGATTTTATTTTGACCACAATATTAGGCTACTGGTCTGTGTAGAAGAGACTAGGCTCAAGTAGTCTTATTTAAATTATCTGTACACTCACCTCATTTTTACAGAACAGGGAGATATCTTTTCATTGGCATATTAATAAAATTCAGTACGTGAGGCTGGCTATCAGAGAAGCAGATGATTATCTCCACCATTGCTGGCAGATTGTTCAGCTTTACAGGATGAAAATATAAATCCTTCACCCTCAGTAGATAGGAGGGCATTTGATAAAAGTGGATGTGTGTATACCTAAAATTATCCAAAACTGCACTTTTAAAAAAGAGAATTTGCAAGAATGAACAGTTCTCTAAAAGAATTTTATGCCTACAAAAGTATATATGTTTTGCTACCTCCATCAATAACATTGAGAGAATACATTAGACTGATCTGCATTTATTCATTATTCATTCCCTACTTTAAGATCACCATGGTCTCACCATACTTATATAAAAAATGTTGAAACTAAAAAGAATGTTGAAACTAAATTTCAGCCTCATGTAGAAATTAAATTCTGAAAAAGAATCAAATCAAAGAAATATAATTAACTTGTTTAACTATCTTTTCACAATTTTGGAGCAGAGTGGTGGCATTTATACAATTTCTTCATCATAAACTTTGTAAGTGCTTGGGAGTTAGAAGTCAAGATCTGGTTCCTAGAACTTTAGATGAATGGATATCCAGCTATAAAGATGCTTCATTCTTTGAAAGCCAAGACTGATGATGTCTTGAACGTTGATCTAGTGGTCCAACTCCTCCTATCTGCACTGCACTGAAGAAATCTGTATTTAGAAATAGGTTCATAACCTCACATATAAACTTACTGTGCAAATACAGTCTGGATGGCAAAGGTCTATATGAATGAACAAGTCAATTGACAACAGAACAAAACGTCTCAAGTACAGAGAGATGGTGAAAATCACATTCAGCCAATGAGGTGTGACAGTTTATGATTGTTTGTCTACTGCACCTGGGGACTTGAAAACAGATTAACAATTGGTTTTGAGTGTATATCTGTGTTCTGCTCCCATTTAAGTAAAACATTAAGTAAAACATCTCCTAAGTCTTCAAATTTATACTTTAGATTCCTGTTTCTGGCAGTGCCACAGTTAAATGCGGTGAAGCCACTTGTTGTCTATATTACTGGAGCAGTTCTACATAGAAACCTGATGGTTCATTTGTACACAGATTTATATATTTTTAAATTAATATCTTCTGATAAGATTTATGAAACATAGCTCTCCCTAACTGAGAATTCAAGAAGCTGAACTTCTATTTTTCTTAATCAATTTCTACACTCTGCAAAGGAGTGATTGGACTTTTGCCAGTTACCTTTCTATGAGATTATGTTGCCTGCATGTATTGCTGTAACAACTGATTGCCATGGGGAAGAATGTAAGGTCAAGTACTAGTATCAATAGCATCTGTACAGGAAATAATCAATGATTTTAAATACAGTATTTTCTAAATATTAATAGTTCTTTTTGCATTGTAAAACATTTGAAAAGAACACATTAATTATCCTATTTACAAGCATAAGGCTATTCAAATACAGAAGATTAAGAATACCTCCTTAGCTTTCTCTTTCTTTTCATTGGATACAAGACATTGGAAGTAAGGAAGTAAACAAGGTACAGCAGCTAAAAGCAATAAGGATGTGTTCAACCATTTTAAATATCCCCGGTTAATAACCTGTGCAGGTACATTTACTCAGCTGTCTACTGATGAATATCAAGAAGAAAAAACCCCAGAATATCTGAAAAATTACTTTGGTTATGAGCATTATTTTTTCACTTTTGAGATTTGTTTGTCGTCTATCATACAAAAAATATCAAGACTATCCTCCTGATACTAGCGTTGTTGCTCCTTGCTTGCACTGGGGCTGCTACTTAGGGACTTCCTTTGGTTTCCTTTATTTTGTTGCCAGAACACTGTAAGTGCAACCAGTTTAAAACACCTTCCTTTGGCAATGGCATGACATTTTCCAGCAACTCATTATAAAAGCTTTAAGAATCCCTTCTTTTCCCCTTTCCTTTCTTGACTTATATTCTGTGTTGTAGATGATTGTGGATGACCTATGTTTTCCAGATACTAGGTTGAAGTTGAAAAATTTATTTTATAAGCTATGAGAAAAATATTTAAAAAATAAATAAAAATATGCATAATTATATTTTTGTTTTCAGGATCTCTTCAGAGTCTAATCATGTTCCACATACTCTGGATATAAGATTGATACTACAAACAAACATAGGAATTTGAATATGGAGGGAGGTAAAATAAAATTGGAAAAAAAAAATCCATATTGTCTTTGCTATTTTTTAAGACTATTGTCATTGAGTAATATCTTAATCTTCATTGTCAGTTATCATCCTATGGATAAGTAATGCACATGCTGTATTTTCAAATAAAATCTTGTCCTGGGTAGTTTTAGTGCCTGCTCTGAAGGGAGGCTGGTCTCAAGTGTCTGCATCTGGAAACAAGAGGAGCTGGCAGCCCATGTGCAGTCACAGGGTTATGATGTGACAGGTGCCATGGGGACTCTGGTGGGTGCAGGCTCTCTGAAAGGGATGAGCAATAAAAATAGGAAGGAAAGTTGTGCTCTATGGAAAGGCAGGTATTGACTGCACTGAGCTCCAGTGACAAACAGGAGACCTGTGGGTCGAGATCTGACCAAGACTAGAAGGAAGCAATTTCCGTGATATCATCAGGAGGATATGCTGCAAGCTGCCTCAGGTGGGTTTGGGTTTCTACCAACAATTAGTGGAAGGATCTCTGTGGGAGATGACACCCACTCTACCACCTTCCAAGAGTGCAGCACGGCTTTGTGCAGCAATCTAAGAAACTTCTGCATTGCATTGGTGACATTCCCTAAGGGAAAGGGGCTAGGGGGCCTGAACAGGAGCAACACTCTCTTTGCCTAGTGCCCACCAGCAAGGAAGAATGACAAATGTGGTCACAGATAGGGTAAATTGCAGCAGACAGACAGCGGTGGGCTTTAGGCTGCAGAGGAAAGGGGGCAGGTAAAAGCAGAATTAGGGCTCCCAGCTGTGGGATGTTAGACTCTGCTGCTCTGGAGGCTGATAGAAAAAATACCAGCAGGGAATCTGACCAGGAGGAAAAGGAAAGATGCTTATTTTTTAAGAAAAAGTGTTTTGAAGGTTAGGAAAAAAAATGAAGCCCTCGTGGAGGAACACTGGGAATTTTGTCAGAGGATTCTGAATGCAAGGAGGAAGTGGGAGCACATGTTAGGTGGGAGCAAGCACCACCAAAGGTTGTATGCGTACATTGCTCTGATACTTTGGGCAAAATCAAAAAGGACAGTCAGCATCGCCTAAGTTTCTGAAAGGATCATAAAGCACATTTTCCCAGAATTAATTTTCAAATATATGTGGGGCAGAGAGATAATTAATAACAGCCAGCTTGTATTTACCAATAGAAATTCCTTTTCATACAACCTGGTGAGCTTCTACAATGAAAAAAATTGGATGTGACAAAGTGCCCATGATATACTCATACTGCTTATAACCAATGATATGTTCCTGTTCACATGACACAATAAATAGTTTAAAATATTTTTAGAAAATGATCATAGAATTTTTTTAAAAAAACCCAGTTTTAAATGACAGCTGAACTCTCTTTTCCCACTTCCATCAAAATCCCTTAATATGAAGTTTTTTTAAAAAATTCCCAAAACTAGACACTATTAAACCCCACTTTGTTTAGTTCCAGTCCTTTAAAAATATAGAATATTTTCTTTAGCCAAATGTTTTTCATTAATGGCATATTCTGAAAAACTGTCCAAGTGACAATATTAGTAAATAAGGAAATAAATAGCTAAAATCATGAATAATCTTTTCCCCCAATCATATTCAACTTTATTCTTCTCCAGTTATGCCAGTAGCTTCTTAGCTCAGATTCTGAGGTGTTTTCCTTCTTGCTGTATCTGAGAAAATTAGATCAGTTTGAGCATGGAGTTCCATCATGAAGAGTCAGATAAAATACAAGTTTCCTTATCCTCTGTAGGACTAAAAGCTTTTCCTCCAGCTTTGATCATTTGGGTGGTGATATAAAAATGAGTAAGCTTTAACTGGAAAGACACAGAATGGGCTCCAGAAGTGCCAGAGGGAGATTCAGAAAATTGAATTATTATCTAAACTGCCAAATATGGGATATTTTTCAGCATTTACCTTTGGAATAGGCTTTAAACATGACAAATATGTTTATTGACAGATGCTTCAGCAAAGCACCACAGTTACTGTGCTTGCAGATTTGAGTTATACACGATTATATTTATGATTCCTATTATTTATAGTGACTTTGAAGAACAATGAGGAATAAGCTGTTGTTGCACTTGCACAAGAAACTTCTACAGAATTACACCAGAAAGAATTATGGGAGAGAGAGCCTTATGGGAAGCTCTCAGAAACATCTGGCTTTCAAGTAAATTCTTCAATATTACCCAGAAACTGAAGAACAGAAAATGTAGATCTGTGCCAAAATGTTTCCTCAGATTTGTGCTGTAGATTTTATAATGTAGAGTGGCTTATATGGAGAAAACATCTCCTAATGAGCAAAGCCAGTTGTCACATAAGGAAGTTCTCAGCTGTTCCAATTTTGTCCCCCTTCCTCTCCTTAAATAGCAGTGCTCTACCAGTATAAATGTAAAGAACTGTAACCTATTATGTGAATCAAACCCATTAGTAGGCAAATGCAGACAGCCCATTTTCACAGATAAGAAATCCCATTCCAAAAAATTTGCTATTTTTTTCTGCATTTTTATATGCAGCTGTGCATTTGTGTACATGTTAAATCTGAACCTGCACTGAGTGCTTAAAATGACATAAATGCTATTTTCAGGAATTCCACTAATTAATTCAGGTGAATCTGTCTTGTTCCATTGTGCTAGTGCATATGTACCAGAAATTAGGGAAAACCACTTGATTTCCTGGGTTAGGTTTATTTTTCTTAATAAAAGAATAAGAAAAGATTAAAAAAACCAAAAAACAACAACAACAAAAAAAACCAACAAAAAGCTGCTAACTTGCTTCATAATCTGATGCTTTATCCTGTGAGTGGTTTTTTTTGCACAGTGTCTTGCACTGCAGTATTTTGATACATTTTCTGTTTCCAAGATGAGTTTTTATTCCTTTATATGTTTTGCAGTTTTTTCCTGACTTTATGCAGGTTTGTACGGGTTTCTCATGGTTGGCTGAAGATGTCTGGGAAGACCGATCATTTCTTTGGTTTTGCAACTTTATTGGCAAACAAAAGAAAATAAGAACAAACACACAGATACTCTAAGGTGGTGATAACAAGCAAAATTTGGTAGGTGGTACTCTAAATTCTCATGATCTCTTGGCCCACCTAATGCATGCAACTGCAGGTTGCCTTAAACTATATGGAAGAACAGATTCCCCGAGGATAAATCAAAAGATTTTGCTCTAAATTTAGATTTTAGCATTTGGTTTAGACTTACCCTACAGTGCTTCCTGATTTCCTCCAGTTATCCAGACTAGGGAGCTGGCTAGTCTGTAAGACAGATCTACCCTAAATCAGGCTGTGGATGAGGGGAGAGGCCAATGTGTGCCCAGGACTCATCTTTCAGGAGGCAAGGAATAATTAAGTCATGTAATCACATTTCTTGTTTGAATGTAGCCTTTATGGTACCCCCAGTGATGCTGCTTTTCATTCTTTTGCAAAGCCTGACACATTGTCCTTGTTATACAGAATTAAAATTTTGCATGGAATTCAAATTTTTCTAATGAGAAAATTTTAACAAGTGCTGGAGAAATACGAAGCTCCACTGGAGCAGAGCTGGTTCATACCAGCAGGCAGTCTGCAAGTCCTGCAGGTCAGATTGTCTTGGGGGCAGCATCCTGGCTACAAGGTACCATCAAGTTTACTGACAAACTGCGCAGGTTTTCTGCTGCAAAAAGCCCACAGGTTGAAACCCAGACTACAGCAAAAAAGCAAGAGAAAGTGTTATGGCATATGGACACTTTCCTTCCCCTCTCCCATCAAAATAATATCTATAGAGATTCTTCACCCTGAATCTTTCACCACATTTCTTTATCTTCCTTGTGGTTTTGGTTCTTTTTTTTTTCCTTTTTTTTTTTTTTTCCCTAGTTGAGCTCTTTATAAAAAGAGTTGTGAAGATATACCCTATGATGTGATAAAATATATTGGTCATAAAAGATGAACTTACTTTTAGGAGATGAAGAGTGTCTACTAAAATGAGAAAACTGGGAACGTGAAGATAAACACTTGTTTTCTTAATATCCAACAGCATCTTGAGCTATACTCAGAATAGAAAAGTAATTAAATGGACAAGAGCTGTCCAAAGCCAAAGGCTCTACATTGCTTTTCATTCTTCTGACTCTGTTGTTTAATAAATGCTCTGCTCTGAATACAGAGATTAATAAAAAGCTCAAGATAGAGATTAACATTTCGTTCAATATTCATTGTTTCACCTGATATAAAATGGAAATTGGAAGCACTTTGTTAAATGGACTGAAAATTTGAGAGGCTGTGTAATTTCACTGTACCTTCTATAAGTGGCTCTTAAACACTAATCTGAAAAGCTGTTTTGTACCTGCCAAAAGCACTTCGTCCTCATGGATATCTGTGGACCTTCTAGTCCAACATTATGATATGGTGGCTATATCTTGCCCTCTCCTAAATTTGTTTGGGGAATAGCTGACTATTTCAACCAGCAGGAAGGGGTAATTCCACCTTTGCAAATCTAGCGGGGTATACACTCTTTCTGACTCTATAACGTAACACAAGGGGTATCACTCTCACCAAAAGAGCTCTAAGAAACCAACAATTCAAACACTTTTCACAATGACATGAAAATCAAGGTTTGCAGGTTCCACAGGTGAACAAGGGACATCAGGCATGGCCTGTGGTCTCTCTGTTTGGTTCATGTCTGTGTGCTTATTTCTCTGCTCTTGGAATTGTCAGTGAGTTCTTGTGCGTGGTATGGTTTGATGTTCTTGACTGGAACTCACTTGGGTCCTGCACTTGGGGAGACACAAGCACACTCTTTGCTCCAAGTTATTAGTCAAAAAGGACCTTCAATTTGTCCTGTCTCGGGATTTCTAATTAAAACAGGGGGATTTTCTTTTAATTTTGCCTGTGTGTTATTTGAAAAATTCTTAAAATTTGGTGGGTTGGGTTCTGCTAAAGAGCTGTTCAAAATATTAAAATAAATAAAGCTTTGCTCAACCTCATCTGTGGTGTTGTCTCTACTCCAGTCCATCCAACATTATTATATGGTGGCTGTATCTTGCCCTCCCCTCCCCTCCTTTTTTTCCCTTTAAGCTGAACACATACCTGGATCAAAGAATGATGTTGTACAATGATTTTCAGCATGGCATCTCACATCAATATCAGGAAAGCATTTTAGGAATTTATTTCCCTGAACAGCCTCATAGCTGTCTATCACATTTACCCTGTAGTAGTGAGGATCACTGCTGGAGCAGTTGCTCCAGTTTTGCATTTTGTTCTTACCATGATCTGAATCTTTGCTCTGCTGAGATGAGCTTATGTCCTTTTGAGCAATCCAATCTAGACATTCCCACTGCCTTATTGAGATCTTTGTTGTTGAAAAGATTTTAAGTGTCTGGGGAGCAGCAACCAGCTACAGGCCTGGATGATTTGTAGTCTCTTTGATAACCATGAAATGTTAAATTATATTCTTTCATTCTCAGAATTTCCTGTGGAAGAGGAGAGCAAAAGAAATGTCATCAGAAAACTGTAGCAGCTGCAGTTTCTCCTGCATGATTTGCCTCTGGAAAGAGATACTGTGTTCAAGAGATGTACATTAAATTCATCCTTTGGGTATGGGATTCTGAGGAGTGGCCTGAGACTGAAAAGGGACTCAATAATTAGCAGATTATGTTGACCCCTGAGAACATCATCCCAGATTTGACAAAGGAAAGAGTTGAGGTAAAATTTATATGTTGGAATTTTGATACACTAGTGACATTTATTATTTTTATTATAAATGATCCTCTGTAACCACTACCCCTCCATGTTCAGCAGAGTTCTCTTCTTCAAAGAACAGCAAGTGGACTATTTTATCTCAGCAGCAGCATGCTTTCACAGCTGCATCTGAATTCTTTAATGTGGAGCACTGGGAAAGGTGCAGGTTATATCAGTCCAATGAGCTTTCAGAGGAGAAACTCTCCTGCTCTCCTGCTACCACCTCCAACACTGACAGTGCTCATTTCCTAAGTGACACTACTGCTCTTTTAAGGGACACTATTGCACTTCCAAAGTGGAAGCAGCAGCAGCTTCTGTCTCTTCCTTCTGTTCTCTCCAGCTGTACAGGAGATCTTCCCCTCCCTTCCTCCACTCCCTCATTCCTACCTGCAGCACACTTTCCAAGGTTTGTCCTACACTGGCTGCTGCACCTTGCCAAGAGGCTGGAACATTTCTTGTTTTTTCCATATTCTCTCCAGCTGTTAAGTTCCCATTCCTCTCATCATGCCTTTGATCTCACAAAATGTTGTACCAAACCGCCTTTGGTGACTGAATACGTCTTGACAAACTTGTGCCCAAACTTGCTCCTGCACCTCTGAATTAGCAACTGCACACTTTAATCATAGAAAGATATTTAAAATCTGCAGAAAATCATGGGAATTTATGGTTCAAGCTTTGAAATTTTGTATTGATGTGAAGTTCTTCACAGATTCCGTTCCAAATTTAATTTGGTTTGAACTCAGCTTAGTGAACAAAGATGCAAGAGTTTTCAGCTAATCTCTTCTGCTTTCCTCTCTCAGGACACAGGAAAAATTCCACTATGTTGCACTTTTTTTTTTTTGAGGACTTCTTTTAATACATCACAAAAAAATGTGTGTGTGTGCAGTACTACTGTTGCTAGCTATATCTCATGGTAAATATTCATGGAATATTTGAAGACACTTAGACATGAGTCATAAAACTTTCTGGTCACTCAGACAGAAAGACAGGTATTTTATAGACACAGCACTCTTTAAAATGTCCATATTGTCTTGCAGTATCCCATAAAACTTGTATGTTAAATAGAAAAAAGGTCAATTGTGGATGTTTATTTAAAAAAATTATGGTGATGAATCAAATAAATTAAAGCTGTGCATTTTCCAGTAAAATAACCAGTGAACATTAAAACATAAGCACGCTACAAATTATAAGGCATCATTACATTTCTTAACAATTGAGAGTTTTTGGGTTTAAAAGAGTCACAGGATGAGCATTAATTACAAAGATATAAGGAAATAATCTTCTGTGTTTGATTTCACACCACACTTAGATTTACAATTTATATAGTTTTTTAGTTTCAATTTAACTTGCTGTGAATAAATTATGTTGTACAACATTACATCTAAAGGACATGAAAACTTTCTGCTTTCTGACAAATATATGGTTACTATAAATTGAAGATATTTTATTGAAGGGAAGAAATGAAAGATCTGGATGAAAAGATATTGTAATAGATGTGAATTAACTTGCATGACTCCTCCACATTGTTTATTGCCAAACAAAACAGAAGTTTTTAAATCAAAGTAGCTAAATTTGAGTGTGTATGTTATTAGGAAAACTCAGATATAATGATGGAACCGTCAAGCCGGCAAATATGCATTCCAGATTTTAAATAACTCTCTGCTAAGGACAACATAGAATTTGTACATCTTTTTTACATTTGAAAAAAAAATTGTAGTGACCTGAGATGATGCTGAGATGCTTTCTCTTGCCATCATGTGACTGCATAATTCTGCTGAGAGATGAAAAGTGCAGAAGCTCATATTTACTGTGTGCTTGCCCAGTTCCTACTGATTGCACTGGTCAAGCTCTGGGGCTATTATCATTTCAGTTGCAGAGTATTTTGGGCATACCAAGTTCCCCTTAAGTGTGAACCTTTGTGTGAAGGTGTATGTTACTGAAATCCTGAGTTTCATCCTGCTGAAGCACACAGTGAGGCTCAGGATGTCCCAGATGTTTTAACAGGTTTCTTCATACCTGCAACCTGGTTAGAAGAACGTTGTTATATTTATTATTATTACTATTATATTTGAAGTAATTCATCTCATCTTGCCTCTTCTCTCCAGGAGATGATCGGTGATGTGAATATTTTGGATAAAAAGCAACAGTTCAAATATTCATTCTCTCAGTGCATGGAAATAATACTTTTTGCTGGTCTGATGATTTCCAGAAGGCTAATAAACATCTGTGTTATTTGGTTTTTTGTTCCCCTCTTATTCTCTCCCACTTGCTTTTAATCATCCACAAAGTCTGACCATATCTGGAATGCCAGCTAAAATAAAACACCAATCCAAGTGTGGACTAGTCCTAGGTGTTTATTTCAGAAGTGAGATGTCATCTTTGAAATAGAATTACTGATCTGAAAGTGTTCCTAGCAGAAATGGGAATCCTCCTAGTTCTGTTGCTAAGCCAGATTACTGAAACTCTGTGGAAAACACTGCCAAATAAGAGTTATCCATGGGTACTAGTGATAGAAGACAGAAGATATAGATGTTCAGTAATGTACACTCATTTATATCAAGCAAGCAGGATGTCCAAAAAGTGCAACTAAGTTTAAATTTAAAAATCAGCCTGAAAAATCCTTTGTCAGCTGCTGCACAGATGCTGGTGTGTAAGGGAAGATTCATTAGTATTGACCACTAGGTAATGTTTTCTATTCTGGGTCCAAAATGTTTCCATGGGGATCATTTGTGTGTGTCAGGCTATATACACTTCCAAGAACAAGGCAGAATAGAATTAAAAAATGGAGTGATAAAGCTTTCTCAAGACACAGCAGATTTAACACGAAAGGCAGCCACCATTCATAGCTTTCCTACAGACTGGAAGGCAGAGCTACCCTGTAAAAGGCCAGAAGATGGAGATGACTGCAACCTGCAGTCAGACTGGGAGAAAGGAAAGTGGAGCGGGAAAGAGAGAGCTTAGAGAAACAGGATTTGAATGCTCATCTTCAGAAACAAAGTACTGAGTTTGGAAATATGTAGGAGGAAGAACTTATTTATTGTATGGGTGACCATGCACTGGCACAGATTGCCCAGAGAGGCTGACAGATCCCTCACTGGAGATGTTCCAGGACCTCGTGACACAGCCCTGCTCCACGTGCTCTGGGATGGCCCTGCTTGAGCAGGGAGGTTTTGCCTCTGTTGTGGACCCTTCCAACCTGACCCTGTCTATGATCCTGTGATTGCTTAAAAATACTGATTTTGAAGACATGTCTCCTGTAATAATCTTCCATCTATGTTACACTGTTGTTGCTAGAGGTAGACAAAGCTTCTGAATCAAACAGCAGGCAATTTTACTTTAACTCCAAGGCAGTGACTGGGAAGAAAGGCATCCTCTGAGAAAGTAATGAATGACAACACAGTTACATCTCTTCAGACTAATTAAAAAAAGTGAAATAGAATGAATAACAACAGGTTTCCAAATTCTGGGTGTTCTTTCATTATTCACACATCAACTAAACTTATGTTTGCCTTAACCACAGGGGTCCAAATATTTTCTCTTACATACTTTCACTGCACTGTCAACATGACCTCTGTGTCAAGGCCAATTTTTTGAGTCCAGAAAAGAATCACACAAAGAAAGACTAAACCTAGGGTGACTGGTAAACTAATGTTATGGTGTATTCTTCTAGCAGAGAAAATAAGAGAAGGGGATGACTAAAGAAATATCAGTGCCAAACTTCTTTAAGTGGCTGGTGTTCTTGATGGCCCCGTACAACTTAGAAAAGTTTGTAACACACGTGGAACAGAAGTGCAATGAAATAAAGTTCTCCAGATCTTTTGTTCTATTTAATAATATCTGTATTTTACCCCACTGTTTACCTCCCAATTTACCCCACGGTTACCCCACTGCAAGCCTGTCAGTCTCTTTAGGAACCATCTCTCTTTAAATTCTTCTCTTAAACATCTCTCTTTCTCAGACGTGAAAGTATTGCAGTAGTTACAGTATGGTATTTCTGTTTATGAAAACCTAATGGTTTTTTTCAGTCAGGGCCCTGGAAAACCCTCTGTATCCATTGGATTCAGTCTCAAAATATGTCTTTATGGGCAACATTTTTGTTAAGGGATGTTGGTAAGTGTTCTACTGTAAGCCTGGTAGGCAGGTAAGCCCCATGCAACCACTTGTTCATCTCACAGTGAGAGACAGAAATTAATTGGAAGTGTAAAACTGACAAAACTAATGAGCTGAGATAAAGATAGTTTAGTAATAAACAGCAACAACAACAACAATATCAAAAGAAAACAACAAAGGAAAAAGCCCCCATGCATAAACCAAAAAAACCCCCAAAACCCCCAAAAATCAAAAAACAAAACCAAAAAAACAACCAAAAAAACCCACCAAGGGATAAAGAAAAGGAAAACGAACCGAGCCTCTCATCACTAACAAATACCCAGCCAAACTTTGCACAATAGGACAGTGTAAATGCTGCTTTCAGGTATTGAAGAAAATTTTAGACAAATTTGAATTCTATCACATTACAAATTTCCTTGGGGACTGAAACTCTCAGAGAAACTCCATCTCAACACACAAAAAAAAAAAAAAAAGAAAAAAAAAAAGGAAATGAAATCTTTCTTCATCAACATCTCTTGAGAGGCAGTTGCTCTTATGGTTTTTACTTTGTTGAACACTTAAGTGCTGCTGCTACACCTTTATCTCAGATAAAGGAGTGCAGAAATTATGCGTAATTTGGTGTTTATATGAGCTAAAATTACTAATCCTGCTAGATCAAAGAGACTTGCTCAAACAAATATACAAGCAGAGAAATAGATTCTTCAGGCCTCCCAGAATACTTACAGAGTATGGAGAATATAATTTCTTAGAGCAGAGGTCAAATTTATACTCTCTCTGAAGTGAAAAGACTAGTTCATAGTAATAGAGTATTCATACCATATACCATAGTATTCTTGGTCTAACCAGAAGAAATTATCTGAAAAAAGATGATGTTTAGCCATTAATTTGCCATACTTGTTTCCAGAAGTAAACACAGCAAAAGCACCTCTGTCTTTAAAAAACAGAAGGGAACAGGAAACCATTTTGTTCAAAACTTTTTTTCATAATCACTAGAATATCAAAATACTTTTTATCTACCTAGTGAACATTTTCTAACACTTATCATGGAAAATGTGGAAGAGATATAGATATTAAAGAAATAAATTTTAATATCTATTGAGAAATGTACAGCGTGTTGTGACCTTTCTACAGTTAAAAAAACCATGAGTGTTAACTCAGTTGATCTTGTGAGATAATGGGAATACATATAAATTTACTTGTAAGAAAAGGGTAAAAATAGAAGTTTTAGTAGGCTTGCTTACTTTGAAAAATAGATATGTAGTATGTGTTCCTAGTAAAAAAGACTCACTCGAAAAATCCAAAATCCTAAAAATGTATGGTGTGCATGGTAGGCTCTACTTGCAAGACAACTTGCAGACATAAAATTGATGCATTTCCCTCAGAAAGAAGATTGTACTTTTGATTAATATTTGGATGTTATACAACAGCTATCAAAAAATAATGGTAAAAGTAAAATAGTAAAATTCACATTCAGAACAGCCAGTTTATCCTCATTCCTCAAAACCACAAACACTCTGAAATAAAGAAATCTACAAAACAAAACAAAATAATAATTAAAAAAACAACAAGAAAACTCCAAAACAAAACACCAAAAACCATATAAAGAAATATTCAAGCTGTATTTCTTACAAGCCAACTACATAGATTAAAATTAAAGTACAGTTTTACAGAATTTATAGCTACTTATGTCTTTTTGGGTGAACTCAGAGGAAAATTGTGGAAGAAAAAAAATTATATATCAGCTTATTCAGCTGTCTCTATGCTATAACAATTAGAAGGAATCTTTTTCTGAATTCATACAAAAATTCATTCAAATTCATTTCTGGAATGACTAAGAATCACACCAAGACCTTACAAGAGGACCTGGCACAGACCTCTCTGAGGAACAGGACATTTGATATTTGAGTGAAGGCCCTTTCTGTGAGGTTATCCATGTTTTGAGCATGATCAAAGACACAAAACTCCTTGGCTCACATAACCTCTTCCCATGCCTGTTAGTGCTTTTTCAGCCTGCAATGTGACAAGTTCTAGTTTGTGAATCTGCTATTTTCTGAGACTTCAACTTCTTCACATTCAACCTGCTGCTCCAGAACTCAGTTTTAACTGCAGCCCCACACTGGTAAAATCTTGCACGTGGCAAGAATGGAATAAGCTATGTGAAGAGTTATCAAGCCTCTGAGGGAGTCCAGCACTTTTCAGAATGGCTTAATAATAGGGAGACCATTTCTCTGGACAGGCTTTGTAAAATAAAAGGTTTTAATAATGACAAAAATAGTAAACATCATACAGCAAAGAAATACAAGTTGAACACAATGTAGAGGAAACTCTTACACTGGTATGGCAGTCCAAAAAAGCCCTTGAGCCCCTCTGTGCAGTCTCTTTAATACTTGATAGTCCAGGTGGGCTATTTGGCACCTTGTCCATTGAAATTGGCAACAGGCTTTGAGGCACACTTCTAAAGCCCAAGCAGTGCTTTTGTGCTGGCACTGAGCCAATTACAATGAGAAGGGGATGGAAAGTTCTAGTTTAACTTCCTTACGTGTTCCAAGGTAAGCTGAAACGCTTTCCCTTGTATAGAAACTCCTTCTTGGCTGTGGGAGTGCATTACTGCACCACATCACCTCAGCCTCCTTCCCAGCCCTGTTTAGCTCTCCAGGCTAATTTATGTGCTCGTTTTCCCATGGAAGTACCCTTTACAATGCTGCAGCATCCTCTCAGCTACAGTTCAGGTAGATCCAGTCCATCCTGGGTGGCTCCTGCTCTGTCCCTCTCCAGCACCCCTGGCTAGCACAGAGCTGGGGTAACACGGGCCAGGGGGGCACCTGCTCATCACAGGGACTTTGGGATGTCAGATGCTTGGAGGGGTTGGTTGTGTGATGCATTTCTGTGTGAAGCCAGAATGTTATCAGCCTCACAAAGGTGCATCACACTCTGAGGGTTGCCCACTATAAAAATAGTGATGCAGCATGATTGGACATGTTTGAAAAGCAGAATGTTTTAATAAAGACAAAAATAACAAACTATACAAAACAAGTGTAATAAGCCATGCACAGTGCAGGGAGGATGCATAGACCTGCTATCACACCCTGAAAATGCATTGAGAGACTCTGTGCCCTCCCTCCAGTATTCAACCATCAAGGAGGGGTGTTTTTTTTTGGCATGTTGCCCAATAGAAAATTGCTGCAGTTCTGGAGGTACAGCTCAAAGAAAGATCCAACAGGTGCCTTTGTACTGACACTGGGCCAATTATGGTGAGGAGAGCATTGAAGATTCTGGTTCTTTGCTTTATAAGTGAAACAAAGAATGAAACCCAAATCCTTTCCTCATAGGGGAATACTTGCTAAGGTGTGAGAGTGCATTGCTGCAGTTGTATCTGGGCCAGACCCTTGTGAAGGACTTGGAACCCTTTTGGAGGAGCTGATCTGGGCAAAGGGATGATGTTTTTTGTAGAGGAGAGGAAGGATGCAGCAGGTCTGAGTGTGGAGGATCCCATGAGATATTTGTGCACCATTTTAAATGTATGCAGAGAGTCATAACCCTGCAGTATTGAAACTCCCAGTTTAAACCCTGATGAAACCCTGATGGGTTAATTATTTTGACGGACACACACTGCACAATTTTTCTTCCAGCTCACTCATTTAGGGTCAGTATCATTATATTTGTATGTCAAAACAGAGGAACATTTTTGACCTTGGCCGCAACGTGTCAGTAATAATTTACACGACTGGATAATCTCTACCTTCCTCACACAAATTTGTAGGAAATACTTTAATAAATTATTCTGTTGTGAGTGATAATTTCACCTAGTAAAATTAATGAAATGATTTAACAAAATGAACCTTACTACTGTACTTTAAAACTCTTAAAGGAAAAGTCAAAATATTGTTCTGTTTCCTGTATTGTTGCTTCTAATGATTACTTTAAATTTGCAGATCAATATATTTCAGGCTTTTTAGGGGTTTCCAAAAGGTGCATGGAAGGTATTATGTTTGAATAATATGAGGAAGAGAATACTGTAATATTTTCATATAGATGTATTGATTGTGAAATTAGCCTTTTAATTTACAGCATCTCCTATTGTTTTGAGAGAATGTGACTGAAGAAAACCAAAATTTAAGTTTTTACCAAGTTTGCAGAGTTAATTAAATATTTTATGAACTTTTTTTTTTGTTTGTCCATTTTGCAAGTAGTTTTCACTTTTATATGCTCCTGGTTTTGCCATAATGGCACACAAAAAAAAATTAAAAACCAAACCAAAACCAAACAACTCATATTGAGAGTGAAATGCTAGATCAAGGATCTGATATATTGCTATGTCAACAAATGCTGCCTTCATGCTGCCCATGAAGCACCAATGCATAAACTTTTACACCTGAAGTTTTACAAATCTGAGATTCTTGTTAAAGGAATTATAAGATGTGTAGTCAGTCATCAATTCCTGCTGATACCTGGAGTCCCTCTCCAAGGTAATATATCTGAGATTAAAGTTTAGATTCATGGTGTTTCTGGGGTTAAAACGACTCTTCAAAGAATTGGGAATTTTCCTAAATAAGAAAGAGCATCTTGCACAGATATTTGGATGAAAGATAAATCACAAACAAACAGTGGTTTATGTTTGATTAATTTTTTGATGTATCTTTTAAATAACAGCGATTCTCCAAGCAAAAAGCTAATAACTGAAATTGGCATTTAATTCCACGAAACAGAAACATGGGGGCTGTTATAGGGTCAAGGATACCTATGGTATATTGCTTTACCACAGGAGAGACTGAAATATTATAGATTTATTTTCAACCCTGAAGTTTTTCTTTCATCTCTGAATTACACATCATTCCTTCCTCAATGTAATACCTGGTTCTTACCCTGTCAACACCTTCCTTTAGCCTCTAACAACCCATTTCCTCACAAGCTTCATATTAGAAGTGTCCACAAGACAGCTGCAGTCCTACATAGCACAGAGAGGTCAAGAGAAGACAAACATCCCAGATCATGAATGTGCTTTGTCTAAATTTCACTCTCTTAATTTTAATTCTGCACTCTGTGAGCACAGAAAGTTTTTTAATTAGCTAAAGGACGAGATTAAACTGTGGAGACAAGAGAAGAGTAAAAGGAGGGACATATATTTTGCTTTAGTCTCTTTACCTGCTCATTGGAAAGAAGTGAGTGAGCTGGTGCTGTTGCTAGTGAAAGTAAGTGGGACCAACATTCATGTCCCATCTAAGTCTGTCATAATTTCCTTCCCACTCTATTTTTGGCCTGCAATATCAATATTACATTGCTAATGCCTGTGGTCTGAATTGTCTCTCTAGAAAAAACCTTTCCCACAAGGCAATTTGGAGCAGGAGTTTAAACGATCTGGAATTATTCACCTGAGAAGACTATTTCCCTATTGCTGCATGGAGACCTAGTGAGACTAGCTGGGAAATTTGGGAGGCTCTGCTAATACTGAAGTTGTGTTGTCTCAAGTCACCACCACCACTTCACCCAAGACAAAATATCTTACCTTGCCCATACTAGCAAGACCAGGTATTTTTTCTGGTACAGTTTTGAGACTCCAGAAAGTACCAGCCTTGCCTCCATTCAGGCATCTGCATCCTGATGGGTTGCCTGAGGGAAACAGTGATAAAGAAATAAACAAGATTAAAGTAATATCAATGGAAATCTACAATTATTCTACTGCAGAAGCAATATATTGATAACAGCATATTTGAGTTGGTCCCTGCTCATGAGACTTGGCTCTGTGGTAGATAGGTAATGGAAAACAGCAGGAGAGATGCTCTCCAAGAATGACAAAGATTTCTGATGATGTAGGGCCACAGTTATCACCATGTCAATTTTTTTCTTCCTGGATAAAAATTCAGAAGGTGTATTAGGGACACAGTACCAGAATGTGAAGCACAAAATTTTGTGCACAGGTGGGTGTGTGGGCTCAGACACTCAATTTTTCCTCTGTGTAATAATAATGCAATTTCTGATCATCAAAAGGCTACTGCATCTGCATCCATTATTTGTAAGAAAACAATGTAGAGGGTTGGTTTAGTCTTCTTAGGTCAGTGAGTTTAATTTCAGTAAACTATCTGATGAAGAACCTTTGGGCTAGTTAACTGTATTTAAACACTGCATACAGCAGCTAACACGAAATATTGAATGTATGGTAAATCTAGTCTGTCTTTATAGAATAAATGACAGATCTAATGCTGCAAAAGCAATACCTTGTACAATTCCTGTTATACTGTCTAGCATCTGAAATATGATTTTATTCCTTGAAGCTTTACAGGATAAAAAGTTTTCTGATCTCTAGTTGAAATGGTAAATCAGCTTGAGACTGGAATGGAAGGAAATTTCTTGAGTATATTAATGATCAGTGGGAACTAGAATGGCAAAAGATGCCTTAGCTGCAGAAACTTTCAACCTGGAATTCTTCTGATGACCTTCTCAGAACTACTGTAACTTTTAAAGGAAACAGAATTTGCTGATAATAAGAAAATCAGATTTAAAACCTTATGTGGTTGCTGCTGGTTTCCTTTACATAAAAGAATTCCATTAAATTAAAACAACTTGTGTATGAGAAATTCCATAAATGTAATTTACTGACTGTAACTGGAGAAGAAACCACTTAAAGAAGAATTAAATTTTGTAAACCTTCCTCTGTAATTATTCAACGAAGTCTTTAATTCAACCAGATTAATGCATTGCACTATAGTATGGCATATTATTCAGCATTTCTGAAGAGAGGGAACGTTAAAAATAAATTTCAGGATTATGTACATGGAGTGTTGTAGTTAGTGTAAATGTTGGATGGGGTGGTTGGGCCAAGAATAGCTTGTTCTGCATCTTTTCCTAGGTGTAAATAGAAAATTACTGCTGTAATTAAAATTTAAATTTATTTTATTGCTATAAGAGCTTTTAGCGCTGACAGTAAAATTTACAGATTCTTACGTGTAATTACAGTTCCAAATACTAATTTACTTCAATGTGAATTTTTTGCAGCTCAGTAAATCATTCAAATCAATATTTCTCTGAGATACCTTCATTAGTTTTTAGAACTGTTGCTTCTATAGTTCCACAGCTAGCAATTCATTAAATATCTTGCTGTGAACTGAAGGGAATGGCTTTTGTTTCCTCCTTTTCAATGGAATGTTTTAATAAAAACCACACTTGATTCCTTCCCAGTGAATTTGTTTTGGGGCATTTCATCCCAGTTATTTTAGAAAGTGTCAGTGAGACAGATTTTGTGTGTGATATTGGTAAATTTCAAAACAACCCCGCTTGAATCAGGTTACTGTTGCTGTTGTAGACCTGTTACAAATATATTTGAAGTGTATCACAGCAAAATTCCACAAAAGAAGTTACCTTCCCTTTTGTGCCATCCACTGTTTCCGTGAACCACATTTTCAAAATTCTGTTTTTCCCCATTTGCTGCCTATAAGGGTTAAAAATAAGTTGTGTATCTTCCCTTTTAACCCAATGTTTCAGGAAAACAACAACAAATAGCAGGCAAGTCAAAGAGATACTTCTGCTTTGCTTTAATTTACTGATTTTTGTGAAGTGTGAATTTCAAAGTCCAGTTAAAGCATTCTTTAGGAAACTGGTATACTTGCTTGGCTTTGCCTCAACCCCAAAAATGCTAAAGCAATCAAAAAGTAAGTTATCAGCAAGATACACAGAGAAAAAGGCTTTGTGACTAGTGAAGAAGGGAATTAATGTGTCCATGGTGTTTGGTCCTGGAGGGTGTCTGGAGTCTCATTTCTAACAAATGAGGGCTTTTCTACAGAGGGGCACAAATAGGAACTTCCTTCTCTATCTTGCTGTAGGTAATGTCTGATACCCTTTTAGCCTCCATCTCTTTTCAGTCTGCTTGACACTGCCTTGGGAGTTGGAACAGTATTAGGGAAGAAAGAATATACACATTCACACGTATGCACAGAGGGCAATCTCATAATCTCCTTTGCCCAGACCTAAATTGGCAACAGTATTTCTTTAATTTTGTTATTTACTTTGTACTTATGGCCCTTTAACAAAATATCTCAACAAAAATCATTAAAGAGAATGCTCAGAGGCAGAGAGGTTAAACGTCCATTTCCACAGGAGTTTCATGTATAGTTTACTCTAATTATTTTTTCAAGAATCTGGACCAGTCTTGAGCAATATGTGGCCTCCACCCCACATGTTCTTTCATTTGTGGACTACATTCTTCAGTAAATACTTGAGCAGTTCTGAATTTATCTGTCAGTTGCTTTCTCAAGCCACTCTGCAGATTGTTTCTACAAAGCCAGCGGGCAAAGTGGAAAACTGAATAATAGCAACTGAATAACTGAATAACTAAAAACCTGCTTTTTGTAACAGTCAGTGGAGGAAGGTGGAAGAGAGAGCTCTACTTTGTTAGGTGGAGATAGACGGTGTAAATACATTTATTTGAAACTCACTGCTGATAAACTAAAGTGCCTGACAGTCTATCCAGAAATTTGATTGGGCATCTGTGATGTAGAAAATTTCCGTAAACTCTGTAAGCACGCACAGGAACACAGAGATGTTCCCATATGCTCTCACACTTGAAGTACTATGCAGTAAATATTAGAACCTTAGGATTTAAGTTTTTCATTTCCACCTATAGAGCTATTGTTGGCATAATTTTTTTCTCTGCTTTTAATATCCTATGTGGATACAAAGACCAGACTAAAGCCTGCTTGAATTCTATTGAAGTCGGTGAAGTTAAAGCAGATAGCAATTTCATTTATTGCTTTCAGCAATTCAGTCCAATTCCCATTCATGGAATAATTAATACATTGTGCAATTAAATTTTATATATATGGTTAAATGTTATTTTTTTCTCTTGCTTATGATGTAATATAAGAAATAACTAATACACTAACTTATTTTTTATTCAGTAAACACAGAACATGATGAGAAAATGTCCACTAAATGCTCTGAAAAGAAAATGCATTCAGAATAAGTTATGTTAGCAGTATTTGTTCTGATCAGACCAGCGTAAATCCAGCTTTTAAAAAAATATATTTATCCCTCTTCCTATGGAAAGTGTGAATTATGCCAAAAATAAAGGTAGCAGTAAATATGAATAAAAGCTTCCATAAGCAATGAAGAACTTTGCAGTGACCATATAATAGTCTGAAAGTAAATCATGTATAGGGATACATTTAATTTACTAGTGTGTGTAATGACACCAGATCAAAACTGAAAATGAATACATCTGAACCTGGGTTCTGTGGCTGATTTGCATAGAAGTTGATTTTATCATCTGCTTACTATGTCTAATAATACAGCAGAAGTTTATGGTGTCTTAATTGGTTTAGGTTATTGGTTCTTAAGTATACACTGTGTAATTTTTCCTTGATATCAAAATCCACTGTTGACTGGAATATAATTTGCACTTCATCTTCCATTTCAGTGACTCTGTTAATTCCATTCTATCATTCCTATCAATGACTAAATGACACTAAATAAGCATTCAAAGTAATTTGCCTTGAATTCTTTGCTTTGTCATTTACATCTTATTTTTGGGTTGATTGGCAGCATGGGAGAAACAACTGTTGTTGGAAACCGCTCTCTTTACTTCTGAATTGCTTCAATGAAGAACAGATATGTTAATCAATTTTATTCTTGTTTCCTTCTCTCTTGTCCTGTTTTTAGCCCATTCTTGTTTTACTTAGAAATTCTGACTTCCTCAGCTTTCCAGAAAAATTGCAGTTTTACAGGCTGGAAAGACAAAATTTGTTAGTGTCATATCAGACAGTGGACCACCACTGACAAAATACCATGCAGCATCCCTTGGTGGTTTGAACTAAGTTTTTTTCCTCCAACTGTGTGTTTGGTGTCTAATAGAAGTTTTGTATCAGGAAATCCAGCAAATGGATTCATGAAAATATAGGAGACTGATAAGGTTTCTCATGTAAGGGCGTTTAGTCCACAAATAGCTCTCTGAGTGATCAGGTTTACATGTTAGGATAGAAGAGTGAGATTTAAGGAAAAGTTATTGGGTATGTTTGTTGCAGGATTTTAATAACTGGGAATTCATATTTCATGGGATCAGATACTGGAATCAATATGAAGACTCTCTGTTTCCACTATTAAAAAAAATGAGAGGAGGGAAAAAAATTTGCAGGCAAAATCAATTTGAAAACATGAAGGAAATTTAAATATGAAAACCTAGTAAAACACTATGAGATACACCCATTGTTTGAGTTTAACCTGGTCCATATTTGGAGATTTCACTAGTTTGTTTGAAATCAATGTAAATTTTTCCATCTGATGGTGATTGGTACTTGAAATGAAAAGTGATAGCCTGTTTCAGTGTATCATTGTACTTAAAAGTGCAGTGGAACTTTAAAAGTTAAAATATACATTAAAAATTAATAGCATTATTTTATTCTAAAGGGTGTTCAGTTATAGCAGATACAAATATTTGAATATATGGAAAAGAAATCCTTTCAGTGCTTAATAATAATAATTAATAATAATTAATAATCCTTTCTGTGCAATGACAAGTCTTGAAGGGTTGAACAATGGTGGTTTGGTCTCAAAAGTCTAAAAAGGGGGTGGTCTCATCTGATTTTATTAAAATAATCTCAGATAATTTTGAAATTAATAGGTCAATCTAAAAGCTGCAGAATTGTGAGTAAATGCCTGATATTTTAAGGGTCTCATTAAAATTAATCTAGATTCATTCCTGGCAATGCTAATAAGGCAATGGAAATGTGACAGTGGGGATTTTTGCTCTGCTCTCAGCTGATTGGGGCAGAATTCACACGTCAGTGTTCTCACCAATTAGGGCTCTAGTGGGAGAATAAATGAAAGACTACACTTCTAGCACATTACAGTCCTGCAATACAACCAAAGAGTGTTGAAATGTTATAACACTCTCCTAACAATGGGCAGACGCCCCTGAAATTGCTCCAGTTATTGCCCCAGTGCAATAACACTCTGTAAGATGTGCAGATAATAAGAAATATGGAGAATTATTTAGGATGAAAGTTCTGCCCCTTTAGCCCAGACATGTCAGATTTTTTTCTGCTCACAGATTGTGTATTTGTAATATGCTGCTTTGATTAATGTTGATTTGAAGCTTCTGTGTCTATGGAAAACACGTGGGTGGGCTTCTGTGCAAGCCAGGTACAGCCTTAACAAACACATCTGACAGATGTTGAAGGGAGAGTAAGACAAACCCAGTCCTGAGGCCTTTTAATAAACTGAATTTAATGGGAATTGAAAGTTATTAGTATCACTTTAGGACGTTAAATAAATGTTTTGCACCAAACTGATTTTTGGATTAAAAGAATTCTTCTACTTTGAACTCAGTGGTGTTCCAGAGCATGCTGACAACCTTCACCTGTTTTGCTCAAGAAAAAGGAAGAAAAATACGACACCTGATTAAAAACAAATCCTGTTTGATCTAAGTAGCTGAGTTATGATATACTGTCTTATTACTTCAGGAATTGTGAGTTTTAACTGGTGAGCAGATCAAAGAGATACCTGTTAAATAGGAACCTGTAAAGGAGATACATAGTGACTATTTTGTCTATTTGGCACTGCAAGTGCGAATGAGTGATTTTGCAGTCAGGGAGAATTACATACCTGAATTTACTAATTGATTAGTTTTTAGAAAATGCTTGGAAATGAAAACAAAGGTAAAGTAGAAATTATACTTTTAAGGCTGTGTCCTTGGAACAATAGTTGCTGCTTATCACAATTTTTACTCTGTTATGCTGTGCAAATATATGTATATGTTAAATTTTTAAATTTTTTAAAATGTATTGATGGGACTCTAATTTCAATGTTGAACGATAACATTTGTTTTATATTTTGTCTTGTGAGTGTCTGATTTTTAATATTTGAGTGTGACTGGGAAGATATTGATGCTGCAAGTAAGTTGTTGCTGAAGTAATAAAAGATTCATTAGACCATGTAGTCTGACAATCATCAAGAATAAAAGTTTGATTTAAAAAATTGGATTGCAGAACACAGAAATCTTGTTCCAGACATGATCACTCCTAAACCTCCTCTCTTATCACCTTATAAATCACATGCAGTTTTCAATAATTGCTGTGCTCTGTGTTATTTGACTAGAACTTATGTTAAAAACAAAGCAATCTTTAATTAAGTACCATGTATTTAAGTGTTACGAGACAGTGAGTTTAACTATTGCTTGAGTTACTTGATGCATTGATGAGTGGAAACTGTATTTGCCTGTCCAGATATAAAATTTGCAAATACATTACATAGTAGATACTCTTGTACTAATATTTTCTCTTTCAAGGGTGGAAAACAAGCCACAATCCACTCATGAATATCCATAAGTCCTTTCCTATTTTCTGGATGATAGAACTGTTTTTCAGTGCAGAAACAGATCAATATAGAGTATGCTACCTAAGGCTGAGCTTCCTTCAATTTTCACTGAAGGATAGGTAGTGGCATATTATTAAATAGTAAATGCTTTGACGAAGGAGAAAAAAATTTTTTGAAAAGTAGTGGCACTTTCATAGAAAGTATACAGAATTAATTCTAACATGGATTAATAAATGTTAGCTTGTATCCTTTCCATTTAGGAGCTCAGTGAAGAGCTGTTTTCCACCTGCATTTAGGGCCCTGATAGTCTATCAGAGAGAGAGGAGCACAGAAATATGCAGCATCATCTGTCCAATTGTAGAGCCCAGGCAGCTGGGAGCACTCAGACACAGCCCCACAGGATCTGCAGCCACTCCCAATACAAATTCCCTGAACTTCACCCATGGATGGAACAGAAGATCAAAAGTACAGTGCTAATAAATATGTGAGATGATGTACACTGGCTGAGGTTGAAGTTTGCTTTTTACTACAAGGCTAAGTAGTTCTTCTCAGAGGCTTTTAGAAAACATGACAGCATCTGGTGCAAACTGAATGACACTAACAGTTGTTCACCACAGCTACAGATAGTTCTCTCATACCTCTCAAATGCTTTCCTCTGTGGCCTATTCATTTCCTCCTGGTTACATTATTCAAGGCTAGGTTATATGGGGCTCTGGGTGACCTCGCCTAGTGAAAAGTGTCTCTGCCAAAGGCAGGGGGATTGGATGATCTTTGAAGCCCCTTCCACCCCAAGCCATCCTATGATTATATGAATCTAATGAAGATGAATACTAGCTCCTGATTTGCTATGCCTTCACTAAAAAACACACTGCAGACAAAACCCTGACATGGGAGTCATCTTCTGTGAAAGTGCACATATCCATAAGCTGTTAACTTCCAAAATATGAGAGTCATTTCCATTCTGTGTACTGGAAATACTCCCTGACACAATTCCCTCTGGTAGGAGTCTCTGGGAGAGACAAGACAATGGCAAGGGAGCATTTTCCCAAGTTAACAACTGAGATAATTGAGGTTTCAGTGCCCAGGAACATTTGGACCCTAGAGGGAAGAGGGATCCAAGAAAACCAGTTGTTGTTCAAGGACAGCTTACTACATCCTCAGGGACAGTTTATCCTGACAAGCAGGAAGTCAGGCAGAATTGGACCAACCAGGAGATCCCAGCAAATCTGAAACAACCAAAAAAGGAAGTATGCAAAAGGTGGAAGCAGGGATAGATATCCCAGGAAGGATGTAGAGACACTGCCTGAGCATGCAAAGATGTGGTTAGGAAAGTCAAAGCCTAGCTGGAATGGAACCTGGAGAGGCATGTCAAGACATCAGGAAGATCTTCCTCAAGTCCATAAGCAGAAAAAAGAAGATAGAGGAAATTTCTTCCCACTGTTTAATTAGGAAGAGGCCCCAGTGGGTCAGGACACATAGACAAAGTGCTGAGTGCCTTCTTCATTTTAGTCTTTATTAGTAAGACCAACCTTCAGGAATCCCAGGCCATGGTGGATGGAATGTCTGGAGGAAGCTAAAACTACCATTGAAGGAAGATAATCAGATAAAATAATACTTAAGCAAGGTCATAGAGAAGTCCATGTGCCATGAGAGCTGGGGGAGCTGGCAGATGTCACTGTGAAGCTACTCTTAATTATCTTCAAATGATCTGGTGGCTGGTCTGAGGGCCAGAGGAGAAAAAAAAGTCACTTCTGTCTTCAAGAAAGGCAACAAAAAGAACACAGGCTGGTCAGCTAATCCTGTAGACCATTTTCAGAGACATGAAGGACAAGAAGGTGATTTGGAGTAGTCAGCATGGATTCAAAAAGGGAAAGTCATGCCCAATGAACCCAGTCACTCTCTAAAGTAAAGTGACTAGCTGGGTGGATGAGGAAAGAGCAGTGGATGTCACCTCCTTGTCAGAGGGTCATGCTGCCAGCCAGAGGGATCTTGGCAGGCTGGAAAAGCCAGCTGGCAGGAAACTCTTAATGTTCACCTGAGAGAAGTTCAAAGTTATACTGGAGAGGAACAACCCAATGCACCAGTGGGTGCTGGAGACCACCCTGTGATGCTCTGCAGAAAAGGAGCCGTGGGGGTCCTGGTGGACACCGAGATGAACAATACCTGCAGAGTACTCTTATTAGATAGGAGAAATAAAAGCTGTTGGCAAGTCTTCTCATTTAAAAAACTCTTACTCTGAAATATGAAAAGCTGTTTTCCAAAATCCTGAATTTCAAAGAAAAATCAAGAGGTTTTGTTTCCTATTTTGAGACCCTGTATTTTCTCTTTACTCTATTTCACTCAGTTTCCAAGCTGTTTCTATTTTTGTCTCTTTAGTATTGTTATAAATGAGGTATTTCAGCTACTTTATTTTCTCAGTAAAGTATTCATCAGTTTAAATATTACTAATATGCACAAAACCTGTTAGTCTTACAACCATTTAATAAAAATCATTACAGACCTTGATTTTTATGGCACTTTCAGCTTTTATTTTTATAAAGAAAAACCATCCACCATACTCCTCATGACTCTCAATGATTTTTCAGTCATATAACTAAAGCTCCAAGGTCTACCAAGATAAATTAGTGAGCTACGGGTCATTAGCAAAATGTGAATTAATGTAAAATGCACAATAGGCTGCATATTTTATCCTTTCTCCAGATGGTTAATTAAATATTTGAAGGCACAATATGACAAAAGTATGACAATATTATTACTTAATGGCACTGAATATGAAAGGGGTTTAATTGTTCTATTTCTCTCTTTCATCATTGATTAAAATAATGTGTTTCAATGAGATTTGGCACTGGTCAGTATCTCAGTATTTCCTTCTAGTTGGAAATGAGATCATCTTTCCTTAAAAGGAATGAAAATTATAATTTGCTGAACAAACTGGAATGTCACCTTTAAAATACAATCTTACAATATGGGACTTCTTTAAGGCTGAAATTACACATCCCTTATATATATATATACGCATGTATGCAACACTTTTGCTTCCTAGATATGCTGTTCTAAAAATCCACATTAGAACACCTTCACTAATTATGAATAAAAAACTTTATCAGTGAACATTATTATCTTGCTGTCTTTTCCAGAACATTTCACAAAATTTGAGATTATAGTTGTTTATTTCATGTGATGTATAAAGAAATGCTATTTTAAGAATTCATTAAAACATTACAGTTGAGGATTATTTATTTATATTTAATGTACAATGGTTTTAAATTTAAGATCTATTATTAAAATTATTTGAGTATAAATTTATTAAAGTATTAAAATCTGGTCATTTGATTAGAGTAAGAACCAGAAGACCCTGGTAATTTGGTTTTCCAAACACCTCACCCTGAGATGCAGACCCTGTGGCTTCACAGCGAGGCTCCTTGCAGGCTCTTCCTGTATCTGATAGAATACCTTGTAGACCTATATCTTTTAGACTGTAGCATTACCTTATAAATGTGAAAAGTTTTGGGATTGCAGAATTACCTCAAATACAAGGAAAAACCTCTTTTGAATTGTGAATGATGCCATTGATTGTTTATTCTCCCTACACTGACAGGGCCAGGAAGACACAGGGATTGTGAAGTCTCTGTGAAGTCTGGATGGAAGTCCAGGGAAAAAAAGATAAAGTGATCAAGTCTGGGAAGGGAGAAGAAATTTACAAGTCAGGGCTTGCTAAAAGTATCAGTAATCTGTGTGCGTTCCATCCTTTAGCAGTATTTCATTCAGGAGCTCAGAAACTGCTTTAGTGATTAACACCCTGCATGTTTGTACTGCAGAACCATGGCCATATTCTGAAGACTTGTTGTGTGGCTTTCCAGCACTATAAATTCAGAAGCCATCTGAAGCTTATAATGGTTTTTTAAATATTGGTTGAAAGAGCCATCCAGAACCAAATAACTCACTTAGAACTTAATGTTCCTTGGAGAAAGCATGCTTTGCTATTGAAATCTTTTGAGTGGCATAATTCTGAAAATCTCCCACAGTGTCTTTTTGACATATTCATTGTTTAAAGAGAGTATAAAAGTTTATAGAGATGAGAGATACTGGATATTAAAGCTGAAGAATATAAATGTTTTGAAAAAAGAAATAAAACCTAAACCCTATCTAAAAGTGGTGAATCTCTATTAATTTGGTAAAGCTCTATTAATTACACTCTATATCTCCCTTCATCAATATCCATAAATAAGGGAAAAACAGAAGGAAAATACCAGCCATCAGAACTTCTAAAATGTTAAGCACAGAAACAGCAACCAGAGATTTAATTTGTGAAGAAATGTTCACAGCCTTACTGAGATACTACAGGTCTTAAATTACAGGAGTGAGTTTACTGGTGACTACAATAATAGATCTTAAGAAACTGCTTTTAGGTGTACATATTCTTTAACCTAATTAAAGATTTTGCATTAACCTAGCTCTGTTTACACAAAACCGACAGGACTGTTCAGGACAGGACAAACCTTTCCTTCTATGCAGAATTTGTTTCTCTCTAGTTTCTCCCAGAGTAAGAACATTGTTCAAACTTATCCAGGTTTGGGACAAGTGAGACAGGAAACCCTGGGACTGGTTCATGTTTCTAAGACGCAGGGCTCTAAACTGTATTGGAAAAATTTATTGACTCTTCTGTCTCCTCAGCCCCATCCTATCATGGGAAAGAACCTCCCTCCTTGCCAGTGGGTCTGGAATCACTTGCAGTGATCAGTGTACAACCTCTATCAGTGATTTCCTAAAAACAGCCTGCCCACTGGTAACACTTGAGCAGCATTGAGGATTTATGATAAAATTCCAAGTACAAAAATGCAGATATCAAGGTGTGCAGAGCAGGATCTCTTCCAAGAGTCTGGGGAATTATCACAACCTACCTGTGGTCATTCTTGAAAAGCACTGGCACTTTGCATCTCTATTCTGAAGTGTGCATAGTTGCTGAAAAGAGCTGAAGTCTGAGAAGAAAAAATAATTCCAAGGTTGGTAACTTAGTAATTTAAAAGTATGTCTTTACTCTGCTAAATTTTATTCAATTCTTTAATTCTGTTGTGTGGTAAGTGACACACTAGCATTCATGGCAGCTGAATTTGAAGATTTGTCTAAAAAAATCTATTGAAAAATTTTATCATATTTTCTTTTCTAGTTTAGGGTTTTTTTTAAACAGAATTAAATGTCAAGTACTGCAGTTCATAATAATCTACCAAATAGGGTTCAAATTTACAGCTGGATCTTAGATATTCATAGAATTCTTGCCTTTAGTAGTTGGAATTTAATTAATGTAAATGTACAAAAACATATATATATATAAAAATAGGTACATATGTACTTGCATACACACATACCCACACATTTTGTCTATGCAACTCCATCTTAGCAATACAGTAGATTTTTTAGAATTTACCTTTACCACAGGACCAGAGAGTGACTATGGCACCCATGGACATCACCCAGTCCAACCCATGGCTCAGGGCAGCACCAGCTACAGCAGATTGCTCAGACCTGTGATCACTCAAATAGTAATACATGAAAAAATGGAGATTTAAAAGTTTTCCATTTCTTCATTTCTTTCAAATACTTTTGAGGTTGAGAAATACATGATTTCTGAAAATGGCGAGATCAAGTTTACCTGCTCACTCAGATGGGAAAAATGAACTGAAATAAAGAGTAAACTGAAATGAAGAGTATTGTAAAGACTCAATATTCTCTTTGGTTAAGATAACATGATAATGACTTGTTGGCATTAAAATTTAATTTGTGCTGATCTAACTTGAATAATTAATGTTATTCTCATATTAAAATGCAGAAGGCATATACTTCCTATTTTCTAGCCTGAATATATTAGGAGATTAGCTGTCAAATTACTTGACAGAGAGCCAAAAATTTGCAGAGACACTACTACCTGAGATCACATTTGAAAGGGGAAAATGCAGTTATTATAGCAAAGCTCCAAATAATTATAGCATATGAAACAAAAGGTCAAGCCAAGGTGTTCTCTCATTGAAGAAACTCTTGGTATTACAAGAAAGAAAACCCCTTTTGGTGAATCCTTTTGACTACTGATTGTTAAATCTAAAGCTCATCAGAGACCACTTGGCCCATTTCAAGAGAAAATATGTAGTGAGGTACATGTAGATGTTTCTTTAAAACTACTTTCTTCTCTCATTTGTCCTTTTGCACTTCCTCAGAGCAGATGAAGTACTTGCAGAAGCTGAAGAGAAGTAAATAACTAGTGATGGTCTAAAAACGGATCATTTTCTTAGGGGCCTCAAAGTCTATATGGAATCCTTACTTTATGCGACAATTGGACTTAAAATAGACTACAAAAACCTCCCTATCTTTGTGTTGATCAGAGGAATGAAACTGCTTCCAGCATCCTAAGGGTGTGTTTAAATGACTGTGGTATGTTTTTTACATCCTCTAAGTCTACGCCCAATATCATCATTTTGCCAAGAACACATTCCCAGGAAGACCAAGAGTAAATAATTCCAGTTACTAGATTTGAGTGACAGTCAGTCCTAAAGCAAAGAGTTTTCATAGCCATAATTTTTTTCATGCTTTGAAATATTTCTGACAGCTATTATTATTTCTATGTGGTATTTTTGATTGACTAACATTTCTTTATGTGAACAAGAAGAAATATGTGAAGAAATCATGGTTGATGGCACCATTGTTGCATGTTAGTTACACATTAGAAAATACTATACCACCTTTTTTTCTAGCCCATATTGGAAAATAGAATAGAAAAAGTAATATATAAGAAAACACTGGTTGTGCTAAAGACAGAAGAAATTTTAATAAAATGCCAAAAAGTATGTACTTTCACATAGAATCTTTAAGATTGGAAAAGACCTTCAATTTAATTAGGTCCAACCTTTGACCAAACACAACCATGTCAACTAAACCACGGCACTGAGTTGCACATCCAGTTGCTTCTTGAACACTTCCAGGGATGATGACTCCATCACCTCCCTGGACAGCCTGTTCCAGTATTTAACCATCCTTTCAGTGAAAAAATTCTTCCTGATGTCCAGCCTGAATCCTACCTGACACAGCCTGGGTGCATGTCCTCTTGTCTTGTCACTGATTGCCTGGGAGAAGAGACCAACTTCCACCTGGCTACACCCCATATTCAGGGAGTTGTAGAGAGTGATAAGGTCTCCTCTCAACCTCCTTTTCTCCAGGCTTTACATCCCCAGCTCCCTCAGCTGCTCCTCATAGGGCTCTCCAGACCCTTCCCCAGCTCCATTCCCCTTCTCTGCACTCGCTCCAGCCCCTCAATGCCTTTCTTGTGGTGAGGGGCCCAAAAGCGGACACAGGATTTGAGGTGTGGCCTCACCAGTGCCCAGTACAGGGGACATGCACACACACACTTCTATATACATCCATGCACAAACAGAAAAAATAGGAATCAGTGATCTATTCTTCTGTTCTTTTTGGAAAATAATTTTTCAAACCTCAAGAGAAAATTCCTCACAGTAGTTAGTTGTGAATACAGGAGCATATGCAAATTGCTGCAGATAGCAATCTTGGAAAACCAGATTTTCCAAAATAAACAGACAGAAGTATTACATCTACCACAGAGCCTGACAGTTTTTCAGCTGAAATAATAGAGACATTCATGTGAACCTACACAGAAAAAAAAAAAACAAAACCAAAAAAACAAAAGCATCCAAAAAAACAAGAGATGAAACAAGTAGTAATCAAAATATGTATTATATTGGCACTACTTAAATACTTTATTTCAGGTGGCCAGACCTACATAACCCAGATTTTAAATAGGAAGTACCTAGACTGCTTTCCAGAGTTGAATTTTACAGGTCAGGCAGACATTTTCAATTATTCAGAACTTTGATAAACATCTTATAAGAAACAAGGCATGGAAGCAGAGGCTTTGAATAGATAAGCTAGCATAATCAGAAATAAGGTTTGTGGATAATTAACCTGTGCAATCCAAGATGTTGAGAATATTACTGCAATCTAAGATGACTGTTTTCTCAAGAAATGATTATAAACCTATTTTAGTTCACCCAGCTACACATCTGTGCCTGCATGACTTAGCTGATTTAGGTTAATTGTAATCTTTACTGCTAAGCAGGACAAGAGAATGATTTGAGAATCCAAAAGGCCTTCAAAATTACAAAACCCAGCCCGATTATAAATTCAGAAGTATCAATAATTTTGAAAGATCATATCACAGGTCAGTTTTCAAAATCTAACCTACTAGATCTACCTGGGTTCTTTATGATGAACAAATTTTACCTAAGTGCCACTTCATCTGTGGCTTTTTCATTTTTCTTTTTTTTTTTTCCTGCAGTAATTTTTCTTCCTTTTATCTTGTATCCACATATAAAGACATGCTTAAACATGACACCAAGACTTAATTAGTTTAAAAAGACCACTGGGGTATTTCTACATTTTTTTTTAAAAAGAGTGTTTTACCAAAAAATAGTCTGTAATGCACTAAGGAATGGATCTATATCTGATTGTTGGCAACAGAGGCCTCCATAAACTGGCATTTTTATTATAATTAGTAAAGAGTAATGCAAAGTTTTCTTTAACCTGAATTAGTTTGTAGCTGTGTAGCCTGAGAGTGAGAAACTGGCATATCATGCTGGGAGTGCAGTAAATTAATCTGCAAATTTTCATTTATATCTGCACAAGCCAATCAATCTCCACAGTGTTAGAGGATTATAAAATGAATTCTCAGAAAAGTGTTATGAGGTTTATTTACACTTCTGGGTATATTTTTACCTCTTCTGTTATCCTTCATACAGAAGCATGGTATACACCTATTTCTTTATTATAATAATGAACAGAAATGAAAAATGCATCTCTAACCTGTGCACAGTTTACTGGATTTGCTGTTTCAAGGACTTCTGTCTTTTAACACTTTAACTAAAATTACTGCTACTCCTCTACAAGCAGAGAATGAGAAGCCAGGCACATAATTTCCACTCTCCATTTTCATTTCAGTTAACATTCTGTATAAATTTTCATAATTTATTCAATATTATTAAAGATAAAATTGCAAAGAAAGTTCTATTATTATTTGATGCTTTTCTGTAACAGAAAAAATCCGCAGAAACAGCTGTGGAGCAGAAATTATCTTTTGCTTGAAATCAATTTTAATATATTTTCTATCAAACAAGCAATCTTATGAAGTTCGACTTCCTTTGCACTTTATAATGACAAAGATCCAATCTAATGAACATATGTTTACTTATGGGGAAAAAATGTCTAAAATAAACTTACAAACAACGTGAGGAAGTTACAATAATGACATCCATTTTACCATATTAATAAAAAACAACCAAAAATTCTGATTACTACTTCTTGTTAATAAATATTTAAACAATCTTCATTCTTGCTGCAGCTCAAAAATACTGGTTAAGCATGAACCCAATGTGAATATGAGCAATTCTAAGGAAGTAAGTGAGGCCATTCTCACAATGTTCTAACTTGAGTACAAGTTTTACTGAGTTACAGCCTAATAGAGTTTCTTGAGGAATATTCATTTTTTAAATATCAGGCTATAGATAATACCACTCCCTGGGCACATCACCTATTAAAAAATCTAGAGAAGAGGTGAATTGCAGCCAGCATGAAAAAAAAAAAGAGCAAAGATGTTAGAAGCTAAAAGAGATTATGTAGAAAAAATAAATCTGTCTAAATACAGGCAAGATAGAAAATTGTAAATTCCTGAATACGGACAGCAAAAGCAATGAGACAGTCTAAAAGAGATTCTGAGAATGAAATAGCAAAATGATTTAAAAATTAATAATAAATCTGTTTTCAAACACACCCAGAGTAGAAAGCCTGCCAGAGAATGTTTTATCAGCACATAAAAGCAGTGTTAATCAATTCTTTTGAGCCCTGTTCACTCCAGGAGATACCCACACCACCAGAGGGTCTCTCTGAAACAGCTGTAGAAGATGTTAAACAAAGCTGACACTAAAAAACCTGCTTAGGGCAGATGTCATTAATCCAAAATGTCTGCAGGACTTGAGAGGTGGATACCTAAAGCAATAAGGCACACAACCTCTCTTTTAAGATGCTTTGATACTTCTGGCTAAATGTTGGAAATATGATTCTCTTGTTTAAAGAATTTATGGATTTCTCCTGCAACTGCAGCCCTCTAGTCCTGTTGTTCTAAGTGGAAATTAGAAAGTCTGAGGAAAGAAAAGAATTAGTAGATACTGGCTTAAAAATAATCAGTATGAAATGTTCAAAATGACTTTTACAAAAGTAAGACCTCTTTTATGAGAGTAGTGGTATTTATAGTTCTTGAGCAGTTGAACAGGGGTGATTTGGTTTCTGCAGTCTTGAATTCCTGGAAGGCTTTTGACACTGCAAGACCAAAGGATTTTAAGGAAATGAAATGATCATGGCTCAGATAGTAAAGGAAGAGTGTTCACAATATTGGGAACACTGGAGTTCTACTGGCATTTTTATTGAGACTTATGCTGTATTCATGAACTATCTTAGAAAAGAATATATAAGAGAATAAAAACGTTTTGCTGATGACATTAATTTCTTGTTTTAAGGACAAGGACAATTCTAGATAGCTGGAGAAGGATCTTATGGTACTCCCTGACTAATTAAATTTCAAAAGGAACTCAGCATTGAGGAATGCATTTACCAATGACAAACAAAACTCATTCTATAGATAAACAATGTGCTCACAGAATACCTATGAGCTGATATTATCACTCATGTATGACCTGAGTTTCGTGTTAGATGATTCCTATGATATGCTTTCTTTTATTTACTGCTGCTCAGAATTAGCTTGATGTCATGAAACTGATAGGTAGGAAATACAGAAGTAAATGGAGAACCTTATCATTGTGTGAGGGTTTGAGACAGGCAGCTGTGCTCTTGGAGTGCCTACATCATGACAATGCACAAAGCCATGACTAATCTGCA
>VZSR01000920.1:4744968-4766508 GCA_013398615.1 Brachypodius melanocephalos
ACCAAAAAAATCCCTAGCCTCAGGATGGACAAAATAACGTGCAGAAAAAAAAGTCAGAATATTCCCTTAGCAAAAAGAACAGCAGACTCTTGTTTTATCTATTGGTATTTTGTTTTAGACTCTTGAGTTTAGAATGCTGAAAAGCCAAATCTGCTGGTTTTTATAGCTCATGGTTTTTTTCCCACCCAAAAAAAGATTGAATCCACAGTATTGTAGTGTTACAAGAAGGACTCAACTGTTGTTGATAAGTTTCCCTACTAAAAGAACTCACCCCTGTGTAGTATGGAGGGATACTAATTAATTGACAAAGCTGAGTGGTGTATGCCACAAAGAGAGAGAAATGAACTGAACTGGCTCTAAACCCCACGATTATGAATGCTAAACAAGCACTGATTGTTTAACTTTTTAATGCCCTAAAAATGTGGGTAAAATTCAAACTCACACAGTACAAGTTATTGCGCTTCATTCCACACACAACCCCTCCCAAAAATATTAATTGGAGTATATGTGTCTCACTACCAGTTACACCTACAAAAACTTTTAAGACAGGGCTTCACACATTCTGTTACAACTCAGGTGTTCAGCTACCTTTTTATCTTGCCTTTCCTAAGGCTTTCCTCTTCCATGCCCAAGGCACAAGTTTATCCATCTGAATGGCTGTGCTAAACATGTGTGGTCATGTTCTAGTTTCCCAAATTCCAATTTTGTCAGTTTTTCTAACCACATCCCAGACATCAGAGTCTGTATAAGAACAACAGGAGGAAAGAAACAATAGACATTCCTGCTTTACAAGATCACGATTCTCTCTCATCACAAGAATCCCTCAATTATTCAGATATAACAGCTCAATAACATGAAACAGTAAATCCAAGCAGGCAGTTTCAGGGAAGAATTCCAGTACAAAGTCTTAACAGATTCCCCTATGTATGTTTATATATTCATATATGAAATACAAATTTAGTGTTTATTTTGTTAACATAAAACCATTCTTAGAAGAAATCTTTAAATTCCATGTCACTGGATTCAAAGCTCTGCATTTTGGCGTCAGTCTGATTTTGTTGCTTACATTATAGCTTTTTAAAAATACATATACAGAGACATGTAATTTTCTCACTATAGGAAAATTCCACAATCACTGAAGGCACTCAATCAGTTGCTTTGAAGTTTACTGGCCACCTTTGGCCAGGATTCAACATGGAAATTTTCAGTTGAGAAGGAAAACTATCAAGAAGGTATCACTCTTGGAAAGCTGGGTGTTTTTGCAAGTGTAATGATATAATTTCCTGCTTAGTGACAGCTATAGCAATGATTTGCTGCAAGATCACATCACAACTTTCAATAACATTTCCATTCTCAGCATTTGGACACTGGCAGGAAAGATAGTGTAATTAAGGGGAAGAGAAAGAGAGGGTGTCATCCATTTATGTCTTCACCTTTTACACTCCAATTTATCCAACTGATTTTAAAACCAATAGATGAAAAACCATCTACAATTCACAGAGTGAACAGATGGCACAGCAGCATTGAAAATGGCATTGTATACACACCAGATAAACCGGTGTTCTGCTCTAGTTAAGAAGCTGTCAACATTTGTATTACAAATCTCAGATTTCAAGGGTTTGTAAGTTGTCTGTTTTAGACAACATCTGGAAAGATTGGCTTACAAGGTACATGCATAGGTACCATGTTAAAAAAAAAAAGAAAAAAAAAGCAGCACGTTTATTACTTTCATATCCTTTAGACTCATCTAATAATATTGTAAAGGTTAGCAGTGGCTCAAATTGCTGAGAGAGCGCCTTTGTTTTCCAGAGGGGTTTGAACAGGCAGGTGAGTGTTCAAACCTGCCTTACACATGCTCACAGGTGTGTGAGTGGCTGGGCTGGCTGGGCACAGGAGAGTGTGGCTATCCCAAATCTCCTCCTTTCCACAGAAGCTTTAAGCATGGCTGCTGAGACCTGCCCAAGCACCCAAACACTCCATACCTGGCATGTCACTGCCTTTTGGGGCATTTCCAGACCCTATGTGCAGCTATTCCCAGGAAAAAATGGGATTGAGATGCCAAACACAAAAGATAAAACATTTTAAGTAGCACTGCACTTAAAGCAGCAAAATGCTTGAGTTAAATGCCACTTTTGGGCTTAGAAAGATTGCAAGCAGTGCTGAAACAATTAGTTTTTTACACTAAGAGTCTTCAACAGTGGTTTGCATAGGGACAGGGGCAGCTATTCATTGCATGAAAATCCTGCTTATACAAGGTGTCATGTTTGGCCACAATCTAAAATCAGAAGATTGTAACATTTTGCCTTGAGAAAATGTAATGGCAGCTCAGGAGGGATTTCAGGATTTAACTCACCAACCAAACAATTCTAAATTATATGCTGCTAAGCACTAAACTGCTTACAGGATTAGTATCAACATATTGTGCCCACTAGCTGTAGGTTTGAATCTGTACCACAATCTCTGTGGCTGGCAAAAATCCTACATTGAACATAAACCAAACTTTGGTCTTACTTGATAAAAGGATCTACAGTGTTTAGTTTTGAAGTAAAAGTCAGAAATCAGTAAATATTATAGTAATAGATTCAGTGAAGCAGTTCTATGAAGGGGTGTTTTGAACTGTGAAAGAATATATAGAAAAAGCAAAGAGTTAAATATATGTACTAGAAGTAATAATGTGATTTTCAACTTGGATAACTGTGACCTCATTCTTTCAGGAAGAAAACATCAGGAAATGAACAAACTAACCAACCAGTCAAATTGGAAATTACATTTTTAGTGCCATTTAGAGGAAAAGAAATACAGTGCAATCAATCTGAGCTGTACCCACTGAGACATCCATATGTCAAAGAGATTCTTTCAATGGAATTACAAGTCATTCCCCTAAAGTCCTAAATTAGGATTTTCACAGGAGCTTGTACCCAAATGCTCCTAGAATTCCACGCCCCAGGCACATTTGAAATTCCTCTTTTGGATGGAATATGTATTACAAAAGCTCTTCAGTTTCAGGACATTGTCAACAAATGAGGCATTTAAGGAAAACAAAATACAGATAAAAGGCTAGAAAGGAGTCAGAGATTAATGTAAAAAAATAATGAATGTTAATAGCTTTGATTAATACTGAGAGAGTAAGTAGTAAGTGAATATATTTGCTGCTATATCCACTTATATTCCACTATGCAGCCAGAATCTAAGAATGGGATAAATAACTTTAAGCAAGTAACTAGATTCTGAAAGAGGAAAGTTAGGAGTAACAACTTCAAATATGAAAAAGTGGTGATAAACACCTAGCAAGGAGAGAATACAACCACTAGGACTTTAAATGAAGGTCTCATCATCTTTTAGCAGAACCTCAATTTCTGTTCCTCACAGAACCAGATAGGAGCTGAAAACTGAAAGTTGTCTTGCAATGAATGCAGCAGCAATGTCCTTGTTTTCATTTCCCTTTGATTTTCTGAAACAGCAATTCCAGAAAAACTCGCTATTCCCTGTGTCAGAGAGCTGCATGTAGCTGTCTCCCTGCTCCCAGTAAGAATCCATCTCCTGAGGTCAGCCCTCGCTTACCTTGATCAGATATTACATCCTTAACACAGGGTTTGATCTCTTTTACCACACAGGTGTTGAACTCACTGTGCCCAGGCTATGCTCCTCACCTGGCTCTGATCCATGACCTCGAGTACCCCTGGGGCTGTGTGTCCCCAGCTGTGTCCTCTGCCCCATGACTTTGGAGTCTGTGATGTACTGGCTCCCATTCCCTGTTGGCTACTTGAGTACCTTGAACTTCTGTTTCGAAATTAATGCATTTTGGTTTCTGAGGAAAAGCTAATTAAGATGTGTAGTGTTGGTCCTTTTCATCACCTTTTTGAGGAAACCTGAAATTCAAATATCTCAGTACAACATTAAGATAAACCCCATGTTTCCCAAACTTTCTCTATAGATTGTAGGGACTAAGTTACATGGTTTCCATGTATCAGAAAATAACTTTTGAAATGTGGTTTGGAATTTGATGTCTTAATAATTGACATATTTTGCCAGAATCACAAATTAAAGATGGATGTTTGCTAAAGCAAGATATTATCAAGAAAGTTATTTTTTCCAAGCAGAAAATAAGTTCTAGGGTTTAGATTGAGCCTTCCATGTAATAAGATTTTCAGGAAAATCAAAACTGGAAATCCGTGATTACTGACTCTGACGTAATCCAGGAATGTTCTCAAAGGCCAATGTTAAAATACTCTTGAAAAATTTGAATATGATGACCTTTATTGAAAAAATACTATAGAAAACATGAAATGCTGTTTGTTTTCTAAAGATTTTTTTAAAATTATAACCATCTTCAAACATTGTGTCCAAGAGACACAATTCAGAAAATGAGCTACGTTCTCTGTCCTTGGTTAAAAAGTGAAACAAACATACATGACAGACTGGAAGTTTCAGTTCCTGTGCATTTGGCAATGTGTGAGAGCAAAAGAGATCTTATTTTGAGAGACTGCAAAGTAATCTGGGGTGTCAATGTTTGCAAACATGACCTGAACTCTGGACTGGAATTCCCTGTGCCATCATCTTCCCAACTTTTCTGACATGTGTGTATGTCTGCAGAACAGATCAGTGTTTACTGCTGTTCTTCTCTGCTAATAATTGTGGGTCAGGTTCAGCTGATAATGTGTTTTCTTCCAGGTATCTGAAAATGTGGGTATATCTAAATGAGGCTGATAAATGCATGTCTGCACTGCACCGAGCAATGCCATCCAAATTCCCTTGGACTTCGCTGATTCCTGTGCCAAGATACTGAATAAAAATATCAACAAATATTTGCTGAATTGGAGAGCAGTCCTTGACAAACATTATCAATATCTTCATTTCAACCTAATATTTTTTCTTCCAGGACTCTTGAGTGTTGACCTTTTATTAGGCCCTTTCCTGTGTCATAATACTTTTATCAATTCTCGTCTCTTCTATCTCAGTTAACAAGTTTCCTAATCTGAGATTTTATAAAATTCTACTGTTGCTTAAATAATGAGGTGTACCAGTTATAAAAATAAAGATATAAAAATAAAAGTAAAAACCAGTTATATAAATAAAGATATTAAATCTAGGTGCTAGCATCTCTTTCTGTTCCCTTTTATTTCTTTCATTTCCTCACTCCATTAGCACCGGCTGCCATGGAAAATGCTCCTGGACATCAAATGCCTTGTGGTTGCACAGATGCTCAGCCCTTCATTCAGGTCAGGGCTGCATCCCCCCTGCACAGAGCTGTATATTACAGATGTCAGAATAATGAGCCTGAAAGAACCAAGATCACTTCACCATCTTTTTAAAGCATAAATGTTCCTGAGACTGCAATTTCATGCACCAATTGTTTCAGATTTCTGAAATGAAGATTACCTGGTCCCTTCCCTCACTCAAGAGGACTATAGTCTTTAAGTTTCCTACCATCTCTTTTGTTATAATTTCTGTTTCCATATTATTATTGCTTCTTTCTAATCCTAGATTCAACAATCATTTTTCTTTCCTGAGATTTTCTTCAGTAACAATGGAGAGGTTATTGAATCTGAGCCATGTTCTCATTTTTAAGTGATATTTTAGCTCTACTTTAAACCTTACACTGTTGGGAGCATACTTTTACTGTTTTCTTAACTTTCTTGCCTGTGACATCTTTGACATTTTTTGTTTTACTCTTCTTCCTGGTCTCTAATTATTTTATGAACAATAAATATACTGCTGGTCCACTGAGTTACAGAGATGCAGTCCAGACACTCTTTGGACAGTCACATTGTCCACATATTCTTTATTACCGGCTCCTGCATTGTTTAAACATTGCCTTTTAAACATTAAGTACGTAAAATTAACTTTTTATTATGGAATTCAATGTGCTCCTCATGGGCTTACTCACTTTTTCCTCAGTGTGATATCTAGGAAATGTTCCTATTTCTTTCCCTTCCCTGGTCATCATTGTCTTCTGCTGTCCAAATTCCTGAAGCAGTTTTCCACAGTTATGGCATGTCCATACTTCATTCCCTAGCTGGAAGAGGTGGAGTTTTCACTGTGTTCAAACATGTAAACACATATATACTGTCTGCTAAATGAGTGTTCCCACCATCTTACTTTCCAGACTCCTGGTGTTCATCCTTTCCACTCTCAAGTTTTAAGTTACCCAATTTTCCTCTTTTAAACCTGCAGAGTAAATTGATTTTATACTAATATTCTTGTTAACTTTTTACTTTTAATGGTAAAATTTTCATATTTTGGTCCAATTATAGGTTTGTCTTGGGTTGTAGAGGCACGTAAAAATCCTTTACCCATTAACCACTTGTTACTGACAGGGTATTTTTTACCTCTAACCTAGAAAAGTATTTCTGTTGCAAAGTGTGACAAGACTCTGGAGATGGGCTGTGATGAAAAAATAAATAATACAGCTATCCCAGGCATTATCTGAAAGCTGCATTGAAATACATATACTAAGTTTCACCATAATTATTTATACCTGTCTGTCTCCAGCACTGACAGAGGAATCCAGTGGCTATTCTGAGTTTTTCCAAATGCCTCAGTTAGAAAGAAAAAAAACTTTCCTTCCCATAAAAAAGATAAATCTGTGATTAGGACTGCACAGAAGAGGTGAATACAGCAGATCTCCCTTTCCCTGCCCCTTTTATTAGTTTGTAATCACCTGTTTCATGAAGCACACATGAGTCTCATCTGGTATCTCACTATGGTGAATGCTGTTTGATATTTTGTGAAGCATTTTGCCACCCAACTGCCCATTAATTGTTACTGTAAACAAATAAGTTTCTTCAAATAAATGTAGATATTTAAATGAAATTGTCAAAGAACTCAAAGCTCCTCCTAGAATGAACATCTTTCTCTCTTTAGTCACAATTACTTTGAGAATTGGAGGACATGCAAAGATGAAAGAAAGTTGTGGTGTTGATGTTGGTTTTCCAAGCCAACCAACTGCAGATCCTAACAGTGGAGAATGGAAAATAATTACTTACTGCTGCTCAGGCATATTGCATAAGCCTGTTGAATGTTTACATCATTATCTGTGCAGCATATTCATATACACATTATCTGAAGAGCTGACAAGATAGGTAGATCCCAAAGATGGCTCATGAGAAAGGCAACTAATGCATTTTTATGTCCAATTTTATAAGCCAATTAAACATGGAAATGGGATATACTTCCCATTTTAGTATATGGAAGCTTTAATTGATATAGTTACTAATGAAGATATTACATAGCTCAAAATGCAGGGTCTATTGTGCATATATTTATCTTCTTGTTTCAATGATTAATTAAGGACAATAATAGTATCTATTTCATGTGTTAATTGTATTTTCATGCCTTTTTAAAAAATGCTTGCTATAAATGTGTATTCTAGAATGTAGTAGTATGGACAAAATGTGTAAGATTATGCCAGCAACACAAAGCATTGATCAAGTTAAACTTCTGTGCACGTTTTAAAGTCATCATTCACACATGACTATATTCTTTATGCATCTTCTGTTACTCAGATTAAGAAAATCAGGAAGTTATTGAATAATTCAGGTTAGAAAAGCCTACTTCAGGTTAGAAGGACATCTATAAAGCAAGACAAACATACTTTTAGTTTCAAAGTCTAGGCATAGGTATTTGAGAATGAAAACTTGTTTACAAACCCTGTTAGAATAGTGAAACACTGTTCCTGGTTTATTCTCAATTTGCTCTATTCATCATACTATTTTATCTCAAGTCCCAATTTTTTCCTAAAACTGTGACGAAACATCCTCTATCAGATTTTCTTACAGAATAAAAGCTCTAAATCTTCTCCTCTAGGTAAAATTGTTGCATCCCATAAATACACAGTAATATATACAGTAATACAGGAGTACTCTTGTGTATTGTGCAAAATGCAGGGGACAGAGTTCTGTTTAAAATGAGATAGCAAGTCCTATTCAACCTCTCAGCTTGGTTTGTTTAAGATTGATTGACATTTTCTGCTTGCTTGGAAGTGGTCTCCTCCTCCTTGTCTGCAGCTGGTCTCAGTGTAGCAAACTGAAGTACCATCCTGCCCCGTTTTTTCTGTGAATGCATCTCTACCTACAGGCACAGCTTCTTGACGTAATGCTTCTGCAACTCTAAAGGTCCATATTTCAGTCAAATCTGATTGAAAATCTGTTTCAGGAGTTAAAAGTTAAAAGAGTGGTCATGTGTCAACAGAAGTGGAACACATATGTTTTGATAATCCCAACTATTTAAGTTTGGCTGTCAGATTGGAGTGCACATATCAAAAGTCAAATTGAAGCTGCATCCTGAGGCTTTGCTCTTTCCCAGCAAAACACCTGAGGAAAGCAACTTGAAAGCTGGGTCAGAATGGAAGATCAACACAGTGCTACACAGTGCTATCTCTGTTACACTATGAAAGGAGAGCTGTTATCTGCCCTGACATTCAAGATAAAGAGCTTTGCTGATAATGCAAGATGCATTTATTTCGATTAACACAATAACTGTGCCCAAATCCAACTGCATCTCTCCACTGTGTGTCTGACAATACCCAGTGTAAGCAAACTGCTCGACACTCTGCATCATTCTCCACAGCGTTATGCAGAATAGTGAAAGATATTCTGCTGCTAATGAAGAGAGGTACTTAAAGGAGGATTCATGGTTATAGCCTGCAGGCAAGAAAACAACATTAAGAGTAAAGAGTGTCATTTAAACGCTGAGGGTTATTTAAGACTGCTGAAGTAAAATTACTTTAAAGGGCTGAGTTAACAGCTTTGGCTATAAAGATGCATCTTAGAGATATTTTTCTTGAAGTGATTGCATGCTTATTTCTGTCATCTTTCCCAGTCCATTTGTCTTTACATCCTAAGACTTTATAAATGATTCTTACAATTCAGTAAGCTGAGGATAAGCACTATTCTACATGAAGGAGGGGAAATGAGAGCCATTGTCTGTGGAGGATCTCCACACTGCTGCTCTTGTTATCTATGTAGGGGCTGGTGGCCTGGTTACATGAATGTTCCAGTGTTTTCTCACATGCTCAAACTTTTCATTGAAGTGAGAAGGGGTTGCTGCTGCTTCCAATGCTACACAGCCTGTGCCTTTCCTGCTTCCTCACGGCACAAATGGTCTCCAGATTTCCTCATTCCCAGAAGAAAGAATTTTGAAATTATGTTACAAAAAAAAAGAGACACTGAACCTCTGAAAGCCCCTGTTCTGCCAGAGCAGGAGGGTATTGTGAGTATCACTGTGGGTAGACAAGCACAAAGTCAGCAGAGGCAGAGAAGAAAGAAGTGGCATAAACCAGAATTGTCACACGTGCCAGACAGTGAGGGCTGCGATCTCCTGCAGCAGAAGTGGGGAGAAACCAGCAGAGCCTAAAGAGGAAAGGAGGAAAACCAGGGTAGCCAGGGCTGGGCAAGCACTGTGGAGCAGAGACCTGAGGTACTGCTCTTGTCTCATGCCCTGAAGAAAGGAAAATAAAGTATTTTTTGTGAGTCAGATCAGCAGAAGTGATTCACAAGCTGAAATGTAGCTTGCCTGTGATAGGGAAGGGTAAAGAAAACAAGGGCTTCCAGAGCACTGCCAGAGACAGGAGGGATGGAGCCTGCTGGCACTTGGGCTTCAAAAAAGGCATGCACTAATTTTTAAGCAGGCAGAAACAGAACTGAGTAATACTCGAGAATAATCAGGCTAAGCCATATAAAACCACGACTTGGAAAGAAAGCATTTTGGTAGGGCTGTTTGTGAAATTTCTCCTGGAAAATAGCTAAAGCATAAAATATTGGTTGTTTTTCTAAAATCCTATCCCTGTCATTATCTTTTCCCTTCAACCAGAAGTGTGACAGACTTTCCACACAGACTGAAGACATTTCCAGAAATATATTTACTACCTGAGTTAAAGATAAAAACATAACTATTATAAATCCTGATCTGGACATAGAACCAGAATTTTGAGGACAAGATGACTTTGTTACCCCTTGTTTCTGTGGCAATGACCAAAGGACTCCCTTTATCAAAAAATGCAGTCTGTTTCTTAGGGACAGGTATATCTACCTATGTGAATAAGAAGAAATTATTGGGTTAAAACAAGTACATTATCAGTGCAGAGGACTACAGTGCAGAGTGGTATGTACTGCAATTTTCTTACCATAACCACTTCATATAAAAATAGATGCATCCAAATGTTTGTCCTAAAATGCCCCCTCAGCTGTTAGCTAATGCACTTTTATCAACCAGTTATAAATTAAAACAAAGTGCAGTGATGAGCAATTACTTCTGTAAGTATTTTCTCAGTCTTTCTAATGGATTATTCCATTATTTATTATAAATTGGCCATCTGAAACTGTATCTCTGTGAGGTAGGATTGTATCCTTCTCTCCTTTCATCTTCCTAAGCTAATATCAATTTTCAAGAGCAGAATTGAGAGATAAAGAGATCAGATAACTTCCCATGCCATTCTCTTAATGTGAATGAAGCACAAAGCTAAGTATTCAAAACCCCAACAGCATTTCATCTGCAGTAAGTCTCTGAAAAATTATCATTGCCAGCAGATCCATGCTGATGTATTTCTACAAGTAAAAAGTGCCAGGACATACTAAGGTTTGCCGTGTTCTTGGAATGTCTTTCTTCACCACAGAAAATGGACAGTGCATTTGAACTAACTATGGAGAATTGTTTTATAAACCACTTTATAAATAATTGTTGCTACGTCTCTATTATGGATTAGTAAGAGCTGAGATCTTAAACAGAATATTAATTAGGTTATACACTGTGGTTTCTCTTTTGTGGCGGTATTTGTCTCAATTGTCTTGGCTTATATCTGCCTTATTTTCTTTCAGCACCCCTTAAACTAAAGCAGTCTTAGCTGAACCCTGGGTCTGGTCTCAGATGCATGGTATGAGGTACAGAAGGTGCAGAAGGGCTGCATGTACATGAGGTGCACACAAACAGATGTTACAAGGCTGGGAATTTGTTATGGCAAGATTCACTGGGATGGAGTAATTGCATTCTGGCAGCTGGAGCTCTCCAGCAAAGCTGTGCCATAGTAATTCCAGTGGATTACAGTGATTTCCAGTGACAAAACACCTTCCTGTGGATTTGTGGATTTTTTCCAGAGAGACTAAAACACTGGAGTTCAGTTCTAGGGCAATAATATAGAAAAGCATAATAATGCTTTACTACTAGGTTGAAACAGGTAATGCCCCCCGCCCCCAAACTAGTTTTATCTTCAAGCAGCTGAAGCCTTGGTAAGAGATCTATCCTTTATTTTATATTTCATACATTGGTTTGCTTTGATTCAGCCTGGTGGCTCAAACCTTTATTATTCAGAATGGAGAAATAATAAAAAAAAAAAGGAAAAAGAAAGAGAAATCATGAAAGGAAAATAACAGTCATATTTGGTGAATTGCATGTGCTGCAGCAAGCTGAAATGCCCTAAACTTTACAAAGCAGTTTAGAAATGCCTTTATTCATTCCTTATAACTAATGTTTTATAGTTATTAAATTTGCAAAGGTAAACAAAATACATATTCTAAATCTTGCTTGAGCCTCCTCTTCAGTGTATATGTACATGTTGCACACGTCACCATTGACCTGAAAAAAGTCTAAAGCATCTGGTAATACCTAATTTACCAATGTAGTCTGGCCAATCACACTTATTCTGCCAATTCTCTCTCTTTGTTTTTTTTTAAATTTTTTTTTGGGGGGGAGGGAGTGGAGGGGGTGTGTTCATCCTCATTTGCCCTTATATGTTTGACAGTGAAGTAAGAAACTACCCAAGGTCTTATGCAGCTGTTGTTCCTTCCAAATTTCAGAAGCAGCATATCTTTTTATGTTACTCTTACTGGTCAAGTTCTTTTGTTGCTACAGTAGGAAAATAACAAGCCCAAAACAAATCTAGGAAAAACTATTGAAATTTTTCGAGCTTGATAGTAATTTAGACATGTTATAAAGACATTGTTTAAAATAATTTAATAAATTAAATATCCTTTGTCATTTTTTATACAGACATAATTGAGATAATAGAATTGCAGAAGTGACACTGCTACAGAAAAGATCCATTTGCTGATGACATCGGTGTTATAGTTCATCTGCATTATAAAACATATCACCTTCCAAAAATTAAGATTGAGTTAGGCAATTGTTAGACTTTTTTACTCTAACTATTTTTAATAGAGGCTGGAATGTATGCTACAGAATTCATCTCATTCTTCATACTTCTCTAAAATTCCTTTCCCTCTTCTGAAAAAAATCTTGAGTTATAGACGCATTTGGATACTTTTTTCTCCTTATACTGTTTCGTTTTGTTGTCTTCTCTTCCCAAGATGGATTTTTCCCTTTCATTTTAAGCATAAAGACTTAAAGAATGGAGTACAGAATAAAATACACTTGTTTGCTGAAAATCCATAAACATCCCATCCCATGGCAACAAATCTATAAAACAATGCAGTGTGGGTTCACCATTTGAGTATATTGAAGCTACATAAAATAATTAATTTCCTCTAGTGTATTAGAGGAAAATAATTACAAGATCCAGCACAGAATTACTGCTACAGCCTTGATCATCTCACATCCACCATAAGGTAATCTTGTCCCAATTATAGATCCAGCTGGAAATGGATTTAAAGCTAGATAGCTCTTCAGGTTTTTCTTGAACACCTGTAGGAATAGAAATGACTTGACAGTGTAATTAATAGAAGCACCACTAACATTAATATGCAGACTAACACTCCATGTGCCAGGTGCAATTTTGTGTCCTTTTGACTTAATGTTTAAATTTGAAGCAGCTATGAAATGTTTTTATGTTATTCTCAGTAAGACTGAGAATTATATTTCTTATCTAGAATAGGAGTAGTCTAGTGGTTTAAGGTTAATCTAGTTAAAATACAATGTTATACTAGAGATTCTGTGGAGACTTTTAAAAGACTAAGCATTCTGCAAACTTGAAGCATTCGAAGTTCTTAATATTGGTATTTTCTAAGACATCTTTTGTGAAATATAAAATATTCCTGAACTACTTTTTCAGTAAATTCTCTGTTTCTACATTTGAGCATTGTCAGATTCCCAGGATGTCTTGCAGCTCTTTTTGTAAATGAAAGAAGGGCATGTCATCTACCCATAAAACCCCTTCCTGAAAAATTGTAATAGGAAATTTCCAATAAGTTAACTATTGTACTTTCCTTCAGTCTCACTTAGAAAAACAATTTCAGCCTGGTAATTCAATCAAATTTCTGCTACTCAAAGCCAACCTGTCTCTTCCATTTTGTTTTGTGCCTTTACAGTAGTTGGCACAAGATTTATTTTATAACCTTTCAGAAGTTTGTTTCCAGTCTTTGAGACCCTGTAGCACACCCTTGGTCATGGTGCCTTTCTCTTATTTTCTTTTTCCTTGCTTCTCTTCTGACCCTTAAGATCTCTTCTTTGTCTTCATTCTTCTTTTATGTTTTTTAAATGAGCAGAAAAGCCAGCTCAACTAAACTCTCCAATGATTTCAATATCTTAGTTTGTCAACACTCAGATGCCAAAGTCATTTCAAAGCCATAAAGCTGGACTGTTCAGTCTTCAGTTCCACAACGCGATGTCTACTACATCATCTCTGAGGCACCTCTGTCACTCACTGGGCAGGCAGTGTGGAATTTGTAGCAATAATGGAACACCTTCATCCACTTTGTAATTTTTGGTTTACATGCCTACACTTCAGTTGTGTGTAAATTCTTTCAACATCTGTTCTTTATTCAGAATTGCACATAATGAAAAACTCAGGTCCCTTAGAAACAATTCCTTTATCTGTGCAGAATGTTTGCTAGCCTGAACATTAAACCTGTTCTGTGTGTTCCACCTTGGCTGCATCATGAGTGCCTGGCTCTTAGGAAGAAGCTTTACATGTTTCAAATTGGATCTTCAGACCAGAAAGGTGGTTCAACACTGACTACTTTGAGTGATGGATTTCTGATCTGAGGTGACTGCAACACAGTGGCAATGTACATAAGTTATTTTTCAGGGAAGCCAGCTCACCTCTGGATATCCATCTATTACAGCAGCAGGAAGTGCAGTTTGGCATCATCATATCATTAGGACTGATTCCAAATCTTTAACTGCTGAAAAGCTGACAAAATACTAACAACCTACACTGGAAAAGAGTGAGCCATATATTTAATAAGCCTATTTTCACAAAATTTACTAACTAAAAAAAAAAGCTCGCAAATGTTTGGATCTACAAAGCAGTGATTTATCAGGAACGACACTTGGAGTTGTTAAGATGGCCTGGGGCAAGGATTAGGATGCTATTCCTGCTCCTATTGCTCGACGGCAGGCTTTCCTTCTTCACACAGTCTTGATTTGCTCTAATTTACTTCTCTTATCTCAGGTCCCTCAGAAACAATGTTTATCTTTACTGTAGAGTAGGAACTGATGATTTCTGGGTAGTTTTATCCTTTCCCTCTTTGCCCTGGTCTTCTTTTCCAAAGAGGGAACTCTGTGAAGGAGGCTTATTTTGTTTTAAGAAAAATTGAAACCATGTCTTTTAACAAATTTTAAAGTTTTTCAACATTCAGCCAGTTAAAAAAACTAATCCTTTTCCATGTAAGTCTTTGCACCTTTTCAGTAAATCATAATTTACTTTTTCTTTAGGAGATTGCTGTGAAAATGCTGGCAAAATTAAACTGACTGAACTCAGAACCTTATAACATCAAGCATGATGCAGCCTGAAAGGGTGACAGAGTGATCAGCCACACTTAGAGCTGCAGGATAAGCAGCATTATTGATTGGGAGGTGCTGAACGCAGCTTAGCTGTCAGCCAGCTCCTTCACACACATGGAAAAGCCTAAATATAGGATCAGAGAGCTCAAATCAGGGTCACCAGGCTCTATGTGACAGCCTCAGCTCACTGACTGCTGGTGAGCAGAAAAAAGTCTGAGCAGGCTTCCAGGCTAACCCCAGCCCCTTTCAGAGGCATGTCACACAGAGTGATCAGCAATTCTGCATGTACATGTGGGCATCCTGGGGGACAGGGGGTGATTTTGTGCTTAAGGAAATCAGTTTGTCATTTATAAAGCTAATCCTTTGGTATACATAGAAATAGAAATAATACCAGAACAGTAGAAATTAGGTTGAAAAGATGAGGGTTTGATGCACAAAATTTTCTCCACTTAAGGAGATTTTTAAAATGCATGCATACTAATCTGGGTCTACTTGCAACCTTTAAAGACTTTCACAATTGCTAAAATGTAGAAGTCATTAATCTTAATACACCTTACTAAGACATTTCTTCATTTGTGAAATTGAATTTAGAAAAGTTTAGTACTGTGATAAGAATTTTTACTGTGACCAAATGAAAAAGCAAGCTATAAAAATGGTAGAAAGGAAAACATTGAAAATTACTTGTTTTCTGTTTGTCTGTTTTCTAAATAATTGGAGAAGTATTTTAAATAAAAAAGAAAGGAAATCCCTCAAGCTTTACAAACTGCTTAAATAATTAAGGATTTGAACTCCACACAAACTTCCAGATTTTACTCAAAATGACATTTGGGTTTGGTTTTAACACAGCTTATCCATCATAAAATGACAGAAGATTGTTATTTTTCCTTCTGCTGTATTCTGTTCCTCCTTACTGCATTTCTTCCTTCATTTTCTTGTCTTCAACTGCACTTCTCTGGTATTAAGGCCATTCACACGACCCTGGCTGAGCACAGCCTGTGCAGGGGAGAGATTTGTCAGCAGGGGTAAGGAGGGGTTATTGTTAATGCAGGACAGTGCATGTGTGTGTCCCTAAGAGTGGACAGGCTTCAGGCTACAGCTGCAAGAAGAACCAGACACTTTGAAGTGTTCATGTGTCTGCAGAGAATTTGGTCCAGTGCGTGTAATACTTTAGGCAGACAATATAAAATACTTCTTTTATATAGATAACTCAAACCTGGCATCTCAAAGTCAAGAATCCTTCTCCTTTTAATCTTAATGCACTGGAAATGCTTGTCTCTGTAAATCCTGGAATGATTAATTTCTAAATCAAGTTGTCAAGGACTGGGTTCATATTCCACTTGGTTGAAATTTAATTTCATTCTTTACCTATAGCACAAAGCAATGGTTTTTGTAGTGGATTTAAAGAATTCCTTTCCCTTATATTTTTCTACAATATTATTTCCAAGGTATCAGAATATTTATTAGTTTTAAGTAAGAGGTATAATATTCTATTTTAGATAAGAATTGCATCATATAGCATGTACTCTGTTTTAATAAATATGTATATAAATACCTGTTAAAAAACCACAAACCCCTGTGTTAAATAACTGACAAGGCCTTGTTTTCTGGAATAATTCTAGACCTCATCTTATGATGGACCTTAAGAAATGATGTTTTCCATCTTGCAGGAGAGCTTTGATCTCATCATAGGGAGTTTCTTTGTGCCTTACTGGTTTATCCTTCAGGTCACGATTTTCAACCTAGATCTTTTTGAAAGTTTTCATATGCTGCCAAACACCCCAAAGACAAACACCTTGGACCAAAATCTCTCTAAGTTGTGTAATCAGAAGGAGATACACATAAGTATTTGGAAAATTTTGTAGGGCAGTGTCAGATTATAGCTCATTGAAATTGTGAAATAAACCTTGAATCAACTCTGGCTCTGCTCAGAAAATCCTACTATGAACCTCTGCTTGCTATTCAATGGCTAAATAAATTTAAAAACCTGTCCTTTAAGCCTGGAGATCAACCCAAATATCTGGGGAAAAATGGCATAAAGAGTGAAGACCTGGCGTCCTTATTGCTGAAGAAAGAGCAATCAGATGGACTTGACAAGCTAACACATTTATGTATACATCAGTACTCTAGCTATTAGTGCTTTGTGTTTTGACTAACAGTGACAGAAAAGCTGAGGCAAAGTGCTATTATGCTACTCTCTTCCAGACATGTTTGCTTTATTCTTATTAATGACTTCCTCAACTTTGAACCATGCTGTGAAGAACTTGGGAGCATAAGATTTACGTAAATTTTTTTGCAGTCATCTAAAAGCCCACAGATTTTATCTCTAAATTTGAGAAATATGAGAAAAAGAGTGGAGGTATAATACTTTTTTTGAGAAATTTAATGGTCCAAAGATGAAATAGGAAGACAGGATGCTGGAAAAGTCAATTGACATGACAAAACAAATACTATGGTATTTTTTTGACAGATCACCTGTCTTTTTGAATATCAATCTTTTCTTTACTCAACAACAGCTGAGTACTGTTACTCAATCTCCCCACAAGACTTTACTTCCAGTCTTGTGGGGAGATTTTCAACCAGAAACAGGTGAGTGGGAATCAGAAAGAATAGATCATCAAGTTGTGACAGTACAACTGCACTTATTTGCTACTCAGAGGTGAATGTTGTCTCAGCATTTTAAGATATTTTCTACTCCTGTTAACAAACTCAATATCTTTAGTAACATGAGGCCCTATTAACTAAGGCAAAATAGCAAAAAGATCCTTTTATTTCAAGTAGCATTAAATTTATGTGGAATATTTCAAAATATCTTTGTCAGTAAGTTACTGGTATTAAAATCAGTTCATTATACCAGTGCTATCAACCAAATCAAATATTGCCCTTAGGTCAGAGAACCAAATGCTTTTAGCGAAGTAGCTTTACTGCATTTAGCCACAATATCTGTCTTAGAAGAGTTAATTTGCACAAGCAAGTGTCTGTGCACTAATCAAGAGTGTATAGAAAACTGTCTGGCATGAGAAGAGAGAGGGATCTTTACCCCAGAATGTCCAATGTTGCCTCTCTGTGTCCACAGACAGGGGGGCTGCCAAGCTGTGAATCTGGAGTAACACGCTTAAGTCAATGGAATTACTCTGGATTTTCTCCAGCCCAAGGGCATGCAGCTTTTGGCAGTGAGTACTCAGCAGCTCATAGAAACCTGACCCTCACTTTATGTATTGGCACAGGTCTCTTAGCTCATTTCTGACAGTTTTATTAAGTAAAATCAGCTTAAATGAACTGGCTCATGATTTAACTTCAGTTACTTCAGAAAACTCTATTGCTGGAGTTACTGTTTTGAAGGCCCACAAAAAATTAAAACCTAACACACAATAATATGAATATCTATAGATTATATGTCTCACTATATAGAAACATGTTTATATTTATATATAAATATTTTATATATATAAAATATTAGCTAATTGTATATATAAATAATTAATAAAGGCTTGAAAATACTCAAATGTACAAGTGCGAGCAATGTTTTAAATTGAGATAATGTCTAAACCAGAGAATCAATGAAGAGAATTCAGTGCTTGAAATTAATCCAGTTGCATGTCAGGAAGGCACACCACGTCTACAGGACTAAAAATCTTTTTTTTTGTTTTGGTTTTTTTTTTAATGCTGATATATTTTTCCACCTGTCTACTCCTGAACGTTGTCTGAGCACTTTCCAAGTGGGCTTCAAATTACTAGCTGCAAACAAACCTGAACAGTATAATTCGCTACATATGCACTACTCAGTAAAGAGATGACAATGACTGATTTGTTTAATGACAACAATTTGTCCCAAAATTTCTTCTTCTGCCTTGTTCCTCTTAATTTTTTTTTAAATTATCTTAGGAGAGCTTTATTTTCTAATGAGTGGTAAGACATTTAGTCTAAAATTCCTTAGCATCTATGGGTGTAGAGAAACTGGCAATAAGGGCTTGGGGACAATTGGTGTCCTTCTTTCGGGCCATGAAACAGGTAAAACTTGAATAGATATCTGTGTTTCCTCTAGATCCAATCCTCAGAAAACAGTGAAAGGTACTGATGATCAAGCCTGCATATTGATCAGTGCAAAAGAGGAGATCACAACCTTGCATGTACATACTCACAGGAATCCCTCTGACTGTTAACACTCCATGGATAGTTTCTGCAGCAGTGTCCTTCCCTCTGCCTTGGGAAACCTGTAGAAATTCTCTGCTTAGAGTGAAAGGGACTCAACAAATCCCTGTCCCTTCAACAAGCTTGTCCCTCTCCACATGGAACAGACTGCCCTGCAGGTAAGGATGTGCAGGGAATTCTGTGCTGGTTGATGGTGCTGATGGCTGCACAGGAGTTAGACACAAGGTGGAACAAAGAGGACTAGACAGACAGAACAGCACCTTGAAAAATTACTCTTCATGTGTCTACCAGGAGTCAATGCACTCAGCCATGAATGGACATCGAGGGCAGCAGGAGTCAAACTTAATGGAAAAATTAATAGAAAGGATACTTGCTATAAAAGAAACAGACCAAATTTTGCTCAAAAGTCGGACTGAAACTTGTTTACCTCATCAGCCTGAGCATTTTATAATACCAGGTATTACTGTGGAGTCTGATCAAGCCAGGCTAAGATGTACAGATTGGCAGCTATGAGATATTTCCCCTCACATGTGCAGGAAAGGTCCTGTTACTCTCAACAACAAAGTCAAAAATTAGTAAGAAATTAGTAAGAGTCAAAGAAGTGTGTTAATAAATGGCATTTGTTTTATTGAAACCTTTCAGGGAAGGCAATTTATAGGAGGGAGAAGGAGTGCCTTTGATTTTCTATCATTGCTCCATTATGTCCTTTTTGTCTGAAAGAAATTCAAGTTTGATAATACATTCAAAAGAAGAACATCTTTTTAATAGAGAACCGTATATTGGCAGTATAATGTATAGTAGAAGAAGTGGTCTGGAATTATCAACAATAGATCAGCACAGATTTATTATTTTTTTTAAGAAAGATCAGAAAAGGTCAGACATGAACCTTTCCTTCTTGGACTATTCTCAAATATCTAGCCAAATAAGTAGTGGTGTAGGTAGAAATTAGCTGGTTTTAAGGCATTTATAAGGGGGAAAACACTCTTCACTTAATTACTACCTAACTAGAATTTGGCCTTTAAAATCAACTGTAAAACTCACATCAGCTTTAAAGGAAGTGGAACATCAGCCTTACCATTAGTTTCAGTAGAGGATCAGTTCTGAAGAATAAAAAGTCTTTGATGTTCCTCCATGGCAAAAGGCTGTTGAGACTCTAAACCTTTAGAAAATGGTAAAAAATTCCTTTATATGGAAATGGTTGTGACTTTTTTGTATATTTTGCTTGATGAATATTTGCAGTGAGGATTACAGTAGTGCATTAAAGATGGTGTACAAGGCCTCATTCAAGAAATTGTCATCTCTAGGGCATTTTTTTTGTTTGACAGCATTTATTAGATGCTTATTAATTATAATACCTCTGTCAGTATCATTCTATTTATGTCTTTTCACAAGCCCATTACTTTAAACCTTAGGAACTGCACAGTGATTTATATCATCTGGAGCTTGATATTCTACTTGATTGACTTTGATTTTACCTTTTAATGATTGGTTCTACACTGTTGTAAACACTTTAGCTATAGAATCATAGAATGTCCTGAGCTGGAAGGAATCCACAAGGATTACCAAGTCCAGGTCCTGACAATGCACAGAACAACCCCCAAAATCACACCATGTTTTCCCATAGTGGTAGTGATGCTAATAAATAGTGTGTTCTGCCTAAAGTGGTGAGAATTGTGCAATAGAGGCAGTCTAGAATCTTTAATGGTCTTCCTCAGCTAAGAGAGTCTCTCTTTGATTAATATTTTTCCAGTTTATATGTTGGAGCAGTATGCATTTCTCTCCACAATGAATTTATTTCATCAGAGCCTTCTGATTCAGTGTCATTCTTACTCTTCAGTTTATTAATTTGAAATTTTTTAAGAGATGAATCAATGTTCAGAACCCTCTTGTTAGGAAAAGCTTCCACATTGCCTATGAGAATCTATTGTTACCTGATACTTCAGTTTAACTGGTGGCTTTTTAAATTTACTTTTCCAAAGGATGCATTTATATATGAGATTTTTTGTTTTTCTTCAAGGTAACCTTTTCTTTCTAACACCTGATGATTTGCTGATACATGAATGTGCAAGGGATAACTTTCATAACTTTTCCCACCTATCTCAGAAAAAGAAAAAAAAAGTACTCTACTGCAGCCAATTTCTATTCCCAATTCCCTAATCATGTCAGTCTTATTTGTGTCAAATATTTCACAAGACTTCTGGTTATGTGTGTGGATTGTGCAGACTCAGTGCTTTCAACTTCAGAAATGTTTCACTGTAAAAAAGGAGATAAAGGATAAAATAAAAGAAGAAAGCTATAATATTTCAAGATCAGAGCTGTGTATATCTCTTCCTTACTGACTTGCCTTTCTACCTTAGCTCTCTTCAGCTGGCCTTGAGGAATCCAAACAATCAACATAATAATAAATAGCCTCTGACTTCATAAGTTAAAAACCATCAGATCCATCTGGTTTTCAAATGTAACCAAAGGAATTTGAAGAAGATAACATTAAGGCCTTAGCGGTGCATAACCAGTGTTCCCCAGTTTGCTCACGTCATATTAATTGATGTGTCCTGCTATGTCATGATTTCCTTTTGCAAAGCTTTAAGTTACCCTGTGGATAGAGATAGAGCTAAAGGACATCTTACCCCTGATATATTGCAGCTGTGTTAATCACTGAAGAGTAGGAACAGCCTTGCACTCACAGCTCATGATGGGGATAAAAGAGTGAGCTGGTTG